>JAHHFK020000194.1:0-600862 GCA_024533555.2 Aedes koreicus
AATTCTTGAAACCTTTAGCGCATTGCATACAAACAAGGACCACCAACACAGGGAATAGCATTTCCCTAACATGATGGTGATGCTAGTTTCCATGGGGGTGCTGAGAGTTTTTAAAAATATACGTTTGAATCTTTCTTCTTCTCTTTGTTTACAAAATCTGATACGTCTGTTTGAAAAAATTGTCGAGAATTGAAGAATTAAGTTTTCTACGACCAAATAAAAGCATTATTATGCCAGGGCATGCTTCGATAAAATAAGAACAAATATTCCTGGCATTTTAATTGTTACTAGAGAATCGTAAAAGCTGACGTAAAATGAAGCAGCTCGCACGGACAGGCAGTAATTCATGATCAATTTAATCCTATTAGAGCATCATTAACGGTGGGCAACAGTAGCGCTGCTATTTCTCCACATCGGTCGTTGCTATAGCGGTGATCAATTTAGTTACCCTATTCCGTACCGGTAGAAAGGTAGAAGCAAACATTTTGACAACATTGGTTCTTGAACGTCATCAACATCGTCGCCTTCAAGTGAAAGTCGAAAAGAAGAAATGGAGAAGTTTTCTGTGTAATTCTCGGATTCCAGTGACGTTGAACTTGAATTGGTTAGCCGGATGCTGGTCCAGACTCACGCAATGCTACCTGAAACGGAATGCATGCGTCCAAACGATTCCTTCGCCGGTTGGACAAAAACGGAAGGTACCTACATGCTTTTTCTTGCATAATTATTCGATATTTTTTTCAAAATTAATATTTAAGGTACACCGAGGCAAGTTGAAACGGTGGGGCAAATAGATATTGGTAGGTAAGCACTGTACACCATCGCAAAATACAAATTTCAACACATATGCATTGATAACTCAGTTCTGCTTACAGATAGCATACCCATTTCAACATGCCCCACCATTTCGACTTGCCCCGGTGTATCTTACCTCTATTTCCGTTTACGTACCAATCGGATACGTTCGTACAAATCAAATTTTTGCATTCTCATTTTCTTACAAAACCTTAAGGCTCAAATCGCATTGATGCATTTTCGAAAAATTCAAAAGCAGTTTTCTCCGGCGCATCATTTTAGAAGGTTAAAAGATCTCTTCCATTTATTCATGTTGTTATTTGCGACTAACCCACGCGAACATTTTGCGATCTAAAATGATGTGTCGGAGAAAACTGATTTGATTTTTTCGGAAATTCTTCAATACGACTTGAGTCAACACAAGAAGATAGAATTCGTACGGAAACGGTAATGTAAAATTGCGATTCGTACGAAAACGGGAATAGAGCTGATTTTCTAAACATCGATAATTCTAAAAAAATCCCAAAATCAGTTAAATAAATACAATTAGACTGTTTTTACGTTCTCCGCAGCATTCTGCAATTCAACAAGCAGCCCGGAAAGATGTCGAACGTGCTTTTGGTGTTTTAATGGCACGTTTTTCCATTCTAAAAAATCCAGCTAGACTCTGGCAAAAAGATGATCTGGCCATTATCATGCGTTCGTGCATTATGCTGCACAATATGATTGTAGAAGATGAGAGAGATGGTCCGGCCGACGTTGAAAAAGACTATGTAGCAGTGCAAATGGGTCCAAAATGTACCGACTTCACGGCTTTTCTTGAACGGTACGAGCAAGTACACAAGACAGCTGTTCATTACCAATTGCAAGCAGATTTAATTGAGCAATTTGCTCGAAAACACTGTCAAACTATTATTTTTCACCGATAGCGTTCCGACATCAAGATATTTACAGCCATTTTTATTTTTCAAAATAAAACGCACGATAAAAAAAAAAAAACCGGTGGACAGTGACTGACTTTACCAAATACCAACCGCTTCACGCGCTGCTATCGGGCTGCTAAATTTGAGCACCCGACTCCTACCGAAAGCCTCGCTGCTAGTTTGGTAGCGCGTTTAGCAGCGACCGGATGATGATAGAGCGCTGCTAAACGGGCTTCTATACCCCACCGTTAATGATGCTCTTACACGGTGGGTCCTGATTTCTCTGTGTTTTTTTCTTCAACCGATTTAGTTGATTTTTGGTAAATGACAAGCTTATTATAGACCCTAACCACAAACTAAACATCAATGTGTGACCAGAGGAAATCAACCAAGGTTAGCTGTATTTACTGATTTGTTCGGATCCTTGGTGTGGAATACCTTAACTTAAATAAGAGGTTTTATAAAGAATATCAAAGGCAGCTAAATTTTCTGACTACAATCGTTTAAATGATCCCTTGCGAGGTGCTTGTTTATCTTCTCAGCTTATTCCTGCTCGCTCTCAAAAGTAGCATAGCGTTTTTCTCGGATTCTTGACGGGTCTGCCCATGAATCAAGCGTCAGTGGAGCCTGGTTAACTTCATGGGAAGGTTTCGCTGGCAGTACAGTCAAAGCCGGAAAATACGAATATGCGGCGGGTTGATAAATAGTCCGGTCAAATTTATTTGGGAGAAAAAGGATCCTAATCGGTTTGGCAAGCTAAATAGTGTTGTTGAATGTCTATGAAAGGTGTTTTGGTTCCCAGAACTTTCGGCAATAGAATTCAAGACAATTATAAATTTGTTTAACAGTTGTAAGGACTGGTGTGCTGACAGGTGGTTCTACAACATTAAACATTTTTGGCAATGCGTCCAATGAAAGTGGATAGGCTTATCTAAAGATTGTACTGGAAAAAAAAAACATGAGACACAAAAAAATGGTCACCAAAAACTCATTTTTAGTCGGATTTTCTTCAAACTACGACGTTATGGTTAGGTCCTACACTTCATTGGTTTATTAGATCTCCTCTCCATGACCGTATGCCCGCACTTTGCCCTTGACACCACTCGTAAGCTTTTGGGCAATAGTGGAGCCGACATCTTTTGATAATTTTAACCTACTGTTTCTTCAAAGCCAGCTCGTTCGCGAAAGCTTTAGGTGTTTAACAAATTTTGACCTTCATGATGGCTCAAAACTTCTCAATCGGACGAAGTTCTGGCGAGTTCGGTGGGCTGAAGTCTTTTATCACTAAAACATCATTGTTATCTCTGTATTAGCCCAACACTGGCCGCGCGTAGGGGCAGGATGCCAAATTCGGTCGGAATAGCGCCTCGCCTCCGTGAGACCGCAGGAAGAGCAGCAGGCGCTTCTGGAGGCACTCGCCTCGGTAGATTTGCTATTCATGATACCCATTAAACCGTTCTGATTCAGTTATTTCTATTCATCAACAGGTTATGTTTAAACCCCAATGATGGTACTTAAAGCTAAACTAGAATGGTACATTAATGGTCACGACATAAAAAAAAATTACACTATCGATGCGAATTAGACAGGTCTTAAAAAGAACGACTAAACATACGAAGAAGCATCTGGCGAGTCACGTCAAAATCAAACAAGGCGGAAACTATATTAAAGAGTCGTTGTAAACCGCCAATTGCGCGAAACATACTGTAATTGGTTCGCTGTGTAGGTAACCGCAGCATCGAACTATTCCTCAGGGCTCGGGGTTGCACGTTGATGTTGATTTGCTCCAGAAGATCAGGACAGTCGATGCGGCCTTGCAAGATGTCTGCGATTAACAAAGCCCTGGCTGTATCTCTACGGACTAAAAGGGACTCCAGGTTAATCAAATGGCAACGGCTTTCGTAGCTTGGCAAATGATTGGGATCCGTCCACGGTAGTTTACATAGCGCAAATCTCAAAAACCGTCGTTGAACAGCCTCTACTCTAACGACACCGTTGTAGTAATGAGGAGTCCACACAACCGAGCAATACTCTGATATAGAACGGCACAAGGAGCAGTACAACGATTTGAGGCAGTAGATGTCCGGAAGCAATCCGGAAGATGAAACCCAGAACGCAGGAGTTGGGTGTCCAGAATTACTCCTAGGTCCTTGACTTGACTGACGCGCTCAATTTCGGTGCCCAACAAGACATGCGTGAATAAAATAGTCTGTTTCTTGTGCGAAAACGAGATAACCGTGCTTTTGGCCAGGTTGACATCCATGCGATTCAAATTGCACCAGTCGGCAAAAGCATTAAGCTGGCGTTCAAGAAAGCGACAGTCATCGAGTGAGTGCACTCGAAGATAGAGTTTCAGGTCATCTGCGGCTGATAGTCGTGGTCCTTCAAAAGCCAAATTTACTTCGATGAAGTAGATAAAAAAAATCAACGGTCCCAAGTGACTACCCTGCGGTATACCAGACGGGGCTTTGAACATGTGAGACTGACAATCTCCTATGACTACAGCAAGATGACGGCATGGGAGGTACGATTGAAACCATTGCAGCAGGCATCCGTTGATCCCAAGCCTGTCCAGTTTGGCAATAGCAATGCGGTGGTTCAATGGAAGGCTGCAGACAAGTCGGTGTAAATGATATCCGTTTGGGTGCGTTTCGCCATACTGTCAGTAATGTAGGAAGTAAGGCACAGCAGGTTAGTGGTAGTGGAGCGACCAACCATGAGTCCGTGCTGGTCGGTACTAATATACGGTTTGCAGTGAGCGAGCAACGGTCCCATAATTACAAGCTCAAACAGTTTAGCAACAGCGCCAAGCGAAGTTATGCCACGATAATTGCCAGCGTCCCGTTTGCTACCCTTTTTTGTGTACTGGAAACATGTGCGCAAATTTTCAACAGCAAGGAAAAATACCGATAGCCGCAGATATTCGAAAAACGTGAAGCAGCGGGGGCGACAAACTATCCAGGTGTAGTTTGAGAAAGGACGAAGGAATTCCATCCGGCCCGGGATTGTGAGTTAATTTGAGTTTAGAGCAGGGCTTGATTATCATCTCTGCATCGATGTCGAGTTGGCCCAAGGTTTGACCGGCAAGTGGAACGTAGATGACCGCAAGTCTAATGTGGTCATCGCTCAATGTCTGCTCGGTGAAAACGCTAGAGAATTTCTCGGAAAATAGCTGGCAAAAACCCTGCGGAGTGGATGCCGTGTTGCCGTGGAGCGACATAGACGACGGAAGGCCAACTTCGTGGCGTTGTTCGTTTACAAGTTTCCAGAATTGTTTAGGACATGACTTGAGCTGTATTCCACGTCGATCCTGGAGAAATCAACGTTTCGCGACTCTTTTGTATTCGTGATTTATCCTAAATAAACCACGTTGTCTTTTCAGGAAGGAGAAGATTGGGAGGGAGATGACCAGAACACATGCTCCATATTAATTTTTTTTTAAATAGTATGGACTAAGAACCACAAGTGGAGGGGAGGTGGGTCTGAAAATCCTAAATATGAGAACCCGTGATTCTTAGCTCTAAGCTCTCAAAAAGCTTAATGAACTTATAAAAATCACTTAAGATTGATGGGGACACGTGGTTGGCAAGTTACTTTGGAAAATGGGAACGCGTGGTAGAATAGTCTGCTTTTGAAACAAACGCTTTGTCTACTAATTTATCGGAAGTTGAATTCAATTCCTTCAAATTGAATTTATTGAATCAATGAAGCTCCTCTTCCTGAAAGAGTGCTTAATTTGTATTTGTGACCTTTTGTTCAAGAGAAAATGACTACGAAAGCCATTGTTTACAAAAGCAAATTCGCCTTAACCTAATGTTGGAGCTGGTATAATCCATGTATTCGTAAGAAGTATCGCAATATAGGTGTATTTTTATATTTAAAAAAAAATTGCCTTACATTTGCTAATTTTGTTGATAAAATCGGCTCAGTGGTTCAAAAGTTATGAATTCTCGAGTACTTTTTCAAACAGACATAAAGGGTGTCCACGATGAAATTGCCACACACAAAATTGATTCGCAAAATTCGAGTTTTCATCCGATTGCCATCAAATTTTCAGGGATTGAGAAATAACTATTAAACTTCATTTTACCATTTTACTCGTATTTTATTTACAGTCCATACGCAAATGCCCGCACCTTGGCCTTAACCCCGGCCATAAGATTTTGCACAACCTGTGAATCAACCGTTTTTTGCATGTAAACCCATACTTTCTTCAGTTCCTCGACTGTCTTCACTACCTTAGGTCGTTTAAGAAGGTGCTGCTTCATAATCGCCCAGTACTTCTCGATGGGGCGGAGCTCCGGAGTGTTGGGAGGGTTGAACATTTTCGGCACGAAATTGACCTTATTGTCCGCATACCACTTCAGCACGTCCTTGGAGTAGTGGCATGAGGCCAAATCCGGCCAGAAGATTGTTGGGACGTTCGGGGTCTTCAGGAGAGGAAGCAGCCGCTTCTGGAGGCACTCTTTTATGTACACCTGTCCGTTCATCGTGTCCTGGGTCACGAAAGGTGCACTCCGCTTCCCGCACGTGCAGATGGCTTGCCAAACCAGGAATTTCTTCGCAAATTTGGACATCTTCTGAGTGCGGACATGCTCCGGAACGCTGAACTTATCCTTGGCCGTGAAAAACAGGTTGCCGGGGATCTGTTTGAAGTCGGCTTTCACATATGTTTCGTCGTCCATGATGCAGCATTCAACTTTCGTCAGCATGTTGAGGTACAACTTCCTGGCACGGGTTTTGGCGGACTTGTTCTGCTTCTCGTCGCGATTAGGGGCCTTTTGTACCTTGAACGTTCGAAGGCCAGCCTTAGTTTTGGCCTTCTGGACAAAACTTCGGCTTAGGTGCAGCTTCTTAGCCACATCCCGAACGGAGGCGTTCGGATTTCGGTTGAAGGCCCCAACTACGCGGTTGTGATTTTTGGTGTTGTACGGAATACTTTTTCCGTCACTTCTGGGCTTCCGATCGGTGGTCAACCGTTCCTCGAACCGCTTAATCACTCGCGACACCGTGGAATTCGCGATTCCCAACGTTTTAGCGATGGAACGATGCGAGAGATCCTTGTTCTCGTGATGAATGCGCAAGATTTTATCACGCACGAGCTGTTCTTTCGACTCCATTTCCGCGAGTTTTGATCACAGGACTTTAAAACTTGGATGTAAATAATGCACTATGAACTAAATCCACCCAAATTTTCATTAAATTCTACCCAACGGTTAAAAAGTTAGAGCAATTTCATAGTGTGGCAATTTTATCGTGGACACCCTTTATCTGATTTTGTGAACAAAGAGGGGAAGTAAGATTCAAACTTGAATTATTGAAACCCTTAGCACTTTCATGTAAACTACCCTGATAAAAAATTACCCTAAACGAACGATATCACAAATCCTCCAACCATTTATTTAATGGTTTGGATGATACCCCAAATAGGTCGTTAATGAAAATAACCATACGAAAATTATTGGGGTAGGGCCACCAATACAAGGTATAACATTTCCCTAACATGATGGGTATGCTACTTCCCGTGAGGGTGCTGAGAGTTTTGAGAAATTAATGTTTGAATCTTACTTCCCCTCTTTGTTTACAAAATCAGATACGTCTGTTCGAAAAAGTACTCGAGAATTGTTGAAAAGTTGCATTTTCTTAAAATTCAATTGGCAGAAATGGTCACCCAAATGACGAAATGAATAAATATGAGTCTAATATTTAACGATAACGAACAAAGCTATCAATTATTATGAAATTATGAGAGATCGTACATCCTATTTCTATGAAATTGCTGTATGAGTCTAATATTTAACGATAAGGAACAAAGCTATCAATTATTATGAAATTATGAGAGATCGTACATCCTATTTCTATGAAATCGCTGTATAACTTCTTTTCAATACACTCCTTACATAAGAAGTAATACTGTCAAAGCAAACTTAACTTTGTGCTACGCTTGGGTTTGTTCGACGTTTGAGAAATAACACATTAAGCTCCTATAGGCAAGTTATCACAGCACTTTCAATGCTTTCTGTCACAAGAAATAAATTTTATAAGCCTGAAATTACACGAATATTGATGGAATTTTGCACATGCACATTCCCTTTACCATGAGAATAAGGAATCTCTGATCCTAATTATTGTTTTGTAAGCAAATTTCGCCTACCAATTGATATCGCTGCTACCTTTTCGGGAAAAAAATTCTTACCGCCTTCCAGATTCCTATGTATCTTATATTTCCATATCGCACACAACCTCTTCGATTTTTATTATGTTATCTAAATATATTCTATTGTCAGTTTGAGCACTGTTGTTCCGTATCTGTTTTTGAATTCGAGAGGTAAGTAGTATTTTTCTATTCTATTCTCCCTATTTCATAGGCGCTTTAGTAATGCTTCTTAGTCGAACATTCTAATCGTTCAGATATCGTGTCCACCCATCCTTCCAATCATCACCACAACCACCACCCACCCCCTGATCGAATCATGCTGTTCCAATGTTCTCTTCGCACGCAATCCCGACTCTGTGGCATGATGTTCTGCGCAGCCCTTGCAGGTGATCACGATGAACGGAAGCGTCCGGATCAAAACGTGCGATTTGGAATTGTCGCAGCAAATCATACTGGAGGTGTCCGGAAATCAGGGAGCAACCAGTGGCAGTAGTCAAATGGGGGCAACTGCCGGCACCGGACCAGCAACTGGATCGTCAGCAGCTACTGGCGAAGACGGCCAGCGGGCTGTAGATAACCAGTATAGCTATGTTTGAAATTACTGACGACGATTGGCGATGGCGCTTAGCAAAACTGGAATTGAACTCATAGTAAATAACTGAACACTACCACACAGAGGACCTCAGACTTCTTGACTGGGTTTATTATTTTTGTAATGAACAAATCGAAACATATTGCCAAAAACTATCCGCGTCATAGCTTAGCGATTTGAATGAGAGAATTTGGCAAATTAAAATGAGTATATGTGTTCATTGTGGGTAGCTTCCATAAAGACAACTTCACTGTACCACTCTGTATATACTAGACTAGAGCTTCTCCATTGCTTCAATCTATAAACCAATATTTATCTCACTTGAATTTACTTACAGAGGAATGTTATATTTAAAAGAATTAGCCAACGCTTTGCAAGCCTCGAGCAGTTGTAAACTGCATCTACTATGAGTAATGTAATCCGACAGGGAACAGAAAGGTAAATTTGATCTTATTTTAATTTGTAATTAGCTATTATCAGAAGGGCCATTTGGCATAAGGACGTTTGGCATAATTGCTAGGATTTGGCATATTGAAATAGTCGTGTTTATTTTTATAAGCAATGTAAATCGGGTTTATGCTTTGCGGCAAATGCAGTGAGGGGACTCCTAACTTACGAGGTGACAATCCACCCATATTTTTTGGCGAAAATATACATCCACATAATATTTATGTAGTCGCATACAGAAAGGAAAAGTGCGGTAGTTCCTACTATTTCACCACTACTACGCCAGTTTTCAAAACTACTATGTTAATCTACCATAACTTCCGTAGAAATTTTGGCAGGCCATAGTATTTTCTACTGCTATGTTTACATACCAGTGTATTATCATAGTAGAACCATAGACTAACTCTAAGACCAGTAGGTCCCGAACAAATACGATATTTTTCTTGGCTCAGTCAGTACTAGCACATCGGTCCCAAGCTCGGTCCCAAGCTCAATGATTCGCCCCTAACAACGTAGCTCACATCAACACATTCTCAAATGTTGTGTCAAAATAACATAGTGAATCAAAACAACAACCAAGATACTAGTACCGGAAGGTACCGAAAAGCGCAAGAATTATTACAAGGTGCAGACTGCAAGGTATACTTCGGACCTAGGGTTTCTTCAACAGTGAACCAATTTCAAATCACTAGTTGCACATTGATTGTTGGTAGAACTAAACGAAATTGTTTTCTGCAAAAAACGTAGGTGTGTTTTTAATTTAACCCTCGGATCTGTAGTTCGTACCATGATTTTTCTTTCTGTGCACATAAAAAGAACCCTTTGGAAAACACAAATGACGTTACTGTAAGAAATGAACCTATCTGTGGGCACACAAAGCGGTTATGTGTACACAAAGATGGTATGTGTGGTTATAAATATGTAGGTACCTTTTGTTGATCACATTGCAAAAATTCATGTGTAACACTCATAGACATAATCTTTTTTTTTCAGTTTATAGCCTGTACACGTTAAATTTCGGACAATAAGATAATATCAGCAAAAAAAACTAGACATTATTAAAAAAAAACCGATTGTTTATTTGAGTATGATAGATATATACAGTAAAAACAGTTGATTGAGAGGTTATCCCTCTTTCTGTGAAATTCTCGAACTTTCTCTGGTACACCCGCGATCAAATTCTGTACAGCTGGCGTAGGCGGCTCTCCATTTCCTCCTGAAATCGTCAAGGCCATTTGCTTTCTTCTTAGTTTCAAAGAGTTCCGCTTAACCAGAGCCCAGTATTTTTCAATCGAGCAAAGTTCTGGACAGTTAGGCGGATTGGCTATTTTTGACACGAAGCCAAATTCGGCCAAAATAGAGCTGGAGAGTCGTTGCTTTTTATAAACCGTAGCAACCGCTTTTGCAAACATTCTTTCTCGTACAGATTCTTGTTGTTTGCGCCGATAGAGACAAAACTTCTGGATTTTCGACCCCAACAATGGCCTCATCTTCTTTGTCCAGAAATACTCGGTAACGGCGTTTATTTGCATTGCGGTATAAAGACCCGGAAGCTTGTGAAAGTCTTCGAGCACATATGTTTCGTCGTGAATTATGGTACAAGATTTTTTTTTGGGCGGGAATGGGGGGGGGGGGGGGGGGTTGGAGGTGGGGTGGTTTGAAAATAAAAGAAGGGAATAAGGGGAGGGGAGGGAGGGAGGAAAGGGGGTCGGTTGGGCACCTTTTTCACTTTGTACTCCTTTATTCCATGCCTAGGTTTTACTTTTTGCACATGATTTTGATTTTCCAACTTTGCGAGCCACATTTCGCACAGAAAGTTTGAGATTTTTCTCAATAATGGTTATCACCTTCTTGTTCATTTGCGGCAGCATAATTTTCGGTCTGTCCCGCTTACAACCATCCGATCTACAGTCAAGCGCTAGTCAAACAATTTGCAAACACTAAACACAGTAGTTTTTTGTAGTTTTAGTTTCCGTTTGCACACTTCCACTTGATTCGACCAGTGGCTGGATAGTCATGAAGAAAGTAGATATCATGTTTGGCTCAGGAAGTACCAGCACATCCGCCACAAGGTTAATGACTCGCCAAAACTTAACTCACACTGAAGACGTACTCAAATATTCTGTCAAATTAACACAGCGCATCAAAACAAAAGCAAAGATTCTAGTACTGCAAAGCGCAAGAATGTATTATTATTATTATTATTATTATTATTATTTATTATAATTCATCCGACTTTTGTGTCTACATGAATAAAGGTAAAAATTAATTTAAAAGAATAGAACAAAAAACATAACGTGACTACCTTTGCAGATAGTTGTTCTTTCTTTTCTTAGTCTAAGACCCTTTTCACGGTCCATCGGGACACTCCTACGGTGATTGAAATGTCTTTTTGTGACATTTGCGCGTGGGACACATCACGAATACGCTGCCACTTCGTCATGGTGCAACTGTCAAGCTAAGGAAATCGGCTTCTTTTACTCGCAGCCTACTATGATATGAATTACAGCTAACGTGCACGCAAAGAAAAACAAGGCATTGTATGTACAGGTGCACAGGAACAGGGTGTCCGAATATTATCTGTACAACAAAATGGTGCTAAAACTTTCTTTTATTGTTGGATTTAAACATCAATATGTATTGTTTGTTATAGCAATATGTTTGCAACTTACAAGTTTTATTTGTTCATTTCAAATTGACCGTCTCGTGCTGAGATGCACGCCTTCAAACTTTTCGAGAAGTTATCCACGATGGTCACAAGTTCTTCGCCATATATTTGTTTCCAAACCTTTGAAAGAGACGATTTTATTAGATGTCCTAGTGATTTATGTGGTGTACTGCAGGCTCTTGACTCCAAGATGGACCATAACGAATAGTCCATCGGATTCAAATCCGGTGAGTTAGAGGGCCATTCTCTTTCGTTAAAAAGCTTGGGAAAATGCGTTCGCAAAGACCAGTCTTGTTGAAAAATCCATTCATTTTTGCCGAAATGCTACGATGTCCAAGAAGCTACTGTGTCAGTAAGTAGCTTCTGATATACCGCTTGATTCAGCCCAAACCATGACAGAAACGGGATGATGACTTCTTGGAATACTAACTTCCACGTTTTTTGGAAGCAGCAGGAAGCAACTGCCGATCATTTTGGTGGTTGTGATACTGCTCGATTGTGAAAACTTTTTCATCGATGAACAGCACTGACCGATAGTGGCCCTCGGATAAGCGGTTCAGGATAACCTTAGCTTTTCTCAACCGGTTTGCTTTCATGGTGTCATTCAAGTAGTGATTCTTGCATAGTTTATATGACTGAATCTTCAAATCGTCGTGAACTATGGCTCCAACGGAAGATTTTGAAATTTTCAGTGATTTCGCCAAATTTCGGATGGAAATCGAAGAATTTCGCTTGATTCGTCACCGGATAATTTCGCGCATTTGTGGAGTCCGAACTGTACGCTTTTTTCCTCTCCCTACGCGGTCATCTAGCGTTCCAAACTGTTGGTATCGTTTTATTGCGTCACTCACTGTAGATTTTGCCATATTCAGGGTCTTTGCAATCACTGAAACAGTTTTTCCTTTTCGAAAAAGTTCAATTACACCTGCCCGCAACTCATTCGGCTTCATTTTGAATGAATTAGAACACAACTGTACCAAACTTACTGCGTATAAAGACAATGGGTCAAGATGTTAAACCATGTACGAATGCTTCGTTTAATCCGCTTGGTTGTGTTGAGGCATGCCGACAAAGTCTGTACGGATAATTTGCAGACACCTTGTAGTTGTACGATGGTGCAAATATTATCACGCATACGGTATATCGTATTACAGAATTCTGCTGATGCAAAACAAAAGTGAGACGCAAATTAATTAATGAATGAAATAATCCCTGGTGAGGTGGCTTCCCGGATAAAAATAACAATACAATTACAATTTAATAATATACAATAACAACAAAATTTATTACCGACCATTAATTTACTGTTAATGTATCAGACAAATCCAAATGGACATTGTAATTACAATAGATATACTATATATCCCATATGCCAGAATTTACAACAATTGTGGAACAATACAATTTATAGTTACTAACTTAAATTTGTTCAGAAAAAAGTGATATTTTTTATTTTAAGATACATAACAACCCACTTATTCTATTGTTAATATCTCAATTTACAGTAGATTCTATTGTAGAAACAGTAAGTCCTAATGTTATCTTATCGTCGCGAACAATATAATCAATTGTGCATACTATTGATTCTATTGTATGGTTACAATACATTTTATTGTAAATCTATAATACTTTTTTTTATTCGGGTTTCCATTTGATTTTCATGAAGACGCAACGCATTGCTTGCCGCGTTGCCACTGTCATTGTAGCTAGGCCTTCACATGCCACACAGAATAAACCTGAATATATTTGTTATTTAGCTTGCAGCTCGATTGGTGAAACTGTTTTTTAGCATCCGCGGTTCCATAGGACTTTCCATTTTCCAATGAGCCATTAGTTTGGATAGCAAGCAGTTTTAGTAAAATATTTTTTTCCACCATCGTCGGATCACTTTGCGGTGTTCGAAAAAAAGTTTTCTTTGATAATTTCCCAGGGAGTGATAATTATTCGTTTATTTTTAGAGGACAAGGGGTCACCTCGCAATATTTTTTTTTTTTTTCTGTAAAAGTAAGTTTCCCTATGGGAAATTAGAACTGCGGGCGCCAAACTATAGTTTCACCAATCGAGCTCAAATTTTGAACAGTTATTATAGGATCCAAAAATCTTCCAAAAATCATACTGGAACTGGAATTTAAATTTTGTCCCAGGCTACTGCTCATGTTTCAAGGAAGAAAAGTCTGCTAGAGTAATATGAGCCACAGCGTATATCTCAAATTTATGATTTTTAGACACAGAATTCATGATCATTCAAAGATACTCCCTTCCGTTATGAAATATTTGAAGAAAGAAGTTTTTGATTACGAAATGTAATGATTTCTTCTTCATTCAACATTAGAACGATGCAATACTTTAGATTCAAGTAATGAAAAACAAAAACCTCTAATTATAAATTATAATTTTGTTTAAAAAATCTTCGATTCGTTTCAATTATGCCAAAGGTCCTTTCAATATGTGACATGAACCAACCAGTCTCTCGACAACAAAGGTGGTGAATATTATCATTTACGTTTAATTGATTGGCTATTACCTGTTTACTAATTAATTCGCATGCATAGCCAATTTTCGTCGCGCAAGTAAAAGCAAGTGATTTGTGTATCGTTGTTGAAAAAAAGAACTACTACAGCATGTTTGGCAAAACAAAAAGAAACGCTAGCTGTTGATTACTGTCAAGAGTATACTCTAATATATTTCATTCACAATGGAGTCAACCGTATTGCAGGTAATCAAATTAACTACTAACCAAAACAACTCCACTAAAATCAAATGAGAGACAACCTACCTAATATCTAAAAAACAAACACTTAAATTCGATGCATTTTACTACTCCAACAGTATGGAATTCAGATAGCATCACTGAAGATATGAATAGGTTCAATGCGGATAGCGAAAACTACATAATGCGCGTAATTGTAACGCTAAAATGGCGCGTTGATGGCGGTAACAGATTGATCGAAATACAACTACAACAATAAATATAACGAATTGATGTTGCTTTCTTTGATATTTTTAAAACTGTGTCGTTCTTTTAATGTAAGATATTTACTATTCGAGCTCAGACTGTCCGAACGCCCTGATAGTTACATCTGTTCATCGGGTATCCTTACACACATACAAAACTAAAACTATTCCGAAAACATTTCACGACAAACTTTTTATAAAGTTGGATGTAGCATTTATAATTAAATCGATTTATCAGTGTTAATCGATGTTCCTGCTGTTCTGATTCAAATGTTTTCAATATTTATTTATCACCCTAATTACATTTTGAATCATAATATTTCTTGATGTTACTTTAGTAACCCAATATATAAGGAGGAGCTATTTGATTTAAGCAACAGGGCAGAGCAAATCATGAAAAGTGTACATTCGTCCTTGTGGATTTTCATTCCATAAATAAATAAATTTTAACTATGTGGACATAGTTTTGACGGTTTAAAATGATGTATGGATTGTATGTTCAGAGGCATGATAAATAATTTCCCACAATAGCCTGGTAATTACGTTTTAACTTAAGTAACTCATGATCAGCATGAAGGCTTACACCACTATATGTGAGGTTTGGAAACACGAAATTTTGTGTTTGAGAGATTTTCATTGATTTGAACAAACGACGCCTTGTTTAGCGATGAAGCGAGGTCTAGGTCTTTAGTATTGTTGGTAATTGTTTAACAGAACTGGTCTACTATGTAAACATAATGCACATCAACATTTATTTATATTTATCTTCACAGTTTTCAGAACCCACGCCCCCTAAAACATTGTGTTTTATTTGTAGTCCTAACGTCCTTTTCATACTTTAGCTAGAAATTAGTCGAACTGTCATATAAAATTATTTGAACCTAAATATGCAAATTCGATTTCAATACCTCCCACGCTTTCCTTTGTGAAGCTAAGACTCATGCTGTGTACAGATGATCCGCCCATAGTTCCGTCGTAAACTCTGACCTAACCACTAAAAACAATCCTTATTCTCCATTTGCCTTCTCCCCCAGGGACCACGGTGAAGCGACTACTTTGGGGGTCGGCTGTGCTCATGCCCTTTTCTTATTCGCTCAACTCTTGCTGGAGGCTATTTCATGTACCCATCAGGGCGTGTACCGATGACGTGCCGTGCCGACCGTCATGACGTGCTCTCCTTCACAATCACTCGCATCTTAATTTTTAATTATGCATCGGCGTTGCTGGACCTCTGCTCTACTCTCCATTTGTTCCATTCTTGAGCCGTTTAGCTCCCACCTACTTTGGTCGAGCCATTTAGCTCCCACTTCCTGGGCCATTTAGCTCCCACACCTCTACGCAATCGAGTCGAGTAGCCCATGATGGTGGGTGTACCCTACTCCGATGGAGGAGTCCCCGGCAGTGAAATTTCTGCCGAAACCGAACCATTTAGCTCCCACCTCTTGACGCAGTCGACTCGAGTAGTCCCCGACGGTGGGTCTACCCTACGCCGACGAAGAGTTCCCCGGCGGTGGAACTCCCCTCAAAACCGATTCTTCTGCTATTGCTGCTCACTCCAACCGACCGAAGTCAGTCCAGCGATTCCGGTGGAGCCTAGCGTCCGGTGCGCTGGCGCCTCAACGACTCGAAACCGGTGCTACGACGCGTTTTACTCAACTAGTCCCAGGCGATGGATCTAGCCTACTTCAACGGAGAGTTCCCCGGCGCAGGACTTCCTCCAGAACCGATCAGTCTTCATTCCACTTTATCCACTCTCATAGGGTTCCGAAGTCGGTCCGGCGATTCTGGGTGGAGTATGCGCCCCGACGACCCCAAACCAAATTTGGACAGTGGTTGCTTTGCACTGACTTGCAGTGGCTCTAGGCAGCGACGCTGGATCTTTGGTCACTTCAACTTTTCCTCTGCAGCTCGGACAGTATCCTCATTATTGCTCTATCGGGGAAATCTTATGGACTGACCTACACTGATCCCAAACATCATCCCAAGATCGCCTGAAAAGTAAATCTATTGCACTCTTTAACGAAAAGCATTCGGAAATCGGATGATTGTCACTTGTTTAGATTCGAATGACAACCATCCCTGTTTCGTATGACAATCAGCCAAATTATATATGATGTTTGTTCCAAAACGGTGTACATTATCTACGATGCAGGAATGGTTTGAATATAATTCAGCGGCATTAAATTATTACGCATTTTACTCCCTCTACCGTTCAATCATGATTTGTTGGGGGGGGATAAAAAAAGTGGTGGGGTGGGCATGCTTTTCTTTCTTTGTTCTGGGTTGTGTTAGGTTTGGGTAGGGTTGGTTTGTTTTTCCCAATTCTAGCCTTTATCTTTGAGACGCGTTCAAGGGTTTGACCAGACAAACTGTAGCGAAAGTTGATTGGCTGAAGTTTTCTACAAAACGTTTAGCAACGCACAAGGTTAAAAGGTTTCGGTTGCTCCAATCGTCAAATAAATCCAGCAAATGCTGCAACTTCTGGCAATCCTCGAGACATGATATTATCATGAATATTTTCACGTCGTCCGCAAAGAAGAGCCGCGTACCAGGTGGCAGAATAGTCGCAACGTCGTTAATGAAGAGTGAGAACAATATCGGACCAAGGTTGCTTCCTTGTGGCACACCAGAGCATGCAGTGAAAGGTTCGGACTGTGACGTCCCAATCCTAACGCACACAGATCTGTCAGTAAGATACGATTTGAACTATCTCGCAAAGGCTGCAGATAATCCCATTTTCACTAGCTTATGAAGAAGAATATCATGGTTCACACGATCAAAGGCGGCTTTAAAGTCAGTATACACAGCATCCACTTGCAGGCCAGCGTCCATCGAGCGAATACACAGGGAAGCAAACTGGGTTAAATTAGTTGCGACAGATCTTTTCGGGTAGAATCCATGCTGGTCACAAGATATGTAATTCTTACAGGATGCCAAGAGTGCGTTTTTTACAACTATCTCAAATATTTTAGAGCAGGCACTTAACGACGTTATTCCGCGGTAATTTTCAATGTTGCATTTGTCCCCTTTCTTGTGAATCGGCGTGAGACTCGAGATTTTCTATTTAGCAGTGAACATTTCATATTGCAAAGAAAGATTAAACAGCTTGACTAAAGGCTCCACCAGTCCCTCCGAACAGTTTTTCACCAAGGTCGGCGGGATTCCGTCAGGTCCGGGACAAGCAGAATGCTTTAATTTGCGAATAGCATCACGAACATGTTCAGCAGTAATCTCAAACATTCCAAAGTCAAAGCTATCTAACGGAGTGTCACGTAAGGCAGCATCGATGTGTTGCGGTGTGGCGATTCTAGGGGAGAACGCACTTTTAAAGTGCTCGGCAAAAAGCTCGCATTTGGAAGAGGCTGTATTGGCAGAATAGTCCACAAAATACATAGAGCTTGGCAATCCATCTTCTTTACGTTTTGAGCGGACAAAAGACCAGAACTTCCGAGGATTCCTACGCAAACTTGTTTGGGTACGATCTATATAGCGCCTATACAGGAAGCGATTACATCGCTTATATTCGTTGCTAGCTAGCACGAATCGACGCCTCGACGTGTTCGAGCGGTGTTGATTATATTTTCGGAGAGCAGCTCGTCTGTGACGCTTCAGTTTCTGCAGATGCCTTTTACCCCAAGCCGGCTTAATTGGGGTTCGTTGAAGAGAGACATGTGCTTCAACAACTTGCCGTATCTCTGCGTTGAACATATCGACAACGTCGTCCAAATCCCGTTGTGAGTCTAAAAACTGCCAATCAATCGATGATAATGCTTCATTTAACACATTGTAGTCAACCCGTCGAAAATCAAACTTAGGGATTTCCTCAAAGCATAATGGAACGACTTCGGACACGGAAATGTCAATGGCTGGATGTGCCGGGTCTATTGCAACAATCTACGCAGCAATTTGGCAGGGCTGCCTCCTCTACGCAGCAATTTGGCAGGGCTGCCTCGTTGGTAAGGATTAAATCAAGGATGCGGGAGTTCACATTCTCTACGCCATTCACTTGTACCAAACCATGGAAACGGAATGCATCATATAGTGCACAACCAGATGTAGTCAACCGCGATCTGCTTGTGTCGATGTCAAGAGAGGAGCCGTTCTCCGATATAACCCATTGCAACTCCGGATGATTATAGTCCCCGAACTGGAGAGCTATATCATTAGGTTTTAAGAACGATAGCAAGGAACCAATGGAATCAACATGATGCTGAATGAGGTTTACATCGTCTCGACGATCAGGTGGCAAATACAACACCCCGATACTAGCAGATGATCTTTCGAATTTAACTTTTTACCCAAAGCTGCTCAAGGGCATCGCTAACAGGCGCTGCATCAATGCAGCAACAATGCTTACGAGAGACGGCAATCAAAACTCCTCCACCACGCGATTTCCGACTATTTAATCTGCTTCGGTCTGTCCTGAATACCGTGAATGAGCTTTCAAACAACTGCGTTGACAAAATGCTATCATCAAGCCACGTCTCCGTTAGCACTATTACGTCATACTCCGAACCAACAGTAGCAAGAAAGAAAGAATCGATCTTCGTGCGCAGGCCACGGACGTTCTGGTAGTAGATGCGTAACTTTCGTGTATTCAGGCGCCTTGTTTCACCAGTCGCTGTGCTGCTGGATGATAAACGCTGACGTATGGTGTTTGGAACCAAAAGTAGCCTGGAATCGGAGGGCGGATTAGGTCCTGTCTGGGGGTTAACGGAATTGTACTCGCCTGAATTTGCGTTCTGGAAGACTCTTTCCCCACACCTACACGTAGAACCGAGACGGCTGCAGGTCGCTGGCGGGAATGGCTCGACTACGGCGGGGGGATCGAGGGCTTCCATAATGCAATCTTCGGTGCGTCTCGGCATTTGGCTTACAAGCGATGATTGTTGAGAAGCGCCAGGAAACAATGGATATATGCTGGAAACAGAGGGCGAATCAGGTCTTGTCGGGTGATTAACAGATTCGTACTTGCCTGAGATTGCCCTGACCCTTTCCCCACACCCACACGTAGGGCCGGGATGGCTGCAGGTCGCTGGCGGGAATGTCTCGACTACGGTGGGGGGGATCGAGGGCTTCCATAATACAAGCTTCGGTGCGTCCCGGTGTTGGAATAGATGATAGCGTGCTCACTACGTCGTGTCGCCATTCGAATGATTCTGGTGGCTGGGTGTGAATTTGATTGGAAACGCCATTAGTGAGAGGCGAATCCGAAGATTCCGTGAAGCTTGAGGTTTGTCCTTGTGCTTGGAAAGAGGGTATGCAGTTCGACTTCCTTGCTGATAGACTGGAAACGAGAAGCATATCAGGGCACGCACGTTTCGGAAAAACAGTATACTTGCCTACACGGGGTTTTTGGAAGACCACCTCACCGACACCATACACAGGCCCGGGACGGCTGCAGGTCGCTGGCAGGAGGGGCTCGACTGTGATGGGCAGGTCGGAGGCTTCCAAAAGGCTTGCGGTAGATGTGCGTCCCGGCGTTATCGAAGAAGTTGCATATGTTCCTATGAGCCCGTCATTGACGAATTCGTTGTTTCCATTGCTGAAGACAGAATATTGTCCGAAGTTTCCATCGACGATAGAGTAACCACTCTCGGTGCGTTTTTTGCTCGGTAATCCTCGAATTCACGATAACGAATGTTTTCTGGCCATGACTCACTGGAGAGGGCATTATCCTTCAGCTCGACCTTTATTCCTACTTTGAAGGACACAAACTGGAGCGAATCTAAATCTCTTCCCTTTGGCACCAATTTAACCACTTTAGGTTGCATGTTACTCAAATCGAGGCACTCAGATACAAGTGTGGCAATTTGGTTGTTTGTGGTTGTTGGATGGAAAGCAGATAAATGAATCCAGAACAGATCGTCAGTGGGGCGACCAGCAAGACGAACAGTTTTAATCGCGTTGACTTTTTTCGTTCCCATGTTACTCGTAACGCTGGGAGTTGCAACCGAAATTCCATCCATACACTGAAATCAAATTTCCAATATATTGTATGTGCAGTGAGCAGATAAGAGTGATTCGATTGCCTTAAACTTGATTTGATGTGCAGCACTTGAATTGTATTCTATGTCAATTAAATATAATGGAAGTGCTTATGTTTTCCATGTACATTATAATTTAATATAAATGTTACTTATTTACAACCTATTAACGCTTAACATAAATTTTCAGTGTATCGACGCATAGTTGAGAACTATTTATACTCGCACATATATTTCACTGCCGCACAGTAAATCAAAAGAAAATTATTCTTAATCAAAATGGCCGAGCAGCGAGCAGAAGTAATAGTTTCGCTTTCAGAACTAACGCTTAAAATCCTCAAGCTCCCGGCAGAGCTGCTGCAATTTTTCGAAGGTAACGCTCATATTTTGATTTTCATCTAACAAAAATGTTCAAAACCGTTTTCAAACTCTTAAACAGATCGTGGTTACAGCGCTGCGACTCTTGCGACTATTACTAAAGACGAACTTGAGGAAGATTTATCCGAATCAACATTATTGGTGAACATCGATGAAATCTTCCAGCGGATTTTTACTTGGCGGCAAGATACAGTAAGTTTACTTCTATAATAGCTTGATATAAACTTACAGAAATAAACGAAATTATTTCGTTTAACCAGGGCTTTGAGATTATCAATTTCGCGGAAATAGATGTTCAAGAAGAGTGGACGTGCAGTCAAAACACTGTATCAGATCCGGAGCCCGGCAGCAGTTTTAGTAATACTCGCGCTAGCGTTATTTTATTGGGAAAAAAATTCGATCCGTATAACATCGCAGTAATAGGCGAGGACAACACACAAACTTTCAGTGAGGAACCGACTCCGGAGACGGATACCGACGAATATCCGGAAACAACTGGACCGTCGCCATGTCTTAATTTCCAGGACATAAAATCATCAAATAGCAGCGCTCACTCTTCGGACCCTGTACATACTGCAGAGAATAAACTTTCATCACTATCGCAACGGAAGACTGTTCAATTTTGTCCAAATCAACTCCGATCTCTACTAGAAAGCTCTATCACAGGAAAATCTCTTCTGAAAAGATCCAACCAAGGAACATTTTCCAGCCAAAGTCAGAAAGAGCTTGTTGAGATAATTGCTGAATATCATCTTAGTCTCAAAACCACGGAAGACGTACTAGACGAGTACGCCTCGTCGATTGTGATTCTATTCAAGCAGGAAAAAAAGGTACTTATCGTTAAATTTACAAACATTGATTGCATAACCCTAGGTAAACAGTCGGTAAAGGTAAAGGTAAAGTCGGTAAAGTATCTTTGAAAGTATCAAATTTTCTCGACCGCCATGGGCAAAAAATATCATTGTGCTTGCATCTAGAACACGAAGCTGCGGAAAGGGCAAACCATTTGTTACACAATCGTAAAACCAGTAGAATAAGCATATAACAACTATAGGACAATAGCAATTTTACAAATAGGATTGGGTTAAATATTACACACTTTTGATATGTTTTATTTTACCTCACAGGTATCATACTACATTCCCCGGTGTGGCGGTAAGCGGAACCCAGGAGGAAAGATCTATAATAAAATCTTTAACCTTAAACAAAAAAGAGCGGCTCGTAAGAAATTAGAGGAAGCACGAGAATCTAAAAAACTGAAGCCTAGTTCTTTAGTGGCTCTAGATGTAATCGGTGATGAAGCATTGATATGGCTCCAATTGAACATCCAACCGTGGGTGACAACATTGGAAAAATGGACAGTGAGTTTCAGTAAGAGGAGACATAATCTTCAGAAAATTCTTACTGTCGACACGCTTTTGAAAGAATTTCGTCATTACAAGCAGGAATATGGATATCAGCTTGTGAGTAATGCGAAAAAATCAAATTATATTCTATGTAAGTATTCTCAAACTTTATTCGTTATGTTTCAGATCGATGTTGATTTTCGAATGTTGTATGCAACGCAGAATGAAGGACTAAGTAAATTGGAGCATTCTTTAACCAGACTTATTGCGCAGGTGTCTTTGAAATACAAAGATGATCATTCGTCGAAGCTGGTGTCCTTACTCGAAGGAGTTGATGCCACTGAAGGTAAATCTTAAAGAAGGCCTCTCATGAAACGAAATTGTTTTCGCTTGAAAACAATCATGATGTGTATTTCTCGTAGTTCAAAGTATATTCATGTAAGCCACAATGCAATTCTATCGGAAAGAGGAATTATCCCTCAACACAATCATTGTAGTTGTTTATTTAAGCGAGTTTTCATTTTCAATAAATTTACGGAAGAATCCATCGTTTACAATTGCGACCTAGGCCCTTTTGAAAACACATTGTAGCAAATAATACAATAGAGCGCGTTTTTACCAGTGTTTTCATTCAATTGTCAATACCTATCAAAGCAAGTTGTTTACCGATATCGATAGTTAGGTGAAATCAATTCTTAGCTGTTAAAAGTTATGTGAATCTGATATTTGCCAGTGTCGTCACAAAAAGCAGAAAAGATGATCGATTCAAGCAGATGATTCCCTTCACATTCCACACATAGGAAGACTGTTACGTAATGAAGGTAAGACCAATTTCAGTACAAAGAAAAGCTCAGAAAATGCATGAATAAAATTACAACGAACAGGTGTGGAGCAATCCCAAGTAACCACAAGCATTATATTATTGCACTTATTCAACCCAAAATCAACATCGGTAATGCGGGATTGCATCAATTCAACAGTTGTCAAGTAATGAAGCGTTAGATTAGCTTAAGAATGTAGTGATGCATTACCAATGCAATAATGCTACTTTAGCAATGTCTTATGGCATTACAAAAGATATAGCATTAGTTCGATCTTAGTGGGGCCCTTTTCAGCTTTAATCCAACTTCAATGATGCACTAGACGTAATACATATGCCCTATATATGCATGCTATTACAGCCTCGTAGTTACTTGGGATGTTTACGGCACGGTTTACGTTTTACAGATGATCAACAAGTAGTAGATCCTCCCAGTTACGGCTGTTTTATTCCGCATCACTAGCGAATCGGTGGAAAAGTGTGCGCATTGTTGGAAAACGGCGCTTTGCCGTCCACCACTAAGCAGTAAAATAAAGGTATTGACTGTAAACTATTGCGATCAGATTAGGATGCGATCCATTATTCTTATGTTACAGGCATAACCATTGTCATGGCAAGATCGGTCAGCACCAGTAATACGCTAATCGAAAGGATTCCCGCAAGACTGGCAGTCCCGCAGCCCGGACTAGTTTGGAATAGTTATCCCGTTGGATTTTCGGCTACAGCAGAACTGTTTCTACGACGGTCTACGATTGACAGTAAAAGACCCTATATAAACCCGTATACACATCAAATAACGGTGCCTGGAGTGCGATGGTGAAAGGCAGGCTGCTTAAAATATCCTTATTAAGTTAGCTGGCAACTTACATAAATAAATAAATAGAATGCATTGAAATTCCGTGACTTTTTATCTCTTTGTCAAATCAAAATAAACTTGGGGCGCAGAATTTTGAATAGAGAATAACAATACTAACATGTGAGTATGTAATCTAAAGTGTCTACAAGATGAATCGAGATTTAGTGAGTCGTTTTTTTTTAATGTTTTCCTTTGTATAAACGCGGATTGATAATCGATATAAGTAACTAACTTCACTAATGAAGTATATTAACGAACATAAAATTATTCTTATGTTTTCAGATTCACAGATTTGTGCAGTTTTAATTTTGTTAAACAACATTCTACCACCAACCAAAATAAGTAAGGATTTCAAACCAACGACCCTCCTTGCCCAAGAGGATATAATACTCTTTGTCAACTCACGACAAGACATCGGTGCTAAAGTTGATGAGGCCTATTCAATGTAAACTGAGTGGGGATTACCACCCACAGTGAAATTGGTGTTTGTGGGATTTGGTGCTGGATATTTATCAGAACAGTTCTACGTTGTTTATAAGGACGTAATATACCAAGTGGAATCAGCATCTAGAGCATTGGATGTGTTGGTTAAAACTACGCTGGTGTTTGGATTGGAGTTTTCTCGAGTCACGCGGTTGGTATGGAATTTCATTTGTACACACTACTATGAAATACCTGGATTGGCGAAGTATGCATCTGTGCTGAAATTTATCGATCTACTAAGCGAAAACCAGTAATTATCCACGATGTTCAGTTGCATGATAAGCGATTGCCCTACGATGCTGGTATCACCAGGAGAATACGTTTTACATATTAAAGAATTTCACAAAGTACCCAGAGAATATGATTACCGATGCACTTTTCAAAGGTGCATGCAGAAAACTACAAGTTGGTACATTTTTAAACGTCACATACTGCAACACGACAACAAATCCGATGAAGTAACAAAACAACCGAATGCGTCATCAATTAGCCACAATGAGAGTAAAATTTTTGTATTAGACATGCCAGCTTTTGCAGCACCTCATAAAATAACAGAAATAAATAAGTCAAAAGAAACTATTAATTCGAACCCAAAAAAATTGCTAGAGTTAGAGAAGCAAGCAGTTAGTTTCACGCTCAATTTACATAGTAAAAGTAACCTCAGTAGAACAGATGTCAGAAGTATACAGAAAAATGTTAATCAAATAAACTCCCACATTGCATCACAAATCGTCCAGTTACCTTTGAAAATCGCTGATCCGCAGATAGAATTTGAGCTTAAAACATATTTGAATAAAATGCAAAATATGTTTAGTTTTATCGATACCGACCACAAACTTTTAAAATATTTGATAGAAGCAAATCTTTTCCGAACACCATCAATAAATTTAATACTAAAGCAAGGAGTTTTTATTCACAATTATGATAACGATAATGATCCTATAATAGACGAAAGTAAATGTTATGTGGTAATAATGCAAATTCGATTTCAAATAAGAGAATTTTTCAAACGTCGATATGTACTAGATGAGACAATTCAACACACAATGAAGCTTGAGCAGTCGAACGTTATAAAAAATGTGGTCAATGGGAAAGTGTGGAAGCAAACACGATTAAAATATGGTAATGATTGGTTGATCCCGATTTCATTATACTCGGACGAATATGAAATCAACGATTGTCTTAGCTCCCACAACAAAAAGCACGTTATTTGTGGAGTATACTACTCATTTCCCACAGTACCGGTTCAGCATTTGTCGAAGTTGTGTAATATTTTCGTTGCAGCTATGATGAAGAAAGTTGATCTTAACGAATTCGGTGTGAATAGTTTATTCAGTCACGTACTGGGTAAATTTAAAGACCTAGAACTGAATCCATTGGAATTCTCCACATGTGAAGGCAACAAGATGATAAGATTTGTTGTCACAATTTTCCAAGGTGACAATTTAGGAATCCTTCGATGCAGATGTATATGACATTCAGTGCCAACTATTATTGTAGATTCTGCCGTAGACCAAAACATGTTCTACAAACAGATTGTATAGAGTACGTTGTTGATTCGAGAAACAAGGAGAACTATGAACTAGATCTAGCTTTGAATAATCCTTCCGAAACAGGAGTGAAGAGTAATTCAGTACTTAATACACTTCCAACCTATCATGTAACTGAAAACTTGTCAGTAGATCCAATGCATGATCTGTTTAACGGTGGTATTTGTATTTCAGGAATTGAGGAGGTTTTAAACCATTGCATATACAAAAAGAAAAACTTAACATTAAGTGCGTTGAATGCTCATAAAAAGCAATTTTGTAAGCAGGTCTTTAACACGTCGTTGAAACGTATGCCAGATATCAACGAGACGTTTTCATCTACCAAAAAATCTAAAGTAGTATGTATCAGAGCTACCAAAATCCGTGCTCGGAAGCTATACGACCAGGTGCTGACCAAGTTCGACGGGTGTCTTCTGATGGACGATGAAACCTATGTCAAGCCTGACTTTGGGCAAATCCCAGGTCAAAAATTTTACTTGGCAACGGCTCGGGAGGATGTTCTAGCCAAATTTAAATTTGTTTTTGCCGACAAATTTGCACGAAAATTCATGATTTGGCAGGGCATTTGCAGCTGTGGCAAAAAAACGAAAGTTTTCGTTACAAATAAGACAATGACGTCGGAACTATACCAAAAAGAGTGTCTCCAAAAACGAATTTTGCCATTCATTCGATCCCACGACCATCCCGTAATGTTTTTTGCCAGATTTGGCAAGCTGTCATTACAGCAAAGTCGTTCAAGAATGGTATGCAGAGAAAGGGGTCCAGGTTGTTCCGAAAAACCTTAACCCACCCAACTCCCCCCAGTCCCCCCCTTTTGGGAAATACGGGGCAAACGGGGAGGGGGAACCAAAAAAAACAAACAGGAGGAAACCGGGGGGGAAAAAATAGGTAAAAAGAGGGAGGAAAGGGGGCGGGCCGCCCCATATAGTGAGTTTTGAAAAAAAAAAAAAATCCCTTCTTAAAAACGAATAAAATTTTTTTTTTTTTTTTTTTTTTTTAAAAAAAAAAAAAAAAATAATTTAATAAAAAAAAAAAAAATATAAAAAAAAAAAAAAAAAAAAAAAAAAAATTTTTTTTTTTTTTTTTTTTTTTTATAAAAAATTATTATTTTTATTTTTGCACAAAACGATCTAACGCTTACAAATATTTTCATTCACAATTATCTTACAATGATAAGTATTTTCAAATACCACTGTAATAATCTGATCAAAACAAAAAAATTAAACCTTATTAATTAAAATACCCATTCCAGCTCCGTTCACCTGTTTATTTAAAACCGTTTGCATTGAAATCCGAAAATAGTAGCTGATTCAACTTAACCTAACTTAACTTAACCAACTTAACTTCAAAAAAGATTCTAGAGCTCTGTAATTTAAATTAATATGACTTAAAAATATTCATATATATTAATATAAATCTTTCTTTTTTTTTTCAAAAAATAAACCGCCTCGGTTTTTTTTATTTTAGTAAATTTAGTTTTTTCTAAACCTGATTAGCCTTATTTTTTTACTAGATATGGCTGATTCCTTCTGGGTCGGCTAATTCGAAATAATTCATAGAGCTTCCATGAAAAAACAATGGAGTTGACGACGTGACCGCGTAGTTTTACCTAAAACAAAACTAAGGTATTTGAATAAATGGCTGGATAAAAATAATATGATAGAGTAAGAATAAGGATGAATCCGATTCATCGATTCCTCTTTATCGATTTCCCTCTTTAAAAATAAGGTGATAAGAAGCAGGTGGGAAGCAGGAAGAACGTTCACATCGCTACGTATCATTCTGAGGTATACAAAGTGCATTCAACTTGCATGCTGTCACGTTATTTTAAAAGAGGGGAAGTCGATAAAGAGATTACACATAATTCGAATTCGACCATTTTTCTGCTCTATCTAGATATGTACTAGTTAGTTACTTACCAATACCAATTATTGAGGTTGACTACCAACAAGCGAGGGCTCCTGTTGCGCTCGAGCACCACCAGTGGCCGGAGATGACTAGCACCTTGACTTCCGCAGGTTCGGTTAATCATTTGTTAAGTGCGTGCTATAAACATAGCTACAGCATGATAGGTGGAACTTTCACCGTTCAACATTTGCATCTGGGGGTGACGACAATATGCTTTAAGATGCCCTAAAATAGATGAAATCACAATTTTAGAGGATTTTTGAAAATATAAAATACTGGATTGATAAGCACCTCCTGTTGACAGGCGAGTCATTAGGAGATATGGGCTTTATTACGGGTTGCATTTCATCCGTGACACCCGTAACAAAGACAATGATTCCTGTTTGATTTGCACGTTAGTTTTTTCACCGTGGTTCGTTTTCACCCGGGAAGTGCCACTCATAATATGACCCATACAGTTGCTGACGGTGTTCGATTCAATACTGCTAATCGTCGACTCAGATGACGTCTTGTTGTTGTGGTTGCAGTGTCTGATTCCAAGGCGCTGGATCAACGTTCGTTACTGTTGCTGTTTCTGCGGCAGTTGCTGACTAAGCGTAGGTTGACATGCACTCACTATCTGGCTAACAACAACCACTTCGGATGCCATAGATGCAACTATTGCCCACGGCTGACCAGCTCTTGAAACTGACGAATAGTTTTCTGCAAAAATAATGAAAAGTTACTATTTCCGAATGATTTTTCCAATGTTTATCAATCATTTTGAACAAAACTTACAAACCTTTCTAATAATCTAAAAGTAATAGATGGCATCCCGATGCACCCAAGTGCCGCACACATCTTTCTCATGGTAATATGGTGATTGTCCCACTATGAAACAAACTGTTTAATGTTTAATGCTCTACAAAAATCCTGATGGGTAACTGGTATAGATCTAAATATTTAGATCTGAAGTGATCTAAATTTTTGCACCGCGGCGTTCTATATTGGCTTTTATACCACAACCTGATTTAAATTTTTGGATCTTCTAAAAAAATGATCCAAATGATGCATGTTTTGGATCACTTTTTTGCCTTGATCTATTTTCTGTAGTAGTGCTGGCAACAATGCTATTAAAAACGCGGACCTCGGAGATGATGAGACAAATAATCAGGTTCAAACTGCAGTTGCCGCTATGAAGTTAGGAAAAGCAAAATATGGATAAAAACCAGAAAAGCAAGAACAATATGACAATATGGAACAATCGATTGCCGAGGAAAGTGCTGCCCAGAATGACATTGGTGCGGACGACGATGAAGATGCGGATGAGGACACAGAAGACGCCGTTCTGGATCGGATCTATGACCTATCATTGGAGTATCTCGCCCACGAATCCGCTTCAATTTGTTTGCCGGGTCTGGTTATCCCAGTAGTCACTACTTTCCGATCTTACTGCAAGTCTAGCAAAGTGTAAAAAATTTTATATTCATATTCATGCTATTATTCACGTCAAATTAAGCAACTCAGTGACAAAGTTGTTGCAAAATCGGCATTCATCGAAAAGGAACGGAAGATTCTCCCATTCCGATATTAAAAGCTGGGAGGCTAACCGATAAGCAAAGGGTACCCTACAATTAACATTTTACGAGTCCTTTGCAAAGCAGAATCAGAAAGTCAAGCGGCGACAGGTGCCAAAGGTTCAGGATACTTTCTGATTGCTTCATTTTTTTTCTCGTTTGATTTTATACCCTCGCCAGTTATTATATAACCCAGAAATTGTACTGAATTGTGCAGAAATTCTGATTAGTCTCTAAATAGACTTTGTGATCGGTTTCACTGAGAGTTTTCAAAACAGATGTTAAATTATCGAGGTATTCTTTGAGTGCTCTACTTAAAACGATTACTTCGTTGATATAATCGTAACAGTATTTTTCTATTGGTCGAAAAATGGCCTACAAAAAAATTTAATACATAAGCCGCGAATCCTTTTTTGAATTTGTTAATGCCTTTTTATCAGTATGAATCAGTAGCTTAGTAGTTTATAGCTTTAATGTTTATTACATGTTTAATATCATATAATTCAAAATCAATCACAGAAAATATTACTGCAACAGAATATTCGACTGACACGGTAAAGTCTATCAACAGCTAAAAAAATTCTAAATGAGCAGTATAAATAGTAGTCGAACTAATGTGCTTTAACAACTCAAAAATATCAGCATTAACCTGACTCATATTTTCTTCAAAAGTGTGAACGAGAGTTGAACCGAAGTTTTCATATCGATTGATATAAGAAAACTAGAATATCCCAAGTAACCACGAGGCTATAATAGCTTGCATATATAGGGCATATGCATTACGTCTACTGCATCATTGATGTTGGATTAAAGCTGAAAAGGGTCCCACTAAGATCGAACTAATGCTATATCTTTTGTAATGCCATAAGACATTGCTAAAGTAGCATTATTGCATTGATAATGTATCATTGCATTAGTAATGCATCATTATATTCTTAAAGCTTATCTAACGCTTCATTACTTGACAACTGTTGAATTGATGAGATCCCGCATTAATGATGTTGATTTTGTGTTGAATAAGAGCAATAATATAATTCTTGTGGTTACTTGGGATGTTGGTGAAATCAACTGTAGATGAAATGTGCAGTTGTTGGTCGGAAGGTGTTACATGCAGTACCACTTACTACATAAACAAGAAAGACTTTTGAGCCGAGAGAATAGATTTTCAACTCCGAAGAATTCAATTTGTTCAAGAACTGGTTTTTGAACATTATATTGGATTTATTTTAATCTTGTTGTTAAACAATCGTTTGCAATGAGACCATATACCATGCCTGAAGATCTGCATTCAGTTATACTTCCTCCAACACCCTTACTACCGACACTCCAGTTGAACATCGGAATATTCGGCAGAGTGTTGCACATCATTCTGCGACTCGTCCAGTACAGCTACTCCTGCTGGTCTAAGAACGGAAAAGCATTTCAACTTCCAGCGTTGCAGGTGTTTTTCCCCCGGCGTGAATCATTATCCGTAGTACAAGGATGCGTGAACGGCTGGTGATTCCAGAGTGCTTCCGGAAAAAGCTGTTGAAGCAGCTACACCGAGGTCATCCCGGCATCGAGTGAGTCATAGCTATTGCTCGGAACGTCATCTATTGGCCGAACATCGACGATGAGATCGGTGAGTACATTCGATGCTGTTTCAGTTGTGCAAAAAAAATCTCCACCACAAGCAGAGCCACATCCGCGGCAGAGCGCAGAAGGACCTTGGGAGCGTATTCATATCGACTACGCCGAACCGAACAACGAATTTAGCTATTTGGTAATTGTCGATTCGTTTTCAACGTGGCCAATGATTTTCCAGACAAAATCAACGACTGCCTCTACGACGATCGGGCTCGAGAGCTTTGCAAGATTCGGCGTGCCGAGAGTAATTGTCGGAACAAAATTTACAGGATCCGATTTTTGTTCGTTATGTGAGATTCATTTCCGCATCACTTCGTTTTATCTGCAATCAAATGAAAATCGATAAATCAGAGGGAGATGGATTACCTGCTCCACTTCTAACCTTTCTGCAGGTGTATCGAGCCACTCCATTCAACCTGCTCGATGGTAAGTCTCCTTCTGCAGTAATGAATGGCAGAATAATGCGGACACAATGTATCTGCTGGTCTTCAAATGTACAGCAACACCCACCAATAGCAGCCAAGCTTTACCAAGCACGAAAAATTGCATCAGGGTTGGTATTCTCAAAGGTACACAGAAACAACACCAACTGGAAGTGGCAATCCGGATAATCATCTAGCCGAATGTGAACGTGATTTACAATGTACTTCTCGATGCACCATCAACCCGAAAGCGGCTGATTCGTTCGGACATCGATCAACTTCGGAACAACGAAAACAGGAAAAAGTTGAAATTTAGCTACCGCTGTGTATTCTTTTGAAATGACGTTTCGTTTGACCGGGTTGCCATTTAATTTCTTGCATATAGATCAAAGTAAATAGATCAGCAGTGCAAGATTCCTTATTTTGATCTAAAATAAGAAGATATAAATTTTTGAAACGAATCAATTTTAGATCAAAATATCCATCAGGATTGGAGGTGCCCTAAACGAGCTAATGCGCATATTGATGAAACTTTTCGTGAACAGCATATCTTTTCGTTTATAATACGAACTTAGCACTAGTTGAATGGTCAAGGGGATAATTCCTTCTGCAAGATCGTGCATAACATCCAGGGCCCAGTTTTGTGTGACGTGAAAATTCTTCAAATCGTTCAAAATGCACCCACTAGCCTTCAAACCACACTCTGAAGGTTTCATGGTACCATCCTGAACAGCATATAAACTCGTTTGATACCAGTTAGGATATGTAGAGGTTGGATCTTTATGGAACAGTGGACGCGATATTGTGCATATTCTGCAAAAGACATTTGCTCCCGGTCCAAGTAGTCCGAAAATGTCATGTGCTGCCAATGTATCCCCACAAAATATTGTGATTGTTGCTCTGATCTCGAATGACTCTTCTCCGTATTGAACAGTTACACCGTCCTCTAGCTTCATAATGTCCGACACCAATGGTTCAAGAATTTTATAGAATCCAACCTTTTTCACAGTACTAGAAAATGCATATATTACCGGAAAGACAGTTTTGGGAGATGAATTATATCGATCGGGGAAGTTTTGAACCTTGAAACAAATGTTTGAAATTTTGTTCTTACCAGCTCTGGAACTGAAGGTATTACCCAATTCTACATCATCTTGGCACAAGGAAAGTCGTATTGCATTAGAATATGTTTTAAAGTAGTTACTTTGTTTGAAAGACATTCCGGTTCTGTAAGAGCTGTATTCTTTTACGCCAGGTGTTCCTTGTTCAAGATGTTCATTTTGAAGGAGATCGTGATTCCGAGGACTTCGAAAGATTAGTTTCAGCGTATCGATTATGGGTAAATATGCAAATGTTTCGTTTACGTGAATAGTTTTGTCAATCCCATCTATATGCTGAACACAGTCTCGGTGACCAACACATTTCATCACCGGCTTGGGATAGGTCCCTGTTAATGTTTTCAGGAATTTTTTCTGGCACGAAAATGACTTTACAATTTCAAATAAATCGAGTGATTTAAATGTATCCAAAACACTAACACTGAATTCGGAATCCAAATCAATATTGTTTGCATTCAGAAATTCAACAAAATGTCCCTCCAGATACGTGGAAACCAGGGCGTAAGTCACTCGGCCACCTTGTGTTACCACACTAATAAACACAATCCGCCACACTTCAAAAACCCCCGCCACCACATGAAAGATAAATTCATATCTGGCACCACTTACACGAATCGATTGTTTGTTTTCTCACTGTTTTGTTTCCCTCTCGCTTGCACTTATGTGATTTAAATGATGCATAAGTGTGCATGAATTAACCGCCAAAAAGGTCCACGGTTGCCAATAAGCATAAATTTTCGATTGAAGTATTGACTGCTAAGTTGAAACACAGAAACACCTTCCGACACACTGAAACACAAACACAACGTGGCAGAGTGACTAGCCCCCTGGTGGAAACTTGGTTTATCAAATTCTGGCAAAAACTCACAGTTTCCGCAATTTTATTGTGTGGAATACCAACATTAGCTGTGAGCCGACAAATGCTCATAGCTGCTATTTGTTGAATTTCTTCTAATGTTGTAGACCGACTGTATGTACGGGTTGTGTTCGGGAACTGCTCACTAGTTTCTAAGAAATACGGAGGTGCACCCACAGTTCATGTCAATTCAGGTTCTGATTTCGGAGGATGCTTTTCCCTAATATGCTTCTTTAGAGAATATAAATGCTGATAGCGCATTTGACATCGCGGGTATGTGCAATCAAAAAACGTGAAGTTTTCTTGAATGTGACCCTTTTCAATGTGCCAATTAACATGGCGCCCGAGCCCCTCCACATATCCCGGGATCGGCTGACCGCAGAAGAAACACTCGATGGGTTCTTCTTGCTCCATCTATATGCAATGAAACATAAAATACATTTTAATTTTACTTACGGAAAATATTTCTTGCTCCTTCATCAAGGACTCCAATTTTGTCCAATATTTGCTCCATTTTTGGCACTTACTCTTGGCTGCACCGTCAAACAACAGAACTGGTGAACATTCGAACTTTAAAATGGCAGCAAAGGTCGAGTTTGACATCATGGAATAAATTTACAATTTTTTCGGTACTTGTTTTACAGTTTATTTTGCAAAAGAAAAAAAAATTACAGTACATTTGTAATTTTTGTTACAGTGTTGACGAACTGCAATGATTTACAGTTTTGATCGGTATTTTTACTTTACAATTTTCGGTAGTTTTCTATAAATTACAGAAATCCAGTATTTTTTATTGCTGGAATTGTGTAAAATGTCAAATTTTACAAAATTTTCGGTGAAATTTCTGTTTTACACACCGAGTTCAGCAAAAAAAGTACCGAACATAATTTTGGAAATTTGGTGTGTATACCAGTTTTAAAATGATGCAAAATAGATCCAGTATAAAACAAAATTTATAACACCGTTGCAGCGATGTTTTTGCGTTTGGTCTTAAAAAATAAATCCAACCCACGATTTGGATCGCCGTTGAAGATACCCTTATCAATACAAAATAGGAATCAATTCAACTAAAATTTTGGTTTGAATATGGACCAATAAAACTGATGAACTTATTCAGCAAAACCATTGATTTGAAATAAAACTTCATGATCTATAGAATCAAACATCGTGTTTTATTGCTCATAACAAAATGTTTTCTTAAACCAACTAAACGCATTTGTTAAAATGATAAACAATGATGAATTAATTCAAGAAAACCATTGAATTGAAATAAAATTTCATGCTCTATAGAATTAAACATCGTGTTTTATTGTTCAAAATGTTTTCTTAAACCAACTAAACGCATTTGTTGAAATAAAAAACATTGATGAACTAATATAACAAAACCATTTCATTGAAATAAATCTTCATGCTTTATAGAACTGAAAGTTGTGTTTTATTGTTCATAACATTTTTCTTAGCCCTATATGTAGTCATGTCAACCCGATTCAAAAGGCCACTTCGCGTCAACTGATACCGGTCAACTGGTTTGCCAGTTATCTGCAAAGAGAATAACTCGTTGATAATCTGTTTAAAAAATATAATTAATTAAGTTTAAACTTACATTTGTCAGCACTGAGACACTTTAGAACAATAACAATATGGCTGCTCGACAGGCTGACAGTACAAAATGTGCACTCATGAAAATATTTTGTTAAAGCAATAAATTAACCACTTTATTTAAAAATAAATGTGATTGTTATAAATCAAATATTATTTAAATTTATATCACACGGCGTTGATTACTTTAAATATTTTTATTGGTTTGATTTGAATAAATTTTTTAATTGATTTAGAACTTTTTTATGAATTGAAACAAATAGAAACCTTGTATTGTAACACAACATATCACCCAAGTAACCACAAGCATTATATTATTGCACTTATTCAATCCAAAATCAACATCGGTAATGTGGGATCGCATCTATTCAACAGTTGTCAAGTAATGAAGCGTTAGATTAGCTTGAGAATGTAGTGATGCATTGCCAATGCAATAATGCTACTTTAGCAATGTCTTATGGCATTACAAAATATATAGCATTAGTTCGATCTTAGTGGGGCCCTTTTCAGCTTTAATCCAAGTTTAATGATGCACTAGACGTGATACATATGCCCTATATATGCATGCTATTACACCCTGGGGGTTTTTGGGGGTTTTGTTGGACCAAAAAAGGGGGGTTTTTTTGGGGGGAAAAATATTTTGTTTGAACAATAAATTAATCATTTGAGTTTAAAAATAAAGGTGTGGTTATAAATAAATTTTTTTTGAAAATATACAGAGGGGGGTTTATGTAATAATTTTTTTTGTTTGTTTTGTGTGTGATTTTTTGTATTTGGTTTTTTTTTTTTTGAAAAAAAAAAAAATTTTTGTGGAAAAAAAATTTTTTGGTTAGGGGGGGGTTTTTGGGGGGGGCGTTAATGCCTTGTTCAGACTACAGGCTTGTAACATAATACAAGGGTGTTTTGAAAAGTATCTACAAGGAAGATGTCATCAAGATAGCCTTGTATTATGTTACAACGCTGTAGTATGAACAAAGCATAACACTAATTTGACTGACTATCAGCAACAGTAATGCCATATCACATTTTTTCAACAACTCCCATGCTATGTTGCAATTATTTTTTATTAAAAATGTTTTGGTGTATTTTTTTTTTTCTAAAAAAAACTTAATGTTAAATTATGCTTTAATTATTTGTTTTTTTTTTTTTTTTAATAAATTGTTTTTTTTTTGTTTTATGTGGGGGTGGGGGGGTGTTTTTTGTTGTTATTTTTTTTTTTGTTTTTTGAAATGGGAGATACCCCCTAGGCACCCGGGGGGTGATATAGTGTGTATATAGGGGGTTGTGTTTTGGTTGGTGTGTGTTTTGGTTGGGGTTGGGGGAGGCCCAAAAGTTGATTATTGTTTTTTTTTTGTGGGGGGGGGGGGGGGGTGGGGGTGGGGGGGGGGGGGGGCGGGCCCCCACATTGTGGGGGCCCCCACAAAAAATCATCACTTATGATTTATATTTTCACTACGTCTAAACTATTTTTTTACCGTGTATGACTCGATGTGACTCTCTCTTCTCCCTCACTGACCGCTAAACCGAATATTCATGATAAACAATCAGTGTGTTCTCTCCCACCGCCGCGAACCGTTTGCTATTCTGCTTGTGCGTCTGTGAAACTGTTATCGTTTCGGCAACCATTTGTGAAAATTGGTGATTTGAAATCAAAACAATGGGCGATCGTCACGTTGTGCATAGAAATTATAAAAGTGGATCGGAGAAAAGAAAAATTCAAGATGAGCGGAACAAAAAGGTCGAGGAAGTGCATTCAAAAACCCCGAAAATCAGTTCATTTTTTGCGGCGGGTAGTACTAGTGCAGCAGCGGGTGAATCCGAAACTGAGTCAAATGTTTTTCGGGATCCGGTACCCTTGCCGGTGCCCTCAGAAGAGGCTTCGAGCTCCAAGTCTATTGGTTCAGATTCAATTGCCAGGAAAGTGGAAGAAAAAGTCAACCCAAATTTGAGGAGGAGGGGGAAAAGGGGAAAAAAAGGGAAAAAAATTGATGGGGGGAAAAGGGGGGGAGGGAATAGTGGGGTGGGAAATGTGAAAATTTGGGGAGAAGAGGGGGGGGAAGGTCGGAAAGGCAAAATTGTGTTGGAAGAGAGAAAAGGGGATTGGTTTGTTTGGGGGGGGGGAGGTGGGTTTCTTACACACCAAATTTTTTTCGCTGAAAATCAGCAAAATTTTGCTGAAATTTGCCGAGCTGAATTTTCAGTAATTATTTCAGCAATATAAAATTACTGATTTTTTCAGCAATGCGAATGTCATCCTGCTTGACAGAAGTTTGCTGAACTTTCAGTATACATCTGATTTTTGCTGAAAATTCAGCAATTTTAGCTGTTCCGTGATTGGACGGCACTTTGCTGATATAATTCAGCAAAAATCATCAATTTACTGAAAATTCAGCAATTTTGGCTGTTTCGTGAAGTGACGGCACTTTGCTGGTAGAATTCAGCAAACAATATCAATTTACTGAAAAATCAGCTCTCTAGTTTCCATTTCAAGTTGGGATTATTAAAAACATATTTTATTTTGGTTTTTGCATTCTATTTTAATTTATTTGAAACAAATTGAGGTTTCTTCCAAAATGTGTAACGATAGTTCAGTTGAAATTTCATTTAGTTCTGCATCAACCAGGTTAGCATCTATATTCTCCATAAAAGGTGAGATGTTCCCCTCAGTGTGGTCGAAATTTTCTTTTTGAAGCTCTTCGAATTGGTTATGATGTTTTTCTTGCTCTGGTTGGTGATGTGTATCTGGTAACTTCATCGGATGCTTTGTAGAGATGTGCTGTTTCAAGCTGCTGAACTTCCGATAGCTTATGCGGCAACCTTTTCTGGTGCATGTATAATTCACAAGCGCTTTGTCGAGGTGTTTTTTGCTTTCATGCCCTTTCAGATGTCGTCGAAGCCCATCAAAAGAACCCTCAACGAATTGATGACATATGAAACATTTGAGAACTTCCGCAATTTTTGTCGACGCTGTAGAAAACATCGAATTATTTTTATCTGTTTTACTTACCAAACAACTCCTTCACATCACACCGGTCTGCTTTAGATTAAGCAGAGCTTCTTGCACTTTCGGATCCATGAAGTCGTAGATAATTTATACAAATTTTAACACAAACCGGTCGCAAACTGCACGAGTGCTGCCGAAAAAACGATGAAAGTGTTTTTCTTTTCTTTTTGATTAATTTGACAGACTGACAGTTAGGTGGTGAAAGATGCTGAGTGTTCAGCAATCTGGGCCATTTTACTGGTTTTCAGCAAAAACAAACCAAATTGCTGATTAACGTTTCATTGTCGAATTTTTTGGGGGGTGAGGAAGAAAAAAAGAAGGTTGGGGGGGGGGGAAAAAAAAGGGGGGGAAAAAGTAAAAAAAAAAAATCCCATAAATTAATCAAAATTAACCAATAGTAAAAAAAGGGTAGTACCGAGTGCCACCGTATATTTGACCGTGTTTAATTTGAAAACATTTTAATTTGACCCCCGTTTATTTGCACTTTGTTCCAATTAAAAATGGTTCAAACGTCATTCAGCTCATGGAACAAAACGAAGCGAAATGGTAAATTGTGAAGCGGAACGCAGAATAAAAACAAAACAGCAAATAAGGTTGCCAGGATCATGGTTTTATTGTTACTGGAAGCTCAAATTGAAAATTTACTCTGGTAATTTTGATGAGATGTTATTCAAATCAGCGGGGGTCCACAGTAGCAATTAATAAATCAACATTTTCCATTAGTAAATCAATAAGATCATGAATCAATAAAAACTTCCATAAAAATAGATTTTCGTTCCATAAAAAAGTCAAAAAAGCAATAATTCTTTAAAAAAATCAAATTTCCATTAAAAAAAAAACAAAACCTTTACAAAAAATAGAAAATACATAGAAAAGAAAATATGAAAAAACAATAAAAATAATCAAAATTTACCATAAGTAAAACACCAAGAGTTCAAGGAAAGTATAAAAAGCAGAAAAACCAAGTAATTTTTCCTTAACATAAATGATTGTTTGCTTGAAATTGAATCGATGCAACGAAGGAGCTACGCTCCCTACTGCATCAAAATTTCAGGGGTGATTCAACTACACCACATAAGATCAGTGTTTTGGGTTATATATTTAAGGATTAAATATTATATATTTATATATTTAAAGAATTAAATGACGATTTATGATTCATTTCTTGTAATTTTAACTTAAATTATAGTTTTTTTGATAGTTTTTCATGAGAATAGTTGATTTTTTATGGAATTTTTCTAATAATTTATGAAAACTTCGTATTTCTCTCGACTTGGAGGTTTTAATTTTATAATGAAATTTTTGAGTATTTTCTCGCTTTTTCGGAACTTTTATGGAACATAAATTGATTGTTTATGGAAACATTTGATTCACTAATTGTTTTATTGATTTGTTTATTGAAATTCTTGATTTTATTATTGCTATTATCCCTTTTTCTTTTGGTAATTTTTGATTTTCTTACGGATAGTTTTAATTTTTTAATGAGTCGTTTATATTTTAGCCGTAAGATTTTTATTATTATAACAAATGGAGCATAAGATACCCATTATCCAAATATTATAATTCTCACAGGAACAACAGATGGCAAGCTACTGGCGAGATGTCTTGAAGCGAGTGGTGAAAGCCATTACGTTTTTGTCGGAACGTGGTTTAGCGTTTCGTGGAGAAGACGAGCTGTTTGGTTCGTCCAAAAATGGGAATTTCATGGGAATTCTCGAGCTAGTTTCAGAATTTGACCCATTTTTAGCTCAGCATATCGAGAAGCACGGCAATAAGAGGAGTGGGCACGCCAATTATTTGTCTTCTACAATTTGCGACGAGATCATCGACCTTATGGCAGATAAGGTATTTGCGGTTATTACTAGCCGAATAAGAATAGCAAAATACTATTCAATTTCCGTCGATTCTTCTCCCGATGAATCTCATATTGACCAGCTGACAGTCACAGTGAAATATATGGAAGGAACTAGCCCCGTTGATCGATTTCTAACATTTATTCCGAATTGCGGTCATGCGGGTCAGCAGATGGTTGATGCACTTCTCGAGTTTTTGAAAAAACACGACATAGATTTCCAGGATTGCCGAGGACAGTCTTACGATAACGCGCCGAACATGTCGGGAAAATACAAGGGCATGCAAGCGTTGGTTTTGCAAAAAAAACCATATGCTTTTTTCGTTCCTTGTTGCGCTCATTCGTAGAATTTAGTTGGAAAGGCCGCAGCCAATACCTGTTCATCTGCTGTGGATTACTTCAACTTTGTTCAAAACCTGTTCAACTTTTTCACGGGCTCAACAAGTCGATTCCAGCTATTGACTGAACATCTCTCCAAGACCGAACGGAAGTATACGGTGAAAAACCTAAGTGACACTCGATGGTCGTGTCGGGCTGATGCAACGAAAGCATTGCTTCACGGGTATTCTGAAATCAAATCCGCTCTTTTGACCATTGCTGAGAATGCAGAGGAGAAGGATCTAGTAAAAAATGAAGCACTGTGTCTCTTCAATAAGATGTCACAACTTGAAAATGCGATTTACACCCAGTTCTGGTGCGACATACTGGAAAGATTCGACGCCACTAGTCAGTTTCTCCAAAACCCGGCCACAGCTTTGAAACCAGCAGTCAACTCAATTATCAGTTTGATTGAATACGTTGAATCCAAACGAGCAAAATATGATGAATACGAGTCTAATGGCAAGAAGATGTCAGGCACGGAGAGCTACCGGAAGACGCGATTGCGAACAAAAAACGTTCGACTTAATGAGCTAGGTCGGGCCAAGCAAGCTGAAACTGTTTCAACACAATCTCCAAAGGAAAAATTCAAAGCTGATGCCTTTTCTCCTGTTATTGATCAGCTTAAAGTTGCATTGGCAGAGCGTGCTGAAGCATATAAACAGGTAAAGATAATTACTGGCTTATGTCTTTTATCAAATCTTTGACTTTTTTCTCTTGTCTCATTTATATTTTCCAAAGGTGACAAATTTATTCGAATTCCTGTCGGATTTGGATGCGTCCCCGTCAGCCTTAGAAGAGGGAGCAAAAAGGTTGGTTGAAACGTACCCTGCTGACCTTGGTCCGGAGTTAACCAACGAGCTCATCCAACTCGTTTCATTCGCAAAGCAAAGCCGCTACACTCATAACGAGCCAGTAGAGTCGTTCCTCTACAATTTCATTATGAAAAACGACTTGCGTGCCACTTTTCCTAACGCAGAAGTTGCATTGCGAATTTACCTAAGTATTATGGTATCAAACGCAAGTGGTGAGCGGTCATTTTCAAAAATGAAATACATCAAAAATAGGCTGAGGACATCGATGACTAACGAAAGGCTCGTGAATTTGACTCTGTTAAGCATTGAAAACAAGATCTTGAAAGAAATAAGTGTTGACGATATAATTGACTCATTTCAGCTAGCAAAGTCTCGCAGGAAGGCCTTTTAAACTTAAAGTTGTATTTTAACCATACATTTTGATTATCAACCAATAAAAATCATCATCAGAAAATTTTTAGACACAGTATTCTTTTTTTAAAAATTTACATCAAGAAAAGGGCCCCCACACTACTTTGGCCCCCGGGCCCCCTCAAATGTAAGTCCGGCCCTGCATAAGACATTGCTCAAGTAGCATTATTGCATTGGTAATGCATCACTACATTCTTAAGCTTATCTAACGCTTTATTACTTGACAACTGTTGAATTGATGGGCCCCGCACCGATGTTGATTTTGGGTTGAATAAGAGCAATAATATAATGCTTGTGGTTACTTGGGATATGATCGAGCTGAGCTGCCTGTCATATCCAGAATCGTCATCTTTATTCTCCTTAACATTGGACTTAGCAGCAGAATGTTTGGTTTCTAAAATTTAAGCAAAAAATATGGCTGCATTATGGGGAGCCGCATGTTTTTCTGGTTATTTATATTCAAAGGACTGAGCTGTGTTTTCAACCAGGAATCTTCATTCTCATATATATGATATATAATTTTTTTATATGATGCAGCTTCAACCTGCACCGGGTATCAACATTGTGTCGGCTTGTTGTGTGATGAACGGTGGTAGGTATGATTTCATTTGTAACTCATATCGGGTTGAGGTTTGTACTGATAAAAAGTTTGGGTATCGCAGTCTTAACGACGTGTTTAGCAAGAAAAATCTAAAAATAGCTGCATGAAATATGTTTTTATAGAACGACAAAGAGGGTATGGTAAGGGTATGCTTCCTTTATATTATGCAGTTGTCTTATATAATTACATTGCTCTCTTGGCTAAGAGCGTTAACGCAACCGGCATTCATCGATCAGTCGTGAGAAGCCTTGGTTCGAATCCCGATGTAGGAAACACATGAGCTTATAAAAAATTAATCCCATCAATGTTACGCGAAGATGCTATAAAATAATATGAAATTATATCCTTAAATAAAACGTAACAGAGGAAATGAATTCAAATAGAAGAAAATTAAATACATTTTTGATATTTTTTTTCCAAAATATCCCAAGCTCTAAATATGCTTTTTAAAATCCCGCATAGTCACAAACCATTCCTGGACTATTTCCTTTATTGTTGACGACCGTTTCCGAAATTGTTACGACATTTACCTTATAGTTGACAACTATCTTCTATAAAGTTTTAACAATATGTCAGATGGTAAAAGGCCAAATAACAATATGCTGAACCAGGCGGTTAAGTTAGGTTACCATAAAAAAAAGGCAATTTTCACGAACAAAATTTTTGCTATACTCTATGCCAAAAAGTTGGTATGCAATCCAGACCGAGTGCAAACAATAAAAAACCTTTCAATGACAATATGGCATACATTAACAATATGTGTTGATGTAGAGGTTGTATGGTGAAAATGAGATTAAACTATTTGATAACAATAACATAAAATGTGATAATATATCTTACATTCGAAATACAGTTTTGACTATATAGCTAATTGTTTTTCGTTATGCAGGATGCAATAAAACATTTCAGTAGAAGCAGTGATTTAACTGCTGACAAAGAAACTATGCCCTGAATATACTTGTTCTCGGGCTTCAATAAAACATGTGCGCTAGCGTTAATTTGACAGGAGTGGGGCCCTTTTCGACTTAAGTTCTACTTTAAGGACGCATGTAAGATTAGACTGCTTTATACCATAAACTTATATCGTAATATAATGCAAAATTGATGTATCTACACACATAGATTTTTTTACAGAAATCTGTAAAACTTTACAGAATTCTCAATAGCTGAACGTTCGGTGATTTTTTCGATAACCGAAAGGGTCACCCACAATAGATACGTTTGCGTTCCGTTGACGTAAATTTGACAGAAAACCCATGGGAAAACTGTCAAATTCACGCAAACGCATCCGCAACGTATCAATTGTGGGCCAGTCAGAAGAAATCTGTAATCCTCCAATGCGATCATCGAATAATCCGGTAATTATTTTACAAATAAATCTGTAAATTTTCCAAGGATCTGATTTGCAGTTCTACCGAAGTTTTCTGTATTCTTTTACAAATATTCTGTAAATAAAAGTTCAAATTATATTTGTCTACACTGAAAATAAATCAATAATTTTTATTATTAAAATTGGCACTTAAATCGGTTCAATTTTTGCTTCGAATTGAAGTCATGTGAGTCAGTATGATTTTCATTTGCCGCACATAATTTTCAACACCCGTCACTTAATACACAGGTTCGTTTCCAATGAGACTAATGTGGTCCGCATATAATTTTCAATGGGGCGAGAAATGTCATTCAAGTGTGTTTTTACTTTGCCCTATTCTATCCATCTTCGCACTTAAAACGAACTAGATAACTGTGCGCGAAGAACAATCAGCTGCTTTGTCGTTCTTGAAGAAAAAAAAACTGCAAAATGGAAGCAAAGAAGCAAAGTGAAGTTTACCGTGTGGTGGTTGAGGTACTTGGTTTGCCAGCGGAAGTGACTGAACTTTTTGAAGGTATTAAATTACTATACACTTATGGGAATTTCATTTCATTGACTATTGTTTTTAATCGTTGTGATAACCCTCAAAATTGGGTAGTTTACCACGTCCATTGTTTTTTTTACCATGACTCAAAAAATTAGGTGACCACCATCATGGTTACGGAAACAATTACAAAATTTATTGTCTCTAAATGCAGTATATCGAGAAAAATAATAATATAAAGGAAATTGTATTTTGTCAGCACATCAGTCATCTATTTTTCGGGTTAATCTTTAGAGACTCCGGGTCCGGGTTTTTCAGGCAATCCGATATATTACACACAAAGAATAATGATTATTAAAATTAAAAAAAAACCATTGCCAAAATTGAACAGTTGCGTTGGTTCTTTTTCGTAGAAAGCGGTTTACTTTCAAAACCAAATCCTTCAAACCGTCTATTCAAAATTTTGCTGCTCTACATTTAAAAGTTGAAATTTTTAAAACAAATTGTAGAACTGTCAAATCGAAACCGTGGCATCGTTGAAAATAAAAGCCAATTATTTTTATTCCAAAATAACCTTTCATCCAGAAAGTGTCGTGCAATTTAAATAAAAGTATGCTGTAAAAATACTTGTAACATAAAAAGTTTTGTTTTCAGATGAATTGTAGAACTGTCAAATCCACACCGTGGCATATTTGAAAATGAAAGCAAATTAATTTTATTTGAAAATGAACTTTCAACTAGAAAGTATCGTGCAATCAAAATAAATGTATGCTGTTTTGATTGAAAGAAAAAATGGTTTAACATAAAAAGGTTTTAATTTTCAAATGAATTATTATAACTTTCATAGAGACCGGAACCGGAGGTTGGCGTCGTTCAATCACCAATGTTTCCATCCCGAAAGATCCAAGTTGAAATATTTTCTCCATATCTTCCGAATGCACCTGAGCCAGCTCTAGCATCTGCTGCAGCTCGTCGTCGCTTGTGGCACCGCTGCAAAAAAAAAAAAGGGATTATTATCAGTGACATGGCCTATTCCGTTTGCATGGTTCGTTCGGAACTTAATAACGCCGAATATTTGTGAACTTTCCTGATAAGCGATTTGTTGGGGCGATTCGCCAAGAGGAACATTTTAAATGTGAAGCTTTTGTATTATTTGACAACAGTATAGAGAAAAAAATATCCATACGACGATTTCCTTTGTGTTGGTGGATTTGACAGTTCTACAATTTTCATGGTAAAAGAATTCACTTTTAAATTTACACACTGAACCGAAACATAACACTTTCAAATCAAACGAAGAACTTTCGTGGTAGATTTTTTTTCTTTCAATTTAATAAAAAATAAATACTTTTCAGAAAAAAAGTAAAAAATTTTTAATAAAAAAATTTTTTTTTTTTGTGTTCACCTTAAGGCGAAATTGGAACGATTTTTGATGTTTCCCTTTCTCGATTTTTTAAAAAACAATGGAACACTTTTTCTGAAAAGTTTTAACACTTGAAGTTAGTCAACTAAATTTGCCATCCTGTGGTTGGAAAAAAAAGTAGAAATCTTTTCTCATATTACCTAAAACCATTCTTGTAACCCAAACTTGTTGTGAAAATTATCGAGTTTGACAACTTTGCTCATCAATAATGCAATTATTTACTATGGACGTGACACTTTTTTATTCCATACGACTCTTCCCTATACAATAAGAAGTATTTCGTTAGAATGCAACATACTTGTAAATTGCATAGTAAAGCTGAAAACCATTTTTTTAGCACAACTCATAATCTTTGAAATTATTTCTATTTGTCGTATACGCTACCCGTGAGTATGTATATGTGCTCCGGGTCATACCCACGCGGAAGAACAGTGAGATGTAGAACATCCGCACAAAGTGTAGAAGTGAAAAAAATCCCATTCGTTGGGACGGGTACCTAAATGAGAAAACAAGCTAAACCATCAGCAGCGAGATAATGATCAAACTTTCGAATGACTCGTATGATTTGCCCCATATGATAGGTGTCGTGAGATATATTATCTCTAATTGCAGTGGAAACTATTCCGTAATCATCATTAGTAATTGAATACGAATGCAATCACTTGAATTATTATACTCAATAATGCAACAAATTTTGAAACAATGCATTGAACGATACAAGTAATTCATAAATAATTTGCAACGACATTTAGGTTATTATGAATATGCCTGCACTTGTAAAAAATAACGGTATTTTGATGAGTCGAAATCAAAATAGCCTTGGCAATCATTGTTTCAGAAGCGTGCAACAACCAAGCGAGTTTAGACGCTAAAATGGTGTTCAGGAAGCGAAAAAATTGTGCGATGATTGAGTGGTGGAAGAAGAAGCGAAGTTTGGAAACAAATCCCAACAATGCAGATGGATGCTCGTCGGCAAACTATATCTGGAGTTGTTAGTTCTGAAAGTCAGTCTTCGGACGGAATCTCTGTTCGCGATGAACACCAACCGACCAACTTTTCCGGGTCGTTCCTTCAGATAGAAACTAACGACGTCAGGTATGTACCAATTTTGTTTTATTCATTCTATTAGTCAAATACACATCTCAATTCGGAAAATTTATTCTAAAATGTTAACGATAGTTAGGTGGGGATGCTAGTATTTTTGGATAAGCTCCCAATTGAGGTAAATCCTAGATATGTAAGCTCATACCTGTTTTCAAGATAAAAATGCATATCTTTAGAAACAATGTTTAAGCATTTCATGAGTCACTTGAAGGTTCCTGAATATTTCAACTCGCTAAAAATAATCAAATATAATACTCATCATGATCTGAGGTCACGCAAAAGATTCTAAAATATACTTGGGGCTTTTTCAAAAGTCTTGATTTCAATATTTCTTGAACTAAAATATCATATGAAATTTTCCAGAAATTCACAGCAACGAATTTTAAACTTGTTCCGAAGATATTACTTAAATTACTTTCTTCAAGAAACGAATTCCAAGGTTTTTGTGTAAGTAATATAAAAATAAATGTTTTCAGGCCACTATTGCACGAAATTTTTTGTAGTCCTATACAACGTATTTCAATGGTTTGAGGATCGAATCTGGACATTGGTTTCACTGTTAAGATCGAGCAAATTTAAGAAAATTAGGAAGAGAGCAAAGCATGTAAGAAGGTAAACATTTTGAAGAAAATATAGTTGAAATAATCACAGCGTTGTCAATTTTCCAGGAAAATCAATTTTCAGAAATTATTTCACAAATTCGTAACTCATGCGCTAATAAAATATTTACAAAATAAAATTCTGACATTTTTTGAAAGAAGATACCAAATCCAGAAATTATTGCAAACTAGTTAATGGCATTTAGTTCCACTATCGTTTTGATTGACTGTTAACTTTGATTTACTTTGCAGGCATTTTTACCCCTAAAAAGACACTAAATGATAATTACTCAAGATTCAAATAAAACTGTTCTGTGGAAAATTTCATCATTAATCATCACATTAATTTTGATCATGATAGAACAACTTTTTTACAATGATTATCATAAAAACCAGGAATTTTTTATTTATGACAAAAATTTACTAAATAATAAAAACTATATTCAAAATAATCATAACATTAAATATTATTGATGTTGTCATTATAATTAGATGAATTAAATATATTTTAACTTGTTTTTTTTTAATTCCTAGATTATCGAGATTTTCAGCCCTGGGCTGGTTCATCTCCCGTCGTAGTCACTCAAATACCTTCTACGTATTTTCGTAACTTGTCCGGGGGTGAGATTTGCACTCGTGACTTTGGTGTGAGAGGTATGGAGGATGTTAACCACTACGCCGGGGTCGCCTTCTATATATTAAAACTAACATAAGCAAAAATTAAATTAATTTTTTTTTTTTATATGATTGTTAAAAAACCTAAATTTAAAAAAAAAAATATTCACGGGGGGGGGGGGGGGGGGGAGGTGGGTGGTGGTATGTAAATGTGGTAATGGAGAGTAGAGGGGAAGAGGTATGTGGTGTTGGTGGGGGGTGAGGGGTGGGTACGTTGGTGTTATTACTTACTATTATATTATATTATATTATATTATATTATGTTAGTTATTTTTTTTATATTTAATATTTATATTTTTTATATTTATATTATTTTTTATATACTAAGGAGTGTATCGAAAAGTAGTTATAAACTTCCAAATAATAAAATAGGCATGAAAACATGGTTAAAATTAACATACTATTTCAGTTTATTATAGCTTAACATGTTTACAAAAGATCCAAACGGAAAAACTAGTCATCATGTTCATTTCTGTAGAATGCCCGTACCTTTGATTTGACACCTGCCATCAAATTCTGCACAGTGACCTTTGTGCACTTCCTGGATGCCGCTGCCCAATTTTTTCTTAAAATCGGTCATGTTTTGGGACACTGTACCATCCTTCTTAAATATACGCTTGACTATTGCCCAATAGCGTTCGATCGGTCGCAACTGGGGACAGTTTGGTGGGTTGATGTCTTTTTCTACGAACTTGATGTTATTCTCCGTCAGCCACTGTAGAGTGGATTTGGCGTAATGTGCCGATGCCAAATCTGGCCAGAAGAGAGGAGGGGACTGGTGCTTTCTATACAATGGTAGCAACCTGTTCTTCAAACATTCCTTTTGATAAATCTCAGCATTTATAGTTCCTTTTGTATAGAAAATTGAAGAACGCAAGCCACATGTGCAAATAGCTTGCCAAATGAGCACCTTCTGACCGAATTTCTCCATTGCAACAGTCGTATCTGCGGTTGGCACACGTTCTCCAACAGATTTAGTATAAAACTGCGGCCCCGGTAGCGTTCTTGAATCTTCTTTAACGTATGTTTCGTCATCCATCAAAATGCACTGGTCGACATTGTCCAAAATGCAGCTGTACAGCTTTCGAGCCCTGGTTTTGGCACGAGACTTTTGTTCCGGAGTTTGTTTGGGCACTTTCTGCTTTTTGTACGTCTTCAAGTCATTCCTGCGCTTGATTCGTTGAATCATTCCGATGCTGGTCCTGAACTTCTTGGCTAGATCGCGAGTAGAGGCAGATTTGTTCCGTTGAATATAATCCACAACTTTTTGGTCCAAATCGGGGTTGCTGGAGCCGGGTTTCCGGCCACTTCTTGGTAAATCCTTGAGGGAGCACTCCTTACCAAACTTTTCGATGATGCGTTTTACACTTGCCGGGTGAACATTTACTCTTTTCGCAATCTGGTTGTAAGTAACACCCTTTTCGGTGCACCAAGTGTGCAGAATTTTCTTTTTAGTCTCAAATTCAATTCGCGACATTTTGAATACAACTTTATCAACGGAAATGAATGAACCGAATAATCATTTTTGACATGTAAACAAAGCAAATGGCGCTTACACGCTAAAAATATATACAGTAGTTTATGCGTAATAACGCATCGAATGTTTATAACTACTTTTCGATACACTCCTTACATAACTATTACTATAACTATTAATATTACTATTACTATAACAACTACTATCACTATTACTATTACTATTACTATTACTATTACTATTACTATTACTAACACTATTACTTTTACTACTACTATGACTATGACTTTTACAATTACTATCACTATTACTATAACTATAACTTTTACTATTACTTTTACTGTTACTATCAATATTATGATTACTATGACTATGACTAGGCTATGACAATTACTATTACTATTACTTTTACTATTTCTATTACTATTACTATTACTTTTACTATTTCTATTACTATTACTATTACTGTTACTATCACTATCACTATGACTATGACTATGACTATGACTATGACTATGACTATTACTGTTACTATTACTATTACTATTACTATTACTATTACTATTACTATTAGTAAAACTACTACTTTTACTACTACTATGACTATGACTATTACAATTACTATCACTATTACTATAACTATATCTTTTAATATTACTATTACTAATACAATTACTATTACAATCACTATTTTAATAACTATAACTTTTACTATTACTATTACTATCTCTATAACTATTTCTATCAGTATAACGATGACTATGACTATGACTATGACTATTACTATTCCTATTACTTTTACTATAACTATAACTATTACTATTATTGTTACTTTAACTATTACTTTTACTATTATTATTACTATTACTATGACTATCACTATTACTATTACTAACACTATTACTTTGACTAACACTATTACTATTTTTATGACTTTTACTATTACTGTTACTATCACTATTATTATTACTATTACTATGACTATGACTATGACTATTACTATTACTATTACTTTTACTATTACTATAACTATTAGTATTACTATTACTGTTAGTATTAACTATTACTATTACTATTACTATCACTATGACAATGACTATGACTATTACTATTACTATGACTATTAGTATTACTATTACTATTAGTATTACTATTACTATTACTATTAACTATTACTATTACCATTACTATAACTTTAACTATTTCTATAACTATTGCTATAACTATTGCTATTACTATTACTATTACTATTACTGTTACTATTACTATTACTATTACTATTACTATTACTTTTACTATTACTATAACTATAACTTTAACTATTACTATTACTATTACTATTACTGTTACTTTTACTATTACTTTAACTATTATCACTACTAATAATAATAATAAAAATTATAATAAGAATAAAAATATTAATATTCATATTTTCAGTATTATTATTTTTTATTATTTTTATTATTTCTTTAATTATTATAATTTTTTTTTATTATTATAATTATTATTATTATTATTATTATTATTATTATTATTATTTTAATTAATATTATTATTATAACTATTATTATTATAATCATTATTATTATTTTTATATGTATCATTATTATAATCATTGTAAATATTATTATATAATAATACAATAATAATTTTCATCAGTATTGCATGTCGAACGAATTCAATACTTCCAGTTGTGGATATTTTGCATCATTTACCGATAAGACCAATATCACGATGCAACTTGAATTTAGGTGTGGCTCGAGTGGGTGTGAAGTCAGAGCAACGGAAATCCATTAACTTTCACCTTAAATCCATATTCTTCCGAAAATGCGTTTGTTTTTAGCCGTGATATTTGAAACAGGAAGTCGAATGAGATAATTTACAACAGATAGGAACTTTTTAAATATTCGTCGAGACACTTTTATTTTCTAGTCGTGTTCGTGCTGTAAAGTGGTGTTGATTGTTTAACTTGTTTAGTGCAAAACTTTTGTTTCGATTGTAACTGCTATTCTCTATAAAGTAAATATATTGAGGGCCGTTGCAAAAAGCTACAATTAAAAAAGAAAGTAAACGTTTTGAACAAAACATTCCAGGTACATGTGGAACCTGGAACAGAGTTTGAAAGATATGGGAAAGATCGAAGACCGAAACATCCGGATAGCTAAGGAAGCTCTACGGCTCGTGCTGGAGTGAAAGGGCTCCCGATTTATTCTACCGGCGGACCAGAATACTTGGAACAACATCAGCAAAAATGAACGAAGAGGTTGCCATACACACTTCGTTGTCCTGATACAAAGTGTTAAACTAACAGGATTATCGTACTGAATAAAATTACCAATTACCAATTACACACTGCCCCCTTTGTTGGACTGGATCGAACAAAACCGGTACTCGTTGTTGGATTCTTCAGTGTGAGTGGTTCAGAAATTTCAAAGGTACGTTGTTGTGTTGGTCTTCTTAAAGCAGCTCAGGAGCTATTCGAGATATTTGAGATAAGTTATCGTGACAAAAACATTCTCGCATTGGATCGGTTGGTAAAGCTGGTAGCGACGATGTTGTGAAAATCCTCACAACAAACGCGGCTATCCGGAACTGGTTGTTCCTTTATTATGGAAGTGAGCTCGGAATGAAGGCTGACAGTGCCGGCCAGGTGATCGGCACGGCCTTTGCCGATTGGTCGATTTTCTCAAGGATCTTAAGTTGAATATTCTCTTTGGGAAGAGGATGCTTTCGTTTTGAAAAAGATGGGGATAGAACTGCTGAGTTGTACGGAAAATTCAAAATACCAGTAAATTGGTATTCAGATAATGTCAACAGTGATGGAAATCAGTTTCAGAGAAGCAAATCTATTCGAACGATTCTGAGGAGATTCCTCAGAATGGCCCTGCAATTGAACATGAAACCAGGGGAGAAATACGGCGATAAATTGTGTAGTATTAATCATACTATTCTGTCTCATCAATTCACTATGTTAATAATTCATTGGACGACGAGATTATGGCTAACTTGCTGGCCAATCTAAATGAGCAGCTCACGAGGAAGCAGGAGGATCCAGATGTTTTATTCAGTAATGGAACACTTCCCGAGTAGAGTCTGTGATCAAATAGAAAACTAAATATGATGTTGTGATAATGCCGATGATGATTACTCAGGATCCTGACGGTTTGGTCGTTTTAACGGTTAAAAGATCAAAATTGACAGCAAAACTTTATTCCTGTGATATCAAATTTAAAACTGATCCTGCTATCAGTGAGAGCAAATTGAAAAGTCATGTTGCTGTACATGTTTTCCTGTTGATAACAAAATGAGTTTTCCACTTGATGATCTGTCAAGACAATGAAAACAAAACTTCTTTTCTCAAAGAAAAGTGTACGCAAGATTACAGCAAGATGATAACTGATTTTGAAATCAAATTTGAAAATTAGGAAGTGAAATCAAATTTGGATTTCAACTTGATGTTGATATCAAAATATGTTTTCGAATTGATATCTTTATGATGTTAGACTTTACTCGGGTTGCCTATTTAAAAACAGTGACTCTGATGCTGTTGTTGGACATACCGGAAGTCGACGTGAAGGATTGCAACTTCGATGTGGTTACCATTTCCGGTCCTCTTTGTGATTGGGGAAAGTTGCGTCGGCATGTGAAGTCCCACTTACGAATGAACAACATTCGTTTTTCCATCCAGATTAGATTGAAAGATGATTCCGAAGCTAAAGGGTGTATTCGATAAAAATGGAACACAGAAAATGACTATTCTTCTTCTGTAACTTTTGAATCGTATGAGTAAAAAACCTAGAAATTTGAGTAGATCTTATCCATAGTGTATTATTTACATCTGCCAAGTTTCATAGTTATACATTCAGTAGTTCCAGTCATGTCGTCGAAACAAGAAATTGTCCGTGAGAAAATTGTTGTGCACTCACAATCAAAATCCAGGGGCGTCCCACCGGTGGATTGCTAAAAGGCTTGGAATTGCAAATACAACTGTGTCTCGTGTAATAAGAACCTTCAAGGAGCGTTTGAGTGTCCAAAGGAAAAAAGGGAGTGGTCGTAAAAGTGGTCCAATGGATAGTAAAATGGCCAGGAAAGTCGTACAACAATTCAAGAACCGTCCAAACATGTCAATTCGAGATGTCGCTAAAAAGTCTAAGGTGTCAGTCGGTTTTGTGCAGAAAACCATGAAGCGTGCTGGGTTACATGTTTACAAATTGCAAAAATCCCCAAACCGGAATGAAAAACAAAACATCACTGCGAAAACCCGCGCCCGGAAACTTTACACGAAGCTGCTCACCAAATCCGGTTGCATCGTGATGGATCACGAAACATACGCCAAGGCCGACTTCCGTCAACTTCCTGGGCAAGAATATTTCGTTGCCAAGTCGAAGTTTGATGTTCCGGAGGATGTTCGAAAGAAGAAACTATCGAAATTTGCAAAGAAGTTTCTAATCTGGCAGGCGATTTGCGGATGTGGTGAAATAAGTGCTCCCTTCATCACTTCCGGAACAATAAACGGTGCGATTTACACGGAAGAGTGCCTTAAGAAGCGCCTCTTGCCATTCATTAAGAAGCACAAAGGATCAACTCTGTTTTGGCCTGATCTAGCATCCTGCCACAACGCTCGAAACGTATTGGAGTGGTACCGAGCCAACGGAGTCAATTTTGTGCCAAAGGATATGAACCTACCAAATTCACCGGAACTTCGTCCAATTGAAAAATTCTGGGCAATTATGAAAACGGAACTTCGCAAGAATCCCAAAACTATAAAAAAAGAGCTAGAATTGAAGAAAATTTGGGTAAAAACAACAAAAACACTGGGAAAATCGGTTGTACAAAATTTGATGGGTGGAGTGAAAAGGAAGGCGCGGGCATTCGGGATGGGAGACGAAATTGAATAAAACAAATGTTGTAAATCAAAACTCATTAGTAGTTCTTCATTCCCTGAAAATTTCAAGAAAATCCGATAATTAGTTTAATTTTGATGAGTATATATGTGTGTGCCATTTTTATCGAATACACCCTTTATTTGTCGGGCTTACTTCAGTCTATTACGTCGATTCACATGCCTACAAGTGTCTGGAATTGCTTACATGAATGACGATGTTCCCCGTCAGTTAAACGAAGCAGCAGAAAAACGGCAGGGGAATCATGCTGAAACGCTTAATGGAAGAAATTAAGCCTGAGTTTCATCATGAATCCCTCGGAATTCTCGTGCGATACGCAAGATTTGCATGAATTATGTGCCGTGAGTTTAGTTTTCTTTGTTTTACGCATAATTGCCCATGATCTATTTGATTCCATTTGATTTGCACAATCATCGCGAATGACGTGACAATTTTATGACAGTGAGTCAGCTCATCTCATCCGCAGCGTGGAATCAGGAGGAAAGTACACTAAGGTTTTTTTGCACGGTTTGTTTTCGGCGATAACTCCAGAACGGAACAACTTATCGACCTGATTCGAATCACATTTTTCATTTTGGGCAAACAGTAATCATATGGCAGTTTTTCAAAATTCACAATTTTTGGTGTAAATTCTCAAAATTTTAAAAATTGCATTTTGACCATTGCATGAAGAGGTAACACGTGTAAACAAAGTCGAAGTTATTTAAAATGTGTATGCATATCAATTTTTCAACTCGATTTAGTCTTTTTTTACACGGTTTCATAGTAAAAGTAGAACGTATCCCCCTGCAAACAAAAACCTTAGTGTATGTCGGTAGCACAAAGACGAGCAGCTGGGAAGTAAGTTTCCGGGCGCAGGCAGGTAGGTTATTCCACCGATTTCAGTTTCACACTTCTTTTCGCTTCTTCTAACTAACCTTTAATTTCGTTATTCAGTCCAATTTACTACATTAATTCACCACCTTATTAATTCATTTATTTCTATACATTAATACACTTTACTTGAGCTAAATTTTAACTTAACTTTAAACTGCACTGGCAAAATCACGTTCACACAAGAGACCATACCGACGACGCATTGAGCTTTTATAGTTAAAGTTGTACGGAAGTTTATTTTTCGCCATGTTGCCATTTCCAAAAGGCCGTTAACGTCATCCGACGGTTGTCGGAGTTGGTCGACCTATCGTTGTTCGAGGGGTCGATGATGGATTCAATGCGTTGGTTGACACATAGATGACGCTGTGCAGTGGCGAGTTGATAACCTCGATGTGTATTCGTGCGAAGTTTGGTTGATGCACGAACATTCTGGCCCCTTCAGAAAGCGTTTCTGATCAATTTCCGTTGCGTTGCTTAAATATCGTTATTCCTTTCCTTGGGTGGTTTTGAATTTTCGTGCCCTGTCCTGTCCGCCCGTTGAGTAGTCTTGTCTTTCCGTGATCGATGTTTTGGTGATAAACGTCATCTCGTTGTCGGAGTCCAGAACAGCGACACTGGTTGATTGTTTATGTTGTTTTCATGTGCAGGTTTTCTTCGCTGGAGCTAGAGTTGGATCGTCGATTATTGATTATTGATGGCTGGTTGGTGAATCATCGGTTGTTGACGAATTTGGCGATGGATGATTTTCGTTCGGTGATGATGGAAACGGCAGTAAGCAAATTTTGGACACCGGTCGAGTGAGTTTTCCGTGCGGTGTTTAGGGTGCACATCGATGATTCGAGCTGTTTTCCGACACATCGGAGGAAAATTTGCATCTTTAATGATGACCAGTCGTCCAGGTTCGATGCTGGTAGAAGGAGATATCCAATTCGTCCGGGGTTGGAGAGATGCCAAGTATTCGGTGTGCCATCTTTGCCATAAATTTTGGAAGAGCTTCTGTGTCTGCTGCCAGGTTCGAAGAAGGTTGAACGGAGTAGCTGAATAGTCGCAGTCCGGTACTGATTTCAAAGCGGAGCCGGTGAGGAAGTGGCCAGGAGTGAGCGCTTAGAAATCACTTGGATCGTCGCTGACTTTAACCAGTGGTCTGGAGTTTAAGCAGCATTCGATTTGAGCGAGCAGAGTTTCTGTGTCGTCGAAGGCCAAAGTGTGAGGTCCCAGCACTCGAACGAAGTGTTTTTGCGCCGATGCGATTGCAGCTTCCCACAATCCACTGAAGTGAGATGCTGTCGGCGGGTTGAAATGCCACCTGATCCCGTTTTTCGTGCATTCGTCGGCGACTGCAGCTTTGTGTTCTTGGCTTCTGAGTAGGTGACTTAGTTCATTCGCAGCTCCAACGAAATTTCGCCCGTTGTCGCTATGGATGTGGGAACAGAGTCCTCGCCGGGAGACGAATCTTCGCAAGGCTTGGATGAACTTGGCTGTGCTCAAGTCAGCCACCAGTTCAAGATGTACGGCTTTTGTGCAGAAGCACACGAAAACTGCTACATACGCTTTTCTCGGTGCTGCTCGACGGTGAGGTGGTTGGATTTGGATGGGTCCCCAGTAGTCGATTCCGGTTACGGTGAACGGTCGCGTTGCAGTGACACGAGAAGCAGGTAACTCCGCCATAAACTGCTCAATCATTTTAGGACGGTTCCGGAAGCAAACAACGCAATTGTGGACGATCCGCTTGACGAGATCTCTGGCCCCTTTGATCCAATACCGGAGCCGGAGCAACGTGAGTAGAAGCTGTGGTGCTGCGTGAAGATGTCGAAGATGAAAAGATCTGACCAGTAGCGATGAGAAAGCGTGTGAAGATGGTAGGATGACGGGATGCTTGTTGTCGAACGAGAGTTGCGAGTTGCCAAGTCGTCCGCCGATCTAAGAAGTTGATTGTCGTCGAGAAAGGGATGGAACCATCGAAGACGAGATTCCACTGGCACAGTATGTGGCTGTAGTAGTTGGTTACGTTCGCTACCGAAACATTGTTGCTGAACTAGCTTGATTAGTGTGGATTCCGCTTTGATGATTTCCTCCGTGGTGAGAAAGGTAGTAGCTTGACGCTGACTGGTTTTAAGCCGACAGTTTTGCAGAAACCGAAGACAGTATGCCGTTATCCGTAGCATTCGTGCGTAGTTGGAGAACTTCTCGACGTGCTCATCGATGAATGATGGTTCTTCTGCGGATAGAGCAGCAGTGACGAGTGACTTTTTGGTTTCTCGTAGAGCTTCTTCAGGCTCGGCAGGATAGGGTTGAGCTATTGGCCATTCGGTAGGTACATGTTGTAGCCAGTTTGGACCGTTCCACCAGAGCTCGTTTTGGATGAGTTTGTCCGCTGTCGTTCCTCTAGAGATGATGTCCGCTGGGTTCTGTATTCCGGCGACGTGATTCCATGAACAGTTTTCGGTGGCAAGCTGTACCGTGGAGACTCGATTCGCCACGAATGTTGTCCATGTAGAAGGAGGAGACTTGAGCCAGCAAAGAACAACGGTAGAATCGACCCAGAAGAATGTATCTGCTGTCAGTTGGAGTGATGCCATAACCTTTTCGTAGAGTTGTGCACCGCAAAGTTCAAGCCGTGGAATGCTTTGCTTTTTGAGTGGAGCGATTTTCGATTTCGATGTTAAGAGTGCTACCTTGATGCAGCCGGAGATGTTCGTTGATCGAAGGTAGACACACGCACCGTATGCGTGCTCGGAGGCGTCGGTGAAGACATGGATTTGCAGTGATGTTGGTGACGGAAAAATGACACAACGCTGCACCCGAAGCTCGTTGAGGGAAGGCAGTTGTGACTGGTATGATTCCCAACGAGTTTTGAATGCTGGGGGAAGTTGCTTATCCCAGCTCCATGGTTTACCGTCGTCGTCTACCAGTGCCCAAATCGCTTGCATGAAAATTTTCGCTGTTGTGACTACCGGTCCTACCAGTCCTAGAGGGTCGAATAAGCGTGCTATCTGGGAGAGTGCGATACGTTTCGTCAGAACTTCGTCAGTCGAGGTTGGTGGAAGTTGAGTCTTGTAGCGAAGAACGTCTGTGGATGGCTCCCAGTGAAGTCCTAGAGTTTTGATGCATTGATCCTTGTCGAGGTCGACCGATAACTTGAGAGCCCTGTTCTCGGTCGGTACGTCTTCTACTACTGCTGGTTCGTTTGATGCCCATTTCCTAAGTTCGAAGCCTCCTTTCTTGAATAGAGTTTCAAGCTGCCTTCGGAGAGTGATTGCTTCTTCTACCGTGTTCGCTCCAGAAAACAAGTCGTCCACGTAGAAATCTTTCCGAAGAACGTTGGCCGCTTCGGGAAATTCGCTTTGCTCGTCGTCAGCTAGTTGCTGCAAAACTCGAGTGGCAAGAAAAGGAGCGCAGGCGGTACCGTAAGTGACGGTTTTGAGCTCGTAGGTTTGCAGACTGGCTTCTGGTGACGGACTCCATACGATGTGTTGCAGTTTGTTGCTACAGTCATCTGTAAGTATTTGCCGATACATCTGCTTGACATCAGCGTTGAGTAGAATAGGGTGGATTCTGGATCGCATGGTAATCGATCGGAGATCCTCCTGCACAATGGGTCTGACCATGAGCGCGTCGTTCAAGGATGGCCCATTCGCTGTACGGCAAGACGCGTCGAAGACCACGCGTACTTTCGTAGTGGTGCTTTCCTCTCGTATTACGGCATGATGGGGAAGATGGTGGGAAGGATGTTGCGGTTGCTGGTAGTCTTGTACGAGTTGCATGTGACCAAGCTGAACGTATTCATCCATGAAGTCTCGGTACTGCTTGAAGAGTTCATCGTTTCGAGCGAGCTGACCTTGGAGGAAACGAAAGCGACGAATAGCAGTGTGACGGTTGTCGCCGAGGTTAGCGAGAACGTGTTCCTTCACAGGTAGAGAAACTATGTAGCGGCCTTCAGGAGTACGAGAGACCGTTCGACGAAAGTGCTCTTCACATGCAGTTTCCTCCACCGAGTAACAAGTGCCGGTGCTGTCTTCTTCTATTGACCAAAATTTCTCCATGAGGGTGTTCAAATCGGTAAGATTAGCGACGTTGGCAACGATCGGAGTGGTTGAGGGACACTGGTTGCTTTTCCCAGAGACGACCCAACCAAAGACGGAATTGATGAGCGTTGGCAGACCAACACCGAGTTGAATTCTACCCGAGACCTTGAACAGCTCGAAAAAGACTTCTGCACCCAAGATGAGATCGATTGGGTTTCTTCGGCAAAAAGCAGGATCTGCTAGTTGAATTCCAGGTGGAATCTCCCATGACGATGTGTCGACGGTGGCTGAGGGCAAATCGATAGTGACCTTCGGAAGGACGAGTAGTTCGACGGTAGTTGAGTATTCGCAGATACGAGAGCGGATCTTGGAGAGGAATTTGAAGCGGGATTCCGTGGAGGATTGTCCTATTCCGGTGATAGGAAGGTGGATTCGTCTACGCTGGGCCTTGACAAGTTGCGAAAACGATTCTGTAGCGAAACAACACTCACTGCCGGAATCTAGCAGTGCTCTAGCAGCATGTTCCGTCCCGTTGTCGTCGACTACGATGACTACCGTGGTGGCAAGGAGTACACTTTTCCGACCGCGTCCAGCGGAAGCGCAGCTGGCATGCTAGTCGAGGGTCGCTGATACAGAAGCTGATGATTGATCGGTAGATTGTTGGCTTGAATTGTCCTTCGGTTGAGGTGAGTCCACGACTTTCACGCAAGTTGCAGTGGAACCTTGGCAAAACTGGGTGTGATGGTGTCCTCTGCATTTGCGGCAAGTGCTTGACGACGGACATCCCTTGGCCATATGCCCCTTTCGCAGACAGTTGCGGCACAACTGATGTCGACGAACCTCTCTCTCCTTATCATCAACGCTCAATTTTGAAAATACGACGCATTGGTACAAAAGGTGATGATCCGAGCAAGAGACACATTTACGTTGGTTGGTTGGACTTGCTCCGTGGCTGGCAACCACTCGTTGAACCGGTTTCTTGTGGACGTTGATCGGCGGTGGAGTCTCGATGGATTTCCCGATGGTTTGGAGGACTGAAACTCGACGTTGGATGAATGTCGTGAGATTCTGGAACGATACGGCGTTGAGTGTTGAAGCGTGTTCTTCCCAATCTCGCCGGGTAATGGGGTCTAGACGGATGCTCAGCATGCGAATCAGTAGGATGTCCCAGTATTCCGTTTTCTCCCCGAGCTGATGCAGGACCTTTACGTTGGCTTCGAATTTTTCGACCAGCGAGTGAAGCTCTGAAGCGGACTCCTTTCTGACGGAGGAAAACTCGAACAGTGAATCGACGTACGACTGTTTTAGGCGTACTGGGTTCTGATAATGGTCCAAAAGAAGATTCCACGCGACCTGGTATTGTTGGCACTGAGAGCGATAGTTTGCACGAGCTTCAAAGCATCCCCAGAGAGCTACGAACGAAGGTAGTAGAACTTTTGGATGTTCGACAGGTCATGCGACGAGTGGACCAACGATACGAAAAGGTCGTGGAAGTTCATCCATTGGTCGAGATTTCCGGCGAAAATAGGCAGTTTGATATCAGGCAATCGTACGTGCGACGACATAGGGCTTTGCGTGGTTGAAGAAGAAGACGAAGAAGGGCGTGGTGACATAGGAGTTTCAGATTTATTGACGGCGAGCAGGAATCCCTTCACCCTGAAGTACGACGTCTCGAACTCGATGCGCTCCTTGAGGTGAGCCTCGATGGCCGCTTCGTCTAGCGTTTCGAGCTCAGCTTGCATGGCGTTGAAGTCGTTCCAGATGGCCACGAGGTGTTCCAGCCGGACGCCAACCTCACGAGCACCAGTTTCCTCTTGGTAGCCATCGACGAACGCCATGATCAATCCGAACGAGGTTAGCAGGCTTTTCTGCCTGTTTTTCAGCGATTTGATTCGCCGATCGTTGGACATCGTGACGGGAACGGCGTTGAAGGGTTGAGCTGGATCTGAAAGCCACAGACCGCGTAGCTCAAAAGGGTAATGATAGAGAGATTGGAAATTTAATTACCTGGTTACAGGCAAAACAATGCCTTGTATGATTTTAATCAACGTGGAGCAGGTAACCTCAATCTGGCCAGGCACGTGTAGATTCCGTAGGGCAGTCGGATGACCGGAGTTCAACGGTATCCGGCTCGAAGGACCACTTTTTCGGTAGCACAAAGACGAGCAGCTGGGAAGTAAGTTTCCGGGCGCAGGCAGGTAGGTTATTCCACTGATTTCAGTTTCAGGTAAGTCTGATAACACACTTCTTTTCGCTTCTTCTAACTTACCTTTAATTTCGTTATTCAGTCCAATTTACTACATTTCTATACATTAATACACTTTACTTGAGCTAAATTTTAACTTAACTTTAAATAGTCTGTACTGCACTGGCAAAATCACGTTCACACCGATGACGTTCCATAAAAACAAGAGACCATACCGACGACGCATTAAGCTTTTATAGTTAAACTTGTACGGAAGTTTATTTTTCGCCATGTTGCAATTTCCAAAAGGCCGTTAACGTCATCCGACGGTTGTCGGAGTTGGTCGACCTATCGTTGTTCGAGGGGTCGATGATAGATTCGATGCGTTGGTTGACACATAGATGACGCTGTGCAGTGGCGAGTTGATAACCTCGATGTGTATTCGTGCGAAGTTTGGTTGATGCACGAACAGTGTATTTTCCAATCGGCTAAGCAAACTTAAACGACCTGCAACGGCAAATTCCACTCAACGGTAGCAACGCATGGCAGCATATCGGGGCGATGCGGCGATCGGAACGGCGCCGCTCTATTCCCCCCCACCCCCCCCTACGCCCCAAAAAAAAAAACAAAACGGCCGCGGCCCCCGGGCTCCGCTAGACCCCCCCCCCCGTCAAGGGTACTACGTCGCGGGGCGCTTGGGCCCCACCCCCCTCACACAACCCCTTCCTATATTTTTCCCCCCCCTTTTTCCCACGGGATTATATTATGCGGCTGGGGGGGCCCTGGGGCCGGCGGGGGGGCCGGGTGGGGGGGGACGGGCTGGGCCAAAGAAAAAAACAACAGGTGGGGGCGGCGGGGGCCTGGTGGTCGGGTTATGCGGGCGGGGCTGGGGGGCGTGGGCCGGGGGCGGGCGTGGGCCGCGGTGGGAGGAGTGGGGTGGCTTATCTCATCACGGCGCTGTCGCCGCCGCCCGTGTCGGACCGTACAACCCGACACCATACAACCACTCTTTCTTTTCTTTCGGTTTTTTCACGCCTGCATTTCCCATGGTGGGTAGCACCAGGCACGATGACGTAGTAGTCATGACCACCACCCCCTCCCCACCCCCATTATCATTATTATGTAGTTAGCGGTGGATGACGTAGTTCACTACTCATTGTGGGCGGTCCCAAGTAACAATCAGAATGCTTTGAAGATTTATTGAAATTTTATCATTGTTCTAACATTGCATTTCTTGCAGCTTGTGGGTTTGTTACAGTTTTATGTGATTGTCATAAAATCAGGCTCTCAAGTATAATATAAAACTATTTTATGATTACCAAAACAAAACTCAGGCGTCATAGTATTTACGTAAGCCCTAAGGTGGTTCTGTATTCGTCCTAAAAACTATAGAATAAAACCAGAATATATCATGCAACTTAGTTTTATGACGGTTATGTTTGATAACCGTTATAAAATTTGAAATGCTTGATTAAAGTTTTGTTGCAGCTGTGATTTTTATCATAGATGCGATAGATTAAGATTCACAGAGTGAACAATATGTCGATTTCACTTTGAATCACGTCTACGTCAAAATGAGTGTGTGGAAATTGTATAAAGCGAGTGGAACGTTTAAACGAAAAGTGAAGGCGAATGTTCGACAAATCTCTCATAAAACTCATAAAACCAACAAGCATGCTATAAAGACACCATAAAACCATAAAACGTTACGCTCTCAATAAGGGTTTGTAGATCTCTAGATAAAACCACTAGTTTTATGTTCTGCTTTAGTATTCTAATATAGGGCAATGAGTCGCATTGAAGCATTTTTGAGGAGCGGCAAGTTATAATGAAAAAATTTCGGTGGAAAATTTCAGTGAATATGAAATACAAATCCTTTATTTCCAGCAAACATAGAAATAATATACAGCTACTTATTACTAAATAATGAGTGTCTAGTAATTGTTCGGCGATAGTCACCGGATTAACCTATATTGATTTACTTTTATACTTTTTCGAAATAAAGCGCTAATGCAAATTTATTATAAAAATTTAATTTAATAATAACTTAGTTATTATCGAATTCATATGGCACATTAAATATATGCTTCTTTTTCGTATACTATTCACCATAAATTCCGCACGGCATGGTCACTAGCATGTACAGGTGGGTTCAATAAAGGATGGAAAATTATTTTATTTTCAATGTTTTCGATTATTGTAAATTGACATGTATTATGGCTTCTCTAATTCACATATACGATAGGAAAAAAATAAATAATGACATTTCGCATTTTGCCAGCAATCAAATAAAGTCAACAAAAAATCTTGAAGTTTGTCAAAATAGTTTGCATATCAGGTTTTATCAACTTCTTCTGGAGGGATTTATGCAGTTGTAACCTAGTTTTATAACAGCCATTAAGTTATTGTTACTAACTCCCTGCAAGTATACAATAAATCTAAAATAAAACCTTTGCTTCTAAGTTGGTTCGCATATCAAGTTTTAATGATTGCAATAAAACTGGACCAACTGGCCATGACATGGCTGTAAAGCGGTCAGTATGAAGTTTTTAAAGCAACGTAGTCGGTTTTATCAATTGGTTTTATGAACTACTAAGAAACTGGAACAAAATAAAAAATGTTGCTTGGGATAGTTAGTGTCACCCCCAATAATGGCAAAACTGCCAATTAAATTTCCCTCTGTGTAGATGTTCTTCTTTGCCATTTTAACAGTGATGTAGAAGGAGATGTTTCGCTCATCACCATGGGGAGCCAAGAGGGGGGGGAAATGTTGTGTGAGAGGAAAAATTGGAGGAGGAAGTGTGGAGGGTGTTGTGGGGGGGGGGGGGGGGGGAAAAAAAAAAAAAAAAAAAAAATTGAGCAAAAGGGCATGGGTAAAGTAGTACTCGAACTAAGGACGTAATATTTCTATAATTATCAGACGTTGTGTATCAAAACAAACCCATAAGGAGAGAGTTTCCTCTCTCCCACGTACGCATCAAAACAGCGTGTGTACAAACTACCGCTAAAAAAACTATCACAAGCTATCAGTGGTACATGAGCCATATCCATCACGTTTTTATTGCCAATTGAGGTGGCGATTTCAGTCGTGCCTTGATCTACCCCGCAGTGGAATGTTTGGCAATGATAACGTCCTTGGTTCGAGTACTACTTTACCCATGCCCTTTCGCTCAATTTTCAATACTTCTGTTCTATTTCCAACCTACCGTACACTGACAGAACTTTCAACACTTTCTCTTCATAGCTTTCATTCTAGCATACATTACTGTCCACTCTTGGTGCCTCATGGTGATGAGCGAAACATCTTCTTCTACATCATAATCGTTACTCCACGCACGGAGAATACAAATCTAATAATTAGAGTATGTTAACAGTGTTTATTTTGAATATTTCAGATCTGCCGAGCATTTTTTTCACTCCCGCAGAAGAGCTGCTAAAGGCGATAGCTTCAAAAAGTTGGGATAGTGATTGCACGGAAACTATCTTCAACAAACTTTACGACTGGCAGTCGAAAGAGGTTGAGAAAACTATTCTCGGCGATTTGAGTCTCCCTCTTGAATTCCTAGAGTGCTGGCAAGGTAGATTCTATGAAATTTCTTTATATTTATACTGTACCATGTAATGTTTTCATGTTCGCAATTATCTTTTACAGGTTGCGGATTTTCAACTGAAGAGTTGGAGAGGGTGACCATTGATGAGGTTTCGTTGCTGCTTTCCCAATCTCAGACCACCTGGAACGTCGATGAAATATTTCGCAGGATTTTAAGCTGGAGGGTACAGAAGGTATGTATGTAGGTGGTTGAACGCAGGATAATCCGTTGGCCGAAAATCGATTTTCTCCTGATCTGTGTACGTTAAACATAACGTCAGAGAAGGTGCGTTGGAATCGCACTGTGATGCACTATACAGCGCACTACCTCCGACATTAGGTTTAACGTATAGATGAAGCGCGCAAAATAGTTGCGTGGTTTTTTTCACGTTGGCTCACAAATGGTCGGGGTACAACCTCTATATTTAAAATTCACTACAGCCGGTTGGGAAAGCCAGTTGATACGCTAAACTTTGAATCCGGATTGCTCAGAATAATGTATTTGGCGCTTTGTTCGGTTTGGTTGTACCTCGACCAAATATGAGTTGTGAAAAACAACTACTGGAACTGTTTTGCATTACAAACAAGCAAAATCGTAGCACTTACGCAAAAAATAAGTCGAAACATTTTCCGCGCAGGAATCTATAAACTTACGGAATCTGCAATATCAAAATTGAAATTCCGTTGTTCAAGGATTTCTATGATGACCTTCCATACTTTCTGATTGTATAATATTGAGCATGTCTGTTAGAAAACATTGGAAAAAATAAAGTCCCCCCGTACTACGGAATACTTGCTATTGTAACCACAGCTTATAATTTTTGGACAGGGATACAGTCAAATACCTTTTCAACAGGTAGAAGTCGACGGCATACCGCATCATGATCAAGAAGGAGAAGACATTTTTGTAGAGGAAATATACCTTGACGAAGGGTCTATCGACGTCGACGATCAGGAGCACGAGGTTGCTGAAAACAAAGCACCACCGGAGGTACCATCGGAGGTACCACCGGAGGAACCCCAGGAGGTAATCTAACAATCCAACCACGAACAAACTTTAATCAACTGCGTGGCCAACAGCTCGACAAACCGCAAGATCAATAGCTCGATCAACTACGAGGCTAACAGCTCGACCAATTGCGAGTCCAGTACACCAGCTGGTGTATTTTCTCCGCAAATCCTGCACAATCTGTTAAGGTCGACGCTAACTGGACAGGCGATCTTGGAAAGGGCTAAAAAAGGAGCGTTATCTAAACGGAGCCAAAATGAGCTAAGTGGAATTATCGCTGAGCACCACATTCAGCAAGGTTACGTAACTACCGCGAGCATTTTGAGCAGCTACGCTAAATCCATCGGATATCTGCTTAAGCACGAGGTTCAGGTAAGCAGAGTATGTAATACTGTTGCTCCATAGAGAAAATCTCTGATCACGTTTTCTTTCTCAAGAGATGTAAGGCCGTTGGTAAATGATAACCTAGCCAAAGGCTGAAAATCACTATAGTACAGAAATTAAAAAAAAAACTTTCACATAAGCTTCGGTAATGGATCAGTTCAACTTCAAAAGTACATTTCTGATCCGAGCTTCAGAACGCCAGTGCGCTCAGTGGCTTGAAAAAATGTGACCGTCGGCCAGAATAAAAAATTGATTCAAACTATGCTACAAAGTTCTTGCCTATCTTGAAGCGCAATTTTGATTGAGGGAATGTACACGGTGTTCAATAAGTTCGAATACAAGTTTTCATCATTGCGTAGGTATGCGCCATGTACATATTCTGCATTGGTATTGGTGTCAGCTTTAGCTTCATTCATACGCTACTGAATGTGCGCGGTGTTGACATTCTGTTAGTTGTTGTTTGTTTGTTACGCGCGATGAAAGAGTATCGGGACTTCGTAATTAAGCGTTTTTTGAACGGTGAGCGACCCGGCGATATATTCCGGCTGCTGAAATCGCATGGGGTCAAGCGGAACTTTGTCTACACGACCATCAGGCGATACCGGGAGACGTCCTCGACCAATGACCGTGCGAGATCCGGTCGGCCGCGTTTAGCGAGGACGCCACGGGTCATCAAGATCGTGAGGGAGCGAATTCGGCGCAAAAAGAACCGCTCAATCCGGAAAACGGCTGCAGATCTCAACGTTTCCATTGGAACCGCTCACACCATACTCACCAAGGACCTTGGTTTCAGGCCTTACAAAAAACGTAAGGTCCATGGCGTTTCGGAGGCTACCAGCAAAAAGCGGTTGGATCGAGCTAAGAGGATCCTCTCTCGGCACGCTGGTCAGGAGTTTGTTTTTTCGGACGAGAAACTGTTCGTGCTGCAGCAGCCGCACAATGTGCAAAATGACCGGGTGTGGGCGCCATCGAGGGACAGCATTCCTGAATCCAATATAAACATCCCTCGGTTCCAAAGTGCCGCGTCGGTGATGGTTTGGGGGGCAGTATGCAAACGTGGTAAGCTACCCTTGGTGTTTATTGAAAAAAACGTCAAAATCAACGCGGCGTACTACAAAACTGAGGTTTTGGAAAAGGTTGTTGCCCCCAGTCTCCGAAGCCTCTACGGCGATGAGCACTACGTGTTCCAGCAGGACGGTGCACCAGCCCATACGGCAAATGTGGTTCAAGCCTGGTGTCGGGACAATTTAACCGACTTTCTGGACAAAACTTTGTGGCCTCCCAGCTCCCCGGACTTGAATCCTCTCGACTTTTTTGTTTGGTCCTATATGATGGCGAAGCTGAACGAATACAAGGTCAGCACTTTGGATCATTTCAAGACGGTAATTCTCAAAATCTGGGACGAAATGCCCATGCAGTCCGAGCGTGCCGCCTGCGACGCGTTCGAGAAACGTTTGAAGCTCGTTAAGGAGTACAAAGGGGGGGTCATTCCAAGAGAAATGTTGTAAACGTTCCTTGTAAACATAGCTTTCAATAACATAAATCCAAAAAATAAAAAAACATGTTTTCATTTTTTTAACAAATTTTGAAAGTGTATCCGAACTTATTGAACACCGTATATCCCTGCAAATTCAATATACCGCTAATCGTTTTTTTTTTTTTTCAAATTATTGAATATTTCATTAAAATTTCCTCGTAAACAAAGTTTTGCAACCAAACCTCTTTTTTACTCTTCTTACAAAGAAGGGGACCCAACAAACATCGGTGTTGAATTAGAGCTTGTTCAAGCAAATTTGGAGAAGATATTCAGCTGTTTCTTCTAGAATAGCTGAATAGCTTCTCCAAATTTGTTTGAACAAGTTCTAATTCAACACAGATGTTTGGTGGGTATATATACTCAAGTAACCACGAGGCTATAATAGCATGCATATATAGGGCATATGCATTACGTCAAGTGCATCATTGAAGTTGGAATAATGCTGAAAAGGGCCCCACTAAAATCAAACTAATGCTATATCTTTTGTAATGCCATAAGACATTGCTAAAGTAGCATTATTGCATTGGTAGTGCATCATTACATTCTTAAATCTAATCTAACGCTTCATTACTTGACAACTGTTGAATTAATGCGATCCCGCTTTAATGATGTCGAATAAATGCGGTCCCGCATTAATGATGTTGATGTTGGGTTGAATAAGTGCAATAATATAATGCTTGTGTTTACTTGGGTATCGCTTGGAAAACCGACTTTCGATCCAAGGCCCGGAGGGCCGAGTGTCATATATCATTCGACTCAGTTCGTCGATATCGGAGCATGTCTGTGCATGTGTGTGTGTGTGTGTGTGTGTGTGTGTGTGTGTGTGTGTGTGTGTGTGTGTGTGTGTGTGTGTGTGTGTGTGTGTGTGTGTGTGTGTGTGTGTGTGTGTGTGTGTGTGTGTGTGTGTGTGTGTGGGTGTGTGTGTGTGGGTGTGTATGTGTGTATGTGTGTGTGACGAAATAAAGGCGCTAATGTTTCTCGGCAACCACTGGACCGATTTGGACTCTTGAAGCGTCAAATGAAAGGTATGGTAAAAATATGGTTCTTGAGCCTAGAAACGCCTCGAAACATACCAAACCCATCATGCGACACCTCTAATGACTGGGAATTCAAAAACTTATTCAATGAAAATCACATGAAGTACCCCGGACCACATTGGGTAATCAAAAACTAGTTCAATGGAAGTCACATAAGTGCCCGGACCACTTTGGCTACTCCCGGACATGTCCCGGATACCCCGGGGAAGTGGCCACTAATGACTATGAATTTAAAAAAAAGAAAGGGTGAGTTATGTCAGTGACATAACTGCAAAGTTGACGTAGGACTGCTTGTTGATGTGAAGAAATTGATGTCATCGAATTAATTAATTTCTACTATATTCTATTCAGTCTATAGAACCATGAAACCCTATGCTATTGGTGTGTGAGGCTCCGGTTCTTCTTCCGCTATTGGTTCTCCACGAAAATTTATAGAAACTGCAGTTCGGCTCGAATTTACTGTTAATGATATTTTGTTTGTTAAATCAGCGCCAACATTAGATTAAGGCGAATTTGCTTTTGTAAACAATGGCTTTCGTAGTCATTTGCTCTTGAACAAAAGGTCACAAATATAAATTAAGCGCTCTTTAAGGAAGAGGAGCATTATCTCTATCCGCTGATATATTCAATTTGAAGGAATTGTATTCAACTTCCGATAAATTAGCAGACAAAGTGTTTGTTTACAAAAGCAGATTCGCCATAATCAAATGTTGGCGTTAAAATGTCCAACGTGCTTGTAGGTGTGAAATGGATCCTGTGTTTACGGAGGGAACATGGTTCGCGATTGAAATGTTCTTATCAGTTTTCTTGGGGTGCAGGACAGCCTGAGTGTTGGGCGGCACGTGATACTACGATAAAAATAGGCATTTACACCGTCTTCAACTCGAGATTGTACGGACTGAAGATTGAACATACACCCAAAAGTTGAGAAGGTGGCAAAAAATGCAATTGCAGTTTTACAATCATACTTTGAGAAATCCGCATGATTCAGAAAAGGCAATTTTGCCCATTTTGATCCACAAAGCGTTTTATGGTACAAATGAAGCCATGCAAGTGTGTGCAAGCGACTGGCAAGCAAAAATAGCTCGAAACAAATTTATCGCTGTAGGATCCTTATTCAATCATCACCAACATATCAATATACAATATGGATGAGTCGATATCACAAAATGCCGCAACGCTATTGGCCACTGTTATATTGCCGCCGTCAAGTGTTCTATTTTGGTTCTCACTGATCATCGACAAAGCGTTTTATGAAATAAACAATGCCATGCAAGTTTGTTAGCGACAGGTTGCACATAGCTTGGTAGAAAATATGTCCATTTGCTTCATTGCTGTACCCTGAGTTCCTCGCCAAAGGAACTACCTGTATCTCTTAGTTTGACAAAGTGGCTGAATGGTTGCCATCAAGAGCCGCCGCGCTGACGGTTACGGTTCGTATCCTGATCTCGTAATCGCTGTATTATATTTTGGTGAGCCATCTGACTTTCGGGACACACATCTCTTACTCATTTACTAAATATCACTGCGCACAACCTCACTCACACGTTCAATTTTTCAAAGCGAATTGCTGTTGCTATTGTGCCCACAACTAATGTTAGATTTTTCATCCAAGCTACGATCAATAGCAAGAATGGAACAAAATCAAGCGAAATTGTCTTACAATCTTACTTTCTTAGTTTGGGTGTAGAGCGAATTATGAAAAACTTAACCTAACACCAAGTAGACCAGTTTGGACATTTTCGTTTTGCAAAAAGTTCCACAGGCTGGAGCGGGAATCGAACCCTCAACTTCATGACAACAACCACTTGAACGACGGGCGACGCCGCTAACCACTTGACCACGAAGATGATGTGGGCGATTGATTTGGCCATTTTCTCCGGGACGCGGCATTTAAGCAACCATGTTGACCCGGTGCGTGGTAATAAACATTTCGATGAGCTCAAGAGAAATTTCAATCACACATACTCTTTAGTTGGCAAATTGATTTGGTCGTCCTGAAAAGGACAGATTTTAGTTGTTTACAGAAGGTTGATTTACGTCAGCGTCGACGTCGGGCTTCTTCCGCTTGCCTCGTCTAGCGGACGTGCCAGCCACATCAGGGGGCGTCCACTCGACTCCAGCAGCCGGGCGAAAAACTCGGAAAAGCGTTTTTTTTATCACGAGAGCGGGATACACACACGTCTGAACATGTCGATGATCCAATAATGAATGATAACTGTTCGCCATGCCAGCATATACCATTACATAACAGGAAGGGGGTTCTCAACGAAGGTAATGCGAATCAAATTTTACAAAAGGGGACGAGCCTTAGTTGTTATGACAGACAGCAGCGTGGAAATGAAATCATTAGTTTTCATTAGAGCGACAGGCGTTTCGGAGGTTGAATTCGCATCTTTGCTACTCAGGCAACAGAAAAACGGCCCTTGTTGGGGCCTCAGAACCCCATCCAAAGGGAGTTGAGTTATAGACACACTTGCTTCTGAAACTGCAAAACAATGGAGTTTTTAAATATTGGCCAGAAAAATTATAACTCACATTTTAAAACTACCTGCAACTAACCTAATCTATTATCTGAAACTAATCCACTATGAACCTATGTACAACAAGAACTACAATGAAGCTAACCTACCCCCTACACTGAATTTGTGAAACACATAATTGGTCTGCCGTGTTACAGTTCGGCTCAAATTAACTGTTAATATTTCGTTTATTGAATATCCAACGTGCTTGCTACACTGATAGAAAAGCAATGATAATATCTATGTGTCCCACATATGATTTTTTGCAATGCGATCAGCAAATGATAGCTATTTGTAATCACACATACTTTCTACGTGTACACATAAGCACTATGTGTGGCCACACATACTTTTCATTTGTCACATAAACTTCATTTGTATTTCTTCGAGGGTTCTGGTTATATGTGAACACATCAGTATTATGTAGAATTTTTCATGGATTTTTGCCAATAAATATGTGTGGATTATTTCCCGTGTAGTTTTAACCTGGAAAATAGAGATTTATAAATGGACACTAATAAAAAATGTTGCTTTTTTTTTCCAGAACGCGGCTTTTCAGGAAACGCTTTGTTGCCCCGGGGGGGGGGGAGGAATATGGGGGGGGGGGAGGAGAAATTATAAAAAAAAAAATTGGGGGGAAAATTTTTTGTAAAAAGGGGAGGGGGAAGGCCGGGGAATTTTGGGTTGGGGGGGACCCAGTGGATTAGACTGGACATTTTCGTTTTGCAAAAAGTTCCACAGGCTGGAGCGGGAATCGAACCCGCACTTCATGGCAATGAACGACGGGTGACGCCGCTAACCACTTGACCACGAAGATGTTGTGGGCGATTGATTTGGCGATTTTCTCCGGGACGCGGCTTTTTCAACGCCATATTGAGCCGGTGCGTGGTAATGAAAATTTCGATGAGCTCAAGAGAAATTTCTATCAAACATACTTTTTAGTTGGCAACTTGATTTGATCGTCCTGAAAAGGACGGATTTTAGTTGATAACATGGTTCGCGATTGAAATTTTCTTCAGTCTTCTTGGGCTGCAGGACACCACTCTGTGAAATGGTCACACCGGAGAATTTTTTTTTCACCTCCTCGTCGTTGCGGATGGCTAGCTGCGAGTGACGTGGGTGATTCTTCTTGGTCGGGTCATCTTGTTTTCACGGGCGGCGATTTCTACCAAAGTGCTCGCCGAACACGTCTGTCTCATGCGGATGCACAGCGAGAACTGATGATTGGTCGGTCGTCCCCTCATGTTTGATATTCGTTGGCACGGTAACTGTGGCAGTATGAACCAATCAGAGCGTGGCGCAAATATGATGTCTTTTTCGACCAATAGCGTTGTGCATTTAAACATTTTTCCTTAAAGTACTTTTTAATTAGTTTAAACAAAAGTAATGAATGTAGTTATCAACCGGAAGTCAGCTTTGATGTTCTACCTTTCGAAAGAAATACTTATCGTAAAATTTCTGTAGGCCAAAGAGGAGATATTATCGTTCAAAGTCTCCAAACCCGCGTAACGCTTGCGATTTCAGAAATTTTAAAACGGCGCCCCTATACAGGAAAAGAAAAGAGAGACGTTAGTCCTACGTCAAAAAAGTTCAATGGAAGTCAAATGAAGTGTCCCGGACCACATTGGCCACTTCCGAACTTGTTTCGGATACCCTCAGGAAACTGCAGCGCCATGGCCAGTTTCTGACTTGAACCAAAACCCATCATGCACCACCTTTAATTACTAGGAATTCAAAAACTAGTGCCCCGGACCACATTGGCCACTCCCGGAGATGTTCCGGATACCTCCGGGGAAGTGGCCAGTTTCCGACTTGAACCAAAATCCTGATAAGGATATGGAAAGACGACTGCTCTTGTTAGAGGTATAATGCAAACTAAATTTATTGAGGTCCTTTATAATATTACAGGCTACTATGGTTTCAGTACACGGTTGCTTGTATCCTGACACCCCTTCTCAAGTCAATCGTGGTTAGAGCACCGTGTGATTCCAATGCTCTTGCAGTGCTTACGAAACCCTATCTTTGGTAGTCCTTTGGTTAGAAGATCCGTCTGCTGGTCGTTCGTCGAAAGATAGTGGACTTCTATTTTGTTGGCTGCAACACAATCACGGACAAAATGTAGCTTTACATCTGTGTGCTTCAACCGCTTCGATGTCCCAGGAGATTTGATGATAGCAATAGTTGATTGGTTATCTTCGTAGATCCGTGTTGCCTTCTTCTCTAAGAGTTCAAGTTCTTCAAATAACTTTTGGATGCAGACGGCTTCACAAGTTGCATCCGCTAGCGCTGAACACTCGGCTTCTGTTGATGATAGGGAAACTATACTTTGTTTCTTCGTGCTCCAAGAAGTTACAGCTCCATAAATCTTGAAGAGAGTTCCAGAAACTGAACGTCGGTCGTTGAGATCAGCTGCCCAACTAGCATCTGCATATCCAACAATTTGATCCACTGCGGTTGTTTGTTGATACTCCAGTCCATGATCTACTGTCTTGAGTACCGTAGTATCCGTCTTACATCCGTAGTATGTAAGACACCCGATCAGCTCACGATACGGCTTCTGAAGTGTTGATGTTGTTTCGCCTTTCTTGAGTTGAAGATTCGGTTCCATTGGGGTTGCAACGGGCTGACTGTCCTCCATTCCGAAGCGCTTCAGAACTAGCTTCGCGTACTGCTCCTCACTGAGCCGCATTCGTCCTTGCAAAACGTCACGATCGATCTTCAATCCAAGAAATATTGTCGCTTCTCCCATGTCCTGCATAGTGAATTCAGTTTTCAACAGCTTCTTGATTGTCGCTATCATGTTGAGGCTTCGGCAGATTACAAGAATGTCATCTACATTCAGCAGAAGAAACACCTTCTCTCCGTAACGTTCTTTCACGTGCAGGCAACTATCGTTAATGCTACGCTTGAATCCGATTCGACTAACGAACTCGTGAAACCTGTTGTTCCACGCCTTTAATGCTTGCTTGAGTCCATAAATGGATTTGCTGAGCTTGCATACGCGATTCCCCTCCTCAAATCCATGAGGCTGGCGCATGAAAATTTCTTCGTCTAGCTTGCCGTTCAAGAACGCCGTTTTGACATCCATTTGGTGCACCAGGCGGTTTTTCTGGTTGGCCAACGCAAGCATCATCCGAACCGTTGACATCCTTACCACCAGCGCGTAGGTTTTCGTATAATCATACCCATACCGCTGCGTAAATCCTTTCGCCACCAGCCGCGTCTTGTATTTTTGAATAGAACCATCTTGGTTGAGCTTCAACTTGAATGCCCATTTGCAATCCACCGGTCTGCGTCCGCATGGTAAATCGACTAACTCCCACGCGTTGTTATCTGTTAATGATTTCAGCTCTTCTTCGATGGCCGTCTTCCAGTGCTGCCAGTCGGTCCTTAGCTTAATTTCTTCGATGCTGCTCGGCAGATTCTGCACGAAGTTTTCAGCGTTTAGTGCATATGCCAGGCAAGTATAATCGTTGTATCTCTTCGGGGGATTGCGTACCCTTCCACTTTTCCGAGATTCAGCAATTTCATTTCCGGTTTCGTTTTCATCCTCTCCAGGCAGGAACTCGTCATCATCGCTCTGTACTACGTCATCGATTACTGGATCAGCCGCATCCTCTTCTTGAGCCGCCACTTGGTCGGGTAGTTGCGGCAAAACTGCCACAGGCTTCGTCGGTACTATCCACACCGGATGCTCGAACTCAGTATTCTCCGCTTCATCGTTTGCAGCATTGTTCCAATTTTCGTTCACCACAACATCTCGGGCCAAATACAACTTCTGCTTCTGATTGTTCCACAAACGATAACCATTTGGTCCATAACTGACAAAGCAGCACGCTTCACTGCGCGCGTCAAGCTTGGTCCGCTTTTCCCTTGGAATCAAACTGTACGCCTTGCTACCCCAAACACGAAGTTTGGATATGTCCGGTTTGTGTCCATACCACATCTCGTAGGAAGTTTTCTTCTGCAGCGCCACTGTTGAACTTCGATTCATAATGTATACGGCTGCCTGGACCGCTTCACCCCAAAGCCTTTTTGTTAGGCCAGCCTCGTGCACCATTGCTCTCACCTTGTCCCGGATTGTCCAGTTCAATCTCTCGCTCACACCGTTCTGTTGAGGTGTGTATGGAATGGTGTTCTTCATGGTCACACAATGGACTAAACAATACTGACGAAAATCGTTACTCACGTATTCTCCGCCGTTGTCGCACCGTATTCTGGCAATCTTCCCGTCGAAATGATTCTCCGCCATCCTGGTATACTGCTGGAACGCTTCGAGTACTCCATCTTTTGTCGTCAGAAGGTACACCACCGTGAGGTGAGTGTAATCGTCGGTGAATGTTACAAAGAACCGTTTACCATTCCATGTTGCTGGTGTAAAGAGTCCACACACGTCGCTGTGGATCAGATCTAACGGTCTCTTCGATCTTGTAACTGGAACATCATCAAACGGTTGCCGAGCGTGTTTCCCCATTACGCACGGTTCGCACACCTCGTCTCCAGTGAAGTGCTCATTGCTCAACGTCACGCCCTTGACCATACCGTTTCGAACCAGTTTCTTCAAACCGCTCTTGCCTTTGTGGCCAAACCTATGATGCCACAGCTCATACTGATCTACGGAAGAACTCACCTAAGCTTCATTTACTCGTCCATGTTCCACCGTCGCAATCAGCACATATAACTTGCCAGCTAAGCTTCCAACAGCTACTACTTGATCTCCACGAACAATCTCGACCAGATCTCTCTCGAACGTGATCCGCATCCCCAGCTTGCCAACTCGTCGAATGGAGAAAAGATTATACTGCAACTCAGGGACGTAGAGTACATCGTTCACCGAGCTCTTGATTCTTCGATTTCCAACCCGGATTTCCATATCAACTGTTCCAGAATAGTTGCTGCAGATGACCTTACCGGAGGCAATCATAGTCGGCACCGAGCTTTCTAGCTTTTTCACGTCCCGCAAGCAATTCGCTGAATACACCATGTGCTCTGAAGCACCTGAATCGAGTATCCACTGAAACTCACCCTGCTGCTTCGCTTCACAGCCAGACTGCGTCACGAAGGCTACCTCGGAATCTACAACGGTTGCTCGCTCCTTCTGCTTCGGTCTCCACGGCTTCTGGCGATCTTTTGGCCCCGTCGGTCTGACTGGGCAGTTTGACGTGTCCCACCTTTCCACAGGCAAAACATTTCAGCTTCGATCCTCTGGGACGTCCTCCGTAGAAAGCAGCTTCATCAGTAGGCATCCCTTCGGACTCGAAATTATTCTTGCGTTTGATGCTCTCACTCAGCAACCGCCCCTTCACGAAATCCAACGTGCACTGCTCCGGTGGGAGAATCTCCAGAACGGTCACTAGCTGCTGGAATGACTTCGGCATCATCTGCAACATATTGAAAACTACCAACCTTTCATGCATGGCGATATCCACCGTAGCCAACTCCCTGATGATCTGCTCAAACTTCAGCAAATGTTCCTCCATGGTTTCCGCTTCGTTATACTTCATTACGGCAAGCTGCTTCAAGAGATAAAACTGGCCGGAAATTCTATTTTTGGCGAACACATTCTGCAGCGCTTCCCAGATCGCCTTAGTAGTTGACTTCCCTTTGACATATTCTAACTGCAAGTCGGCGATCTTCTCTATTGGTAGCGATTTGCACTGTGCTTCCTTCAGTTTCCGCTCCGCCAGCTTTGTCTCCTCCTGCGTCTTTTGCTGTGCCGTATCCGTATCGGCCGCCCGGAACTCCGGAATTTTGTCTGCTGCCACCCAGATGCACTCGATCAACTGCCGCTCCTCTAGAAGTGTCTCCATCCGGAAACTCCAGTTGGGAAAATTCGTTCCATTGAACAGGTAAATCCTCTGGTTTTCAGCTTACATTTTCACGTTTTGAAATCTTGAGAAAAAATTTCTTCAGCAAAACAAAATCGTCTGCAGGGTTACGGCTATGCTGGGCCCATAACCTGATAAGGAAAGACGAAAGACGACTGCTCTTGTTAGAGGTATAATGCAAACTAAATTTATTGAGGTCCTTTATAATATTACAGGCTACTATGATAGAATGGTTTCATTACACGGTTGCTTGTTTCCTGACAAATCCAACATGCGACACCTCTAATCACTCGGTATTCAAAAACTCGTTTAATGGAAGTCAAATAAAGTACATAACCTGTAACCCGTATTAGTCGGTTTGTTGGTTTCTGTCAGTTCCTAAGGTATGCGTTGCCTGAAAATAGTCATTTTTATAATTTTTCTTCCTGAAAATCCCCAATATCTCACACGCAAGCTCGCGCAATCCGCAAAAAAGCCGAAAAAAGTCACACCAGTTTGTGAAAATTGTGCGACTTTTTTGGGTTTTTGCGGGCTGCACGAGCTTGCGTGTGGGATATTTGGGATTTTTCAGCTTGGAAAAACTTGTTTCACTCCTCCTGCATATTTCAACTTCCATAAAACATACAAATATGAAATGGCTACTCTGTGTTTGTTGAGGCACAACCATATATGTATGTTTTATGGAATTTGAAATATGCGCTGAGGCTCGCACGCACCTTGCGAAAATGTTAATAGAAATATAGAAAAAAATCAGAAAGTTTCAGAGAAGTTCTACATTTTCTCATAATTTTGTACGAGTTTGATAGAAGGGTCAGATCTCACCATAGGTGGATAAATTCGGGTTTTTAAAATTGAGATTACTCGGAGTGCATTGAACTAAAAAAATACCAGTTACAGTCAAATGATAGACCTTCAATATTCTTTTACTTTTGTAGAAATCGATTAAGTACAATAAAAGTTATATAAGATTATTTTTTTACACTACAAGAACAAAACCACAAAGTTATATAATTTTGTCCGATCTGGGCATGTACTTTTCGGACAAAAGTATAGAACGTTCATCAAACTTCTCTAAAATTTACAAAACGAAAAACGTAAGCCATTCCCAAAATTTCTCTTAAAGCCTAGCTTAAAGCTTTATTTTTTACCCTTCTTACAAAAAAGAATATACATGTCACTTGGAAAACCAACTTTCGATCTGGAGGTTGTGGTTCAAATGTTTTGAGGAGTTCAAAAAGCGTCAAAGATTTACACGTATTCAGAGAACTTTATACACTTTGAGAATTCCAGACAAAAATTAAAAAGTTTAGAGACATTTGAAAAGAAGTTTAGAGAAGCATTAGGCAATTTGCGAGAACTTTGGAGTTACTCCAGAGTGATTTGACAGTTTAGATATTGTGATCTGGAAAGCATCATAGCAGTTCAAAGAACCTCACAATTTCTGAGAAGCTCGTAGATTTTTATGGAACTTCATAAAAATATGGAGAATTATATTTAAATTTGCCTAAATTACTACAAGTTCTTAAAAGTTCTTTGAAACAAAGAAAATTTTAGTGAACTCAAGAAATATTCGGAAATTTGTTTTCATAATTTTTTGGATTAGCTAGGAGCGTTTAAAGTCCTGTTACAAGCTATGGAGCTGATTCTCGGCACAGAAGCTATTCGGATACGTAGAAAATGAATTTTGAACGGGGAGCTAAAATCTGAGATCATCACGATAAAGTGGAACAGGCTAGTGGTCACCGTGCATGCGATACCTCAAAACACTCAAAATTCAGGAACTAGGTCAAAACAAGCCAAAATTAAATGCTCAGCAACATTTACTGCACACTAAGATGAGTTTGCCGAGATTTGGACAGCAAGCAGCTCTGCAATCAAAAATGACGAGATTTCGGCATAAAAAAACTGACATCTCGGCAAACCGATAGCGGTTGGTGAGATATAAGTATACTGGTTGCAGTTTAAAACCGGAATCGTAACTCAATGATCGACTCGCGCCTTTCAATTTTTCTCCTTTTCTGTGCGTTAAACATAACGTCGCAAGTAGTGCGCTGTGTAGCACATCAGATGTGTTCAAAAAACAGCCGAGATTCGGCAAAAAAAATAAGGATGTTCTTCTGAACCTATTCTGGATGCCCTCCGGATTTATTCAGTAAGAAGGGTCAGATCTCACCAAAGGTTATTTCGGGTTTTTTTAAAGAAATTTTAGAAAACTTAGGATAATTTATCAGAAGATAACTGCTGGCAACCACAAGTCAGTCCCACCTTTGCTTGATTTTCTATTCAGATGGGACTGACTTGCGGATATTGGCACTCAAAGATTTCATGAGTTTCAAGTGCTAGAAACACAAAAAAATGTTATGAATTATTATTTTTTCAGGAAGATTATTTTGTCCCTCGTGAAGGTGACAAACACAACCACAGCGGTAAAATTTACAATAAAATTGCAAATCTTAAACAGAAGAAGCGACAACGTGATAAATCCGAGGAAGCTTTCCTTGCGAAACAGCCGAGATCAAATGTTGATGAACCACAGACCTCGCCGCAGACGGACGTCAGTGAAGCTATTGGTTGGTTACAGCTAAACAGCCGTCCATGGGATTTGGTGCAAGACAAATGGAAGAAAACATTTGTCATTCGAAAGGATATTCTGCGTAGAGCAAACCAAGAGTCTACACTGCTTAAGAAGTTTTGGCACTTCAAGGATCCGTTGGGATATCAATTGGTAATCATTAAAAGATTAGTTTTTTTTTTTCATTATACCCTAATTCAACCATTTTAATTGTACTTTCTAGATTGATGTGGACTTTGAGCTATTAAAGCATGGTGATGTGAACCGAGTTGTCAACTTTGAAAAAGGACTCCCCAGTCTCATCAAATACCTGGAGCGGCCGTACACGACTGAAAAATCGAAGGAACTTCTGCAAGCTCTCATCGCTCCCAATACGTCGGAAGGTAAAACATTAAATAATTTCATATAATAATTAGTTGTTGTATTTGACTTAATCTGAGTGCAGCGTTAATTATCTAATTATAGTTTCTATTAATTTTTCAATCTTCATCTCTTACCATCTCTCGAACAATTTGAAAATTCTGCTTGCCTCTGTTTAACTTTTTGAAATCATCATTTATTTTTTATTTTTTCACAGATACTAGAGTTTCTATTGTGCTGATGCTCCTGAATTGTGTGCTGCCACCAGCCAAGGTCACAGCTAATTTCAAGCCATCCATATTGAGAGCCCAGGACGACGTAATCATTTTTGCAGCTAGCGATGAGGACGCTCGACAGAAGCTTGATAATTTCAATGAGATGTACACAGATCTCGGATTTGAGATTGTGCCGAAATTAGTTTTTCGAGGCGAAGGTATTCTGTCGCTCTCCGGACAGTTCGAAGTGCACTACAAAGACATTGTGTATTCCCTACCAAGCGCAAAAAGAGCAGTAGATGTGTTGATCAAACTGATCACCGTCTTTGGGCTGAAACACTCGAAGATTTCACGATTTGCGTGGCAGTTCATCAGATCGGCGTATTACAAAGTACCAGGAGAGGCAACATATTCTACGATTCTTCGTCTGCGTAGAGAGTTAAAGTTGTAATGCCAGCGTATCTTGTTTTGAAAACAAAATGTTTTGCTGCTTTGTCAACGACTGTAATGACGAATTTCAGGAAGCAGACCAGTATATACAACATTTAGAAAAAGTTCATAAGCCGCCATCTGAGTACAGATTCCAGTGTACTGTATTAAAGTGTAGTCAGGTTATGACAAATTGGAGAAGTTTTAAGAGGCACTTAAAAGCTCATAAGCTATCGAAAAATGCTTCCAATGTTGTGTACAAAAGATCACTATCTGGTGATCAAGGAGATTTTAACTATAGTTTCGATTCGAATTCTGAAACAATGGTCAGAGACCCGGAAGAGAAAAAGTTTCGCTCTGAAACGGATTTTAATGATACGACGCACGTGAACAGAAAAATAGAGAACAATCTTTTAGAGATAGACCAAGCATCTGTAAATTTTACTTTAGATTTACATAGTAGACCGAATTTGACAAGAAAAGATATAATCAGAGTACAAAAAGGTGCACAGCATGTATATACTACTATAGCCAATAAGATTGAAGAATTACCTTTAGAAACAAAAGATTGTCAGGTCGCGTTCGAGCTAAAACTCTACCTTGAAAAGTTGAAGTCACCGTTTGATTTCATTGACACTGATTTCAAATTTTTTAAGCATCTAGAATCCATCAATGTGTTCAAATTACCAGATATTATAAGTTTAGAGAAAAATGCAACTGTAGTTGAAAAATGTCTTGATCATAAATACCATAAAAATAGAGCATATTTAGTACTCATGCCTATCGAGTTTCAGCTAAGATCGTTAAAACTGATCATATTCTCGAAAATGTGATTGCATATGTTACATCTCTGGAAAGATTTGAATTGATTCAAAATTTTGTGAACGGAGAAGTTTTCAAAGAAGTGAGGAAAAAATATAAGAATGATGTTGTTATTCCAATATCGATGTATGCTGATGAATATGAAATTAACGATGCACAAAGCTCTCACAGCAAAAAGCACTGTATTCTTGGCATATATTATTCTTTTCCTTGCTTGCCAGAGCAGCATAGTTCTAAATTATGTAATATCTTTATTGTTGGCATTGTCAGGAAAACTACCATTAAAGATGTAGGAATGAATACTCTTTTTGATCCTCTAATACAGAAATTTAAGTCAATTGAAGAGCATGGAATGCAATTCAGAATAAATAATAAAGATCTAGTAGTTCGCTTCGTAGTTAGTTTGTTTCAGGGAGATAATCTTGGAGTACATACATCTTTACAGTTCCTTCCTTTCAATGCAAACTTCTATTGTAGGCTGTGTAAAAGGTCGAAAGTGTTAATGCAGGCCGATTTTCAAGAGCATATTGATGAACTTCGTACTAAAGATAATTATGATCATGATTTGGAGTTGAGTAATCCTGCAGGTACAGGAATCAGGTGTGATTCTATTTTTAACAGACTTCCATCATTCCATGTGGTTAGAAATATAACTGTTGATCCAATGCATGATGTATTTACCGGTGGAATTCTCAATTATGGATTAACTGAAGTTTTAAACTATGGCATATACACAAAACGATGGGTTCCCAAGTAACCACGACTATAATAGCTTGCATATATAGGGCATATGCATTACGTCTAGTGCATCATTGAAGTTGGATTAAAGCTGAAAAAGGCCCCACTAAGATCGAATTAATGCTATATCTTTTGTAATGCCATAAGACATTGCTAAAGTAGCATTATTGCATTGGTAATGTATCATTGCATTGGTAATGCATTATTACATTCTTAAAGCTAATCTAACGCTTCATTACTTGACAACTGTTGAGCTGATGCGATCCCGCATTAATAATGTTGATTTTGGGTTGAATAAGAGCAATAATATAATGCTTGTGGTTACTTGGGTTTCTATCCCAGAATTGAATACTCGTAAAAATGAATTTGCAAAACTAGTTCTCGATGATTCGCTACGAAGAATGCCAGATATATCCCAAGTAACCACGAGGCTATAATAGCTTGCATATATAGGGCATATGCATTACGTCTAGTGCATCATTGAAGTCGAATCAAAGCTGAAAAGGGCCCCACTAAGTTCGAACTAATGCTATATCTTTTGTAATGCCATAAGACATTGCTAAAGTAGCATTATTGCGTTAGTAATGCATTATTGCATTGGTAATGCATCATTGCATTCTTAAAGCTTATCTAACACTTCATTACTTGACAACTGTTGAATTGATGCGATCCCGCATTAATGATGTTGATTTTGGGTTGTATAATAGCAATAATATAATGCTTGTGGTTACTTGGGATATGATACACACTTAGATTTTTTGACAGAAATCTGTAAAAGTTTACCGAATTCTCAACAGCTGAACGTTCGGTAATCCAATTTAACGGATTTCGGTAAATTTTACTGAAATCCGGTAATTATTTTACAGATATCTGTAAAATTTCACCGAAATCCGTTAAATCGGATTGCCGAACGTTCAGCTGTTGAGAATTCGGTAAACTTTTACAGATTTCTGTAAAAAAATCTAAGTGTATACATTCTTGTCTCAAAGAAAGAGTAGGTCCGTTGTCCTAAAATCTACCGCTAGTGAAATGAAGTCCTTTGCGCACTATTTTACTTTGATGTTTGGTTCCTACTTTCCTTAAGACGATGAAATTTGGAAGTATTGTAAAAATCTTATCAAGCTAACTGATAAAATTCTAAGTCCTTCCTTTAGTTTAAGCGATATTGATGATTTGAAATAATTGAGCGAAAAGAACAATGAATTATTTTTTAATTGCTTCAATCAAACATTAAAGCCCAAACATCATTTCACGTTACATTATGGTACTGATGTCACAAAAAGTGGACCTCCGAGCAAGCTTATGTGTTTCAGACAAGAAGCGAAACACAAAATGTTTAAAGAATATGCCCACGTGACTTCTTCCAGAAAAAATATATGCTATACACTCGGTATTAAAGCAAGCTTAGATTTCACTTACAATCTCTTCAACAAAACCTTTTTTAAGACGGACATTGTAGGAACATTTAGCAACTTTAATCTTCTTGACCAAGTGTATTTTGAGATCCTTCCAGTACCTTTACCTTTTTCATTAACCAGCCAAATTTTATCAGCAGAATCAATAAAATTTAAAGGAACATCATATAAATCTGGATCATTCCTAACCAAAACTTTGATAGCACAGTAAAATTTATATGAAGTCCAATGTTTGTTGAAGGTTAGTGACGAAATGTATGCTTTAGTTAAGGAATGGTGTGTAGGAGGATATGATGATCATTATTTGGCACATGAGGCTCTGTCAAGTACAGATAAATATTTTGTAATTAGATTGATTGATTTTGATGGACCACCTACAGAGCTACAATCTATTAATAGTAGATATTACTTTAGAAAAAAATTTGATTTTAATAATACATATTTGTAGAATGTACTACCACGTGATACTTTGTAAATGAAATAAATAATGTAATTTTTTTATTGTACTATCATAATCATAATAAAACCTCTTTTATTCACACATTTCGTTTTATTACATGAAAAGATACAAAAAATCCTATACTAACCTTTTTATGAAAAAAATAAATCCATGCACCTTTTCACATAAAACTTATTAAAAAACTCATTTGAATTTTGCTAGGACAAGTTAATGCAATCCATGTACACTATAAATAATATCTATTCAGCTGTTGCACTTAAAGACTATATTTGTATTGCACATATGGTTAATTACTCTATGGGTCATGAATAGTATTTGACCACATTTAATAAAAAATAAGTGCAGCACCAATACAGAGCAATAATTTTGCACTTTGCCCAAATCTATAGGTGGTTGCACTTAAATATAAGGTGCATTGTTTTTTTAGTGTAGGTTAATCTACGTTTAGAGATATTTTTCGGAATATATTTTTGTCAAAACTCAGATTTAAGATATTTTCTTTTTGGTACTTTTGCGCATATATTTCACTAACAAATTCCTAGATTTAAAATATCTAGTACTTATACGTTGATCCATTTAATGATGCCATGCAACGGATTTCTGCTCGTTGATACGTTGTCTTTAATTCGTTTTGAGCCACGAGATGGATTTTTGAACCGAACAATGGCAAGCACTCGCACAAAATCTACACTGTAACCGGCCAGTACTCATTAATGGGTAAAAATGTACCCATTTTTTTTTTTAATAGTATATGAAGGTGTCAAAAAATGGGTACTTTTAAAATCAAAATAATGCATACTAAAGACCCATTTTTTATTTTCAATGATAGACCAAAAGATGGGTATTTTTCTACCCATTAATGGGAAAAAAATATCTTAGCATTTTCCTGACTCACTTTGTATAGTTAAAAGTGAAAATTTTCCAAAAACGGTGCCGCTTCCTGATGGATAATCTTAAAATCAATAGTCACCTATGTAACAGAACAAGGAAATTCATGGATGAATATAAATAACTATCAATAAGTATAATATTTACCAATTCTCCATTGTAGGCTGTGATAACCGGAAAATCAACCGCATACTCGATGAACTGGTTATCGATTCGGAACTGGTGTCGCTTCTTGAAGGTTGCATTCCACAAATCGATATTCGGGATTTCATCTGGCTGTTTGGAATAATGAACTTCAACTCGATTTCCTAAAATTCAAATTAAGGACCTTAACATATCTCAATTTTTAACATGTACTCGAATTCAACTAACAGCTTTTCCGATGTCATCATGTTCTGATGGTGAGATGTCCTGGAAAGAAGGGTCTTCTCCTTGGTCGTCAAGTCGTCGTCGTTTGGTAACACGATCTTTAGATTTTCGAGCGAGGTACTCCATTCTGTAATGAATGCGTCCTGCGTGCCGATTGATTCCCCTAGCATGTGGATGGAACCACAAAGCCTAAACATAATCAATGAAGTTAAAATGAAACCTTCATACACTATCAGATTTCAAATCCTCACGTGGGGCGTGTCGGTTGATTCAGCTGCTGTAATGGGATACGATTTCACAAGTGAAAGAGGACATGGACAGCTGAAAGAACAATAAAATAAGATATAAGACAGCAGCATATATATCCGATCGTATTTGACTCAAAATCGTAAAAAGTGGGCATAGTCTGTGATTGAGTAGGTGCAGTTTTCGCGAGTTTTCGTCAAAAATAGGTTTGCAGATGAAGAAATTAGAGGAAAACTCGCGTAACCCATGATTAGGGCTTAAAAGCCAAATATAAACCATGACTTTGTGTGTCACACAATACGCAAAATGTCCTGAGATGACAGTTAAGCTCGGATCTGAAAACTCGTGTTTGATTTTGTACTATCACAGTTAGTATTGTGAAAATTTGTTTTGGGTAAAGTGAATACAGGGGGCAATGTTTTAATTCAGAAAATCGTACGAAAACTACATTTAATAATAAATCTATCGAATTAGACGACGTTGCATCCATGAATAGACTCAAATTGGTGCTTATAGACCGACATTACATCCATATCCCTCGAATGTTTCTGGCCTTATAAAATGAGTAGGGTAACTTTTTGTGAAACATTCTACCAAACGTCTTACTAAACTTATCTTAGCAAGTGTATAACTAGTTAAATATCGTTTATAGCTAACATACTTAATCAGTTACAATAAGAAATGTAATCGATTGTTTCATAACAGGCTGAGTCAAGGGACACATACCCTAGTATTTGTTTCTCCCTCCCAGGCTAGAACCATTCCATCGGAACCGTTCCAGATTATCAGCCCGATTGTTTCCCACTACCACATGGCTTTCGCTGCACACTGTTTGCTTGCTCAGACGTACTCCAGGTAAATTGTTGGCAATGAAAGTAACTTACAACTCCTTCACCTTGTTGTCTTTTTGCTTGAAGATCAACACCGTTAGCCGTTTGAGCCAACGTTTCGACGAACGAAAGCACAATTTAACTGCCATTCCAATCGGGCTTTCCGCATTGCTGTGGTCACTGTAGTTAGACTTTCCCTCAGTAGGCTTAGTGGTGGTCCCAGTCCACTTCAAGTATGGTCCTAAAAAAAACTTAAAAGAACGATCATTCCATATTCAATACAATCAATTAAATTTTATGTCTTCCTAAATCCAAACCATCCGAGCAATCACTGGCAGCGTCTTTTGTTTCCACTCTGTTATAATAATAAATCTAATGAGACATCACCCGTTCCGTATACCGTACTGGTTGTGCAATTCAGTTAAAAATCAATAAAAACTAATTTTCTCTTGCATCACCATCCACCAAGCCCAAAGTTACACACGACTCGGCAGCGAAAGTATTGAGGAAACTACCCAGCCGACTAGCATATGCCACTAAACCCAAACTTAATGATTTTCCACACTCCAATGGTCAGCTGGCCATTTGGCCACAACTGTCAGTGAGTGTAGTAAAAAAATTAATAAACCCTAAAAACCACTTGAGTGCAACATTCTTTCACAACGCTCACCTGTCTGAATTCGATGGCAAAATGAATATTTATGTGGTTTATTTATGCATTTCTTCTTGACTTTCCCACAGTCGACGCCTCAAAATTATTTATTCACAAACTATCGGCTAATTTCCATGCCTACCATTTGGTTTGGGATAACATATATCGGTCGGTGAAAAACTGTTTTCCTTTCTCTGCTTCACCCATGATGGAGCGATGATGGAGCTTGGGGGGTGTTTCCCAACTAAACTGGATTGTTGCAAAAATAAAAGATCCAAATCAATTAAAAACCAAATTCCACTCCATCGATCAACGGTGGTGCGGTTTATGGTTTGGCAATCGTATTGCTCGGCTAGGTAAGTACCAATAGCAACCTTAGGCGGGGCAGGTGGGGGCGATTTGTCTGTAGCGCAACCGGCTCGAGATCATGAAGCGGATGGTGGTCAAATTAAGCCATTAGAGCCGCTGCGCTTTTTGCTTAATCGAACCGTTTTCTTTTGGTGATTTTCCGTGTAGTGAGTAAATTCGGTCGGGATAGATTGTGCTCGCGAAAAAGTCCGTACTGTGCGGGTGAAATCGCACTCGAAAGCGCCTGAAAAGTATTCTCCAGGCTAGCAGCAATAGCGTACGTTGTGGAAGTGATATTTTCCGTCGCTAAACAGTTTGGAAAAGTGGTGAAAACATATTTTTTTTGCTTGGTTCTCAGCCTCCATTGGCAGTGAAGAGGAGTTTTCTTGCTGAAAATGTTCTCCCTCTCGCGCTGAACGGATAGCTCTCTCTCTCTGTCTGTCGTTCGCGTTTGCACTTTGTGGGAGAAGCGCAGTGGTGTTGGTGTGAGTTTGATGGATTGAATTTTTTTTTTCGCTCACCCTGGATGCGATTCATCAAAACGTAAAGATGGGGGGGGGGTTGGGGGTGTTGGGAGTTGTTTGCATCGCAGGGGGGGAAAAAAAAAAAAAAAAATTAAAATATAGAACGACGGGGGGGGGGGGAGCCCCCCCGCGCGGGGGGGGTTGTGGGGGGGGGGGGGTTGGTGGGGGGGGGGGGGTGGGGGGGGGGGGGGGGGGGGGGGGGGGGGGGGGGGGGGGGGGGGGGGGGGGGGCGCGGGGTTTTTTTTAAAAAACATACAATCAATTGCGCTGTGGTGTGTTGGTGATTTTTACTCAAGCGAACTCAGTACCAAAGTATCGTCGTTCGCGGGTATTGTGGGGGAAGATAGTGTGTATTGTTTAGCAACCGTGTAAAGTTAGAGGTCATAAGCGAGTTTATTATTCTTATTGATTCTGTTTCCTGCAACCAAGTACAAATATCTAGAACTAGATTTTAAAGAAAAATACCACAACCGTGCCAAAGTGAATTTTGATTCGGTGTGCAGGCCTAGTTTGTAAATTAATCGGTGCAAGAAGAGTGTATTAGACACAGATATCATGTTACTACCGGAAGGTTTCCGACACGTCGGCGACGGCCGGGTTGATGTGGACGAGTGCCGACGGCAGCAGCTGCGGGTCCAGCAGGACGTGGCCATCTAGGACATCGAGGAGAGCCGGTTTGCAAAGCAACAAATTATTTATATCTACCATATTTTGAAGACAATATCTAATATCCTGTTTTATTTTATTTTATTTTGTCTATTTTGTTTTGTTTTGTTTTTCGTTATGTTTGTCTATTTTCAGTCACATTTGAGCGGTCTATTGCTTTTGGCGGATGGTGTAGGTATGTACTTTCAGCGTATCGTTAATCAAAACGAACCCTGCTGCTAACCCTTCCCCAACTATCCAACACCCCAGTGATTTCTCGTGGAAGTGCAGAGGATTTCTCGGCTTCCTCCAAAGCGAGTATCATGTCAACACGTTCCTTCCCATTCCCTAATTGACCAGCATTCGGGCACGGCCGGCGCCGGTATTGCTTTATAATGGGTCACCAGTTTTTACACATTGAAGATGTATGTTAGTCCCAAACATCATCTGTTGGTTCTTTGTGCAAATACAGCTGATCTGGCAATAACGGAATTGCATCCGTGGGCGGTCAATCATGCTCATGCTCATGCTCACACAATACGCAAAATGTCCTTGCATGTCCAACTACCAACTTTTCTTCTGTTCTTTTGGTCGCCTGGAAACGATTCGGCAACCCGGACAGGCAAGGAAACAAAACAAAAACGAAAGAAAAAAAAAAAGGACACCCCCCCCGAGAGGGATACTTTATTAATAAAAATCGGTGGGGGTGGTTAACAAAAGGGATGGTGTTTTTTTTTTCCAAAACTTTTTTTTTAAAAAAAGTAATTTCAAACAATATGGGGTGGGAATGAAAAAAGAGGAGGTTGTATTTTTTTCTTTTATTTTATATTATTTTTTTTTTTCAAGTTTTGTTCGATCTTTTGATAATATCACGTTTAAATAATTAATTTATTTATTTATTTTAATTAATATGCTGGTTTTCATTCACTTTCACTCTACACTCAGCGAAATAAACTTTCGATATTCATAAGATTGCATTATGATTATTTGCTATAAGAATTCGGTATGAGTTTCATAACTTTAACTTATGAAATATAATGATGTTGTAAAAATAAAAATATTCAGCAACCGGGATTTGAACCTTGAACGTGGGGGTTGTGGGTCCGGTGATTTGTCCACTAGTGTATATCAACACTTGTAAACAGGTATGCTTAAAGGCGTACAAGAACAACGTCGTGTGAAACAAAATCTGTTCATAAGTCAACCTTATGAAATTCAAAAGCATCGTTCATAAGATGAACCTTATGAAATTCTTAAGATTATTTGGCTGAGTGTAGTTTTGAGAAAATTAACACATACACCGGTTTGCCTCCATACCATACACAAACCATGTTAGATACGTCGTTGTGACATCTTGATTGTAACATACACCGGTTGGATACGTCGGTTTTTCAGAAGTTAAGCACTTGCGTCGTGTCAGATACACCGGTTATAATTTTTAAGCGCCGATACGTCGGTTTGTTGAACTATTTGCTTAACACCCAAGGAGTTTGACATTACTGATGTTGAAGTTGTGTATCTTGTTATATATTTACTTATATTATAATTTTCCGTCGTGGAATAATATCACATGTTGTATTTTACTGTATTTTAAATTCAACACACCAGTCCGGAGTATTGCACGGCCTACAGCGAAAGGCCAGTATGGACTTGAAAAGTAAAGAGGTTACGGAATTTTGTTCAATATTACCAAGCGGAATTTTGACAATTGATCTGTGTGGAACGAAATGTCACTTTCACTTACGGAATAATTGAGCGGGATATTTTTCCGAAAGTAAAAGTGACAGCTCCCATTAGTTTGCGTGGAAACCTTACAAATTCCAATTTAATTTTTAGTTCTTCTCAAGGCCAGTATCGACCTAAGAAGTAGAGAGGTTACGGAATTTTGTTCAATATTACCAAGCGGAATTTTGACAATTGATCTGCATAGAACGAAATGTCACCTTCACTTACGGAATAATTGAGCGGGATATTTTTCCGAAAGTAAAAGTGACAGCTCCCATTAGTTTGCCTGGAAACCTTACAAATTCCAATTTAATTTTTAGTTCTTCAGGCCAGTATCGACTTAAAAAGTAGAGAGGTTACGGAATGTTGTTCAATATTACCAAGCGGAATTTTGACAACCGATCTGCATGGAACGAAATGTCATCTTCACTTACGGAATAATCGAGCGGAATATTTTTCCGAAAGTAAAAGTGACAACTCCCATTAGTTTGCGTGGAAACCTTACAAATTCCAATTTTATTTTTCGTTCTTTTCAGGTGGATACTGCTGCAGAAATTTCTTTTCGATTCTTTACTTTTCCGTTTCAGTAAACGGAATTTAACATGGGTTTAAGATAGAAAAAGAAATTTCTTTTGAACACGATACCAACCTTTCTCAGGTGGATACTGCTGCAGAAATTTCTTTTCGATTCTTTACTTTTCTGTTTCAGTAAACGGAATTTAACATGGGATTGAGATAGAAAAAGAAATTTCTTTTGAACACGATACCGACCTTCAGGTGGATACTGCTGCAGAAATTTCTTTTCGATTCTTTACTTTTCTGTTTCAGTAAACGGAATTTAACATGGGATAGATAGATAGAAAAAGAAATTTCTTTCGAACACGATACCGACCTGAAACTTTAAATTTCAGAACGTCATTATTATGAGTTTCTATCATTTGGCATAATAATCCTATTAACATGAACAAGTTTTGCGGTTAAATTAGCCTGAACTAAACATAAAGCTATGTCCGTTTGGAATCCGGAATAATAGAATCAACTGTATCTCGGGGGGGGGTTGAGGAAAAAAAAAATATAAAACAAAAAAAAAAAAAAAATATAAAGAAAAAAATATCAATACAAATCATATCTCTTCGTTTCTAATGAAAATTTGCCCTTTCTGCTTTATTTCTCCCATAAAACGCAGCACACCTCCGGAGTCAACTTCCTTGGCACATTTGTTCCACATTTTGGTCATCTGAGTCGCGTCCCGAGCCGTTTTTTCACTTTTCTTAAGCTTCCGCTTCATTATTGCTCAAAATCTTTCGATGGGCCGGAACCAGGGGGCGTGACTCTATCTCAGATGCAGGATTTTTGTTTGTTTTGCTTCTGTGCGATGTGCGCACGCTTAGAGCATCCGTATCGGGCGCAACTATCTGGGCGACTTAAATACTAGCGCATCGAGCTGTCATTTTAATTTAGTCACTCAATTTCACACCGGTCGCTACTACATTTTGTTACCGTATTCTGTATCGGTCGCTGCTAAACTAGTGCTCCACACGCTAAGATAAGAGAATACCTAAAGATCGTTAAAAAGTAAAGGTAATCGCTTAAATGTGCACATACCTAAATTATGCGTAAACACAAATTACTTAATATTGGGCTTTGTGCACAAATTACGTAACGCATGAAGGGGTGGGATGGGGGTTGAGAAACCGTTACTTATTGTGACATATGGGGGAGGGGGGTTTTAAAATCGTTACGTAACAAAATAACCAATTTTAGGGAAAATGAATTATGTCTATCTTTTTATTTTAGTCCAAATTCTAAAGCTTCGATAAATGGAGACGTACTATTTAAATATGACCTACTAAACGAAATGTATCTTATGACGATTTGCATCCCCAATTGGCGCAATTTTCCATAAATGGTACATCTACACGCTGAGAAATGTATTGTTCTGTATAACTATAACAAATATTATTGTTGACTCACGGTTTACCCATAATTTTTATTCATTCAAACTATACCGATTTTATATTTGAACCAACAATAAATATTGTTGTTTCTCAAAGCGCTGCAAAGGAGGTTTCTATTGGAAACAAAAAGCACTTATTGTAGAATCAAAAAATAAGATTTTTGGAAGCAATGCACCTAAGCGGTGGAATTGTAACAAAAAATATATATGAATATATTGTTATTTATATTAAAACCATTGAAATAATAATAAATTTTATTTACTTTTCAAAAGATTATGTTATGGAAATTCAAATAAAATAAAAGTAGTATACTCAGTAGCCAAAAAAAGCCGAGCAAAATTTTGCTTCCAAAAAATGTCACGTTCAAACTCCTGTAACTTTGTCTATTATAAACATTTTTAACTGAATTTTTGACAGCCCTATAACTAATGTATTAACCTCATGTGAACAAAATTTCATATTCGTATGGTTAATAAATTTGAAGATTTGATAACACATGTAAAAAAAAGTCATTTTTGGATATACCAATTTCTAAAATACGTACTTCTGTGAAAAATTTATGTAGCGTAATAAAAATTTCACCATAGCCTAAAAAAGTATAGGAAATAAATTTGAACTGTTTCCATCAAGTGGCGTTAAATTTGATGCACCAACATGAGTATTTCCATTTTTCACACGGTATTGACCATGGTGAAATATCGGTGCAAAAAAAAGCCGAGGCTAAGTTACTCTAATGAAATAAGTGGACTGATGTTTGCAATCTTTATCAATTTTAAGTTACACAAATAAAATGATTGAACTGTTGTCTGGATACTACAATTTGGAATCAAATGAGAACTAAACATAAAAGCAACAACAATAACAGTTTTTGTGATGTTTTTATAACAATTGAGAAATAGGGGGGAGGAGGTCCGTGAGCGTTACGTAATTAAAGGGGGGGAGTCTGGTCACGTGTTACTTATTGTTACATAAGGGAGGGAGGGGGTAAATAATACCGATTTTTTTGGCATTAATCAAAAGTATCAATAAAGTATGGTTGAATCCAAGTAAAGCTGAAGTGAGATTAAACATAGTAGTATCTAAAACTGAAATCGGTAATAACTTTCTGGCTATTTTTCAAACTGTATGGAACTGACCATTATCGACGATTTTCTGCTACACACAAAAACTACAAGGTACAGCCCAATGGGGTTGTGCGCAAAGGTGACGTAGGACTACGCAGCAATCTAATTCCCATACACGTCAGGGTCATCCGCTAATTGATTTAAGTCAGTCCTGAAAAGGGCCAAGACAATTGGCACAATTGTACACTCTCTAGAAAGCATTTGGTGGCTCTTAATTATGATACGGCCCCGGTTGTATTTCTACGATGGTTGAGAGGGCCACTATCTCTAACGCGTAGAAGATAGTTATGGATCTGTTGGTTCATTGGTTGTTCAACACGCTTTGCTATTTACTCCAGGACGCGGCGTTTAAAGCAATGCCATGTTCAGCCGGGGCGCGGTAATGGAAACTTCAAAAAGCACAAGAGAAAAATTCATCCAAACGAGTTGGCAAACTAATTTGGTTGACGGGGGAGAAACAGTTCGCGATTGAACTTGGGCTGTCTCTCTTGGTTCATCTCACGGGATGATTGATTCTTGACTCGTTGTCACGGGCGGCTTTTTCCCGCCAACTTGTAGACCAATCGCAAATCGCACCAACGTCTCTCTGGGCAACGACTGCTCGCCGCCGCAAACTGTGATCCTACAGCTACTGCACAGTTTAACGACTGTCGTAAGACTGAATCAAAATGTTCTGCTAAAAGCTGTTAGGTAAAAGCATCGGATGCTAGTGCACGAAAGAAGGCGGTACCAACGAAGGCAATGTGTTACAAATAGCATCAAAGGGGGCGAACTTCAATTATTGCGCCACAATAATTAGTTTTAATTATTACACGCAAGACGGATGATTTTCTTAACCGAACCTTTCCTAATTTGCTTGCCACCGCCAGCAACTAATCCGCTATGCATAGCTAGGAACTACAACGAACTCAACCACATGGTCGGTCTGAAGTGACGCAGTTCGGCTCGAATTCCGTTCGTTGGTTGTTCAACGTTCTTTGTCATTTACTACGGGACCCGACGTTTAATGAATGCTATGTTCAGCCGGGGCGCGGTAATTGAAATTAATTTCAAACATCACAGGAGAAAATTCCAACCAAATAAACTCTTTAGTTGGCAAACTAATTTGGTCGTCCTGAAAAGGACGGATTTAGTTGACGGGGGAGAAACAGTTCGCGATTGAACTTGGACTTTCTTTCTTGGTTCATCTCCTCTTCATTGCGGGTGGCCATCTGCAGGTGACGTGGGATGATTGATTCTTGTCTCGTTGTCACGGGCGGCTTTTTCCCGCCAACTAGTAGGCTTCAGCAGCCATCTTTCTCGCAGCGAAGTTGACGGGAGCATCGGCAAAAACAGCCAACTGCACCAACGCCTCTCTGGGCAGCGACTGCAGATCCTACTCTGCACAGCTCCATGACCGCCGGAAAACTAAATCAAAATGCGAAGATGTACCCCTAAGGGCACCTCCAATCCTGATGGATATTCTGATCTATTTTTTGAGGAAATGAATCGGATTCAAAAATTTGGATCAATAAATTTTAAATCAAGAAAGAGAGTTTCCCACCGCTGATCTAAATCGTGAAGATGCATTCAAAGAAATGTAGCTGGCAACCAAGGCAACTTTATCCGGCCATACGCCATCTTGTAATAATTCTGCGTTTCGTTTAACACACGATCTCGAGGCGCTGCAAATTGAATTAAAAAAAAGGTGTAGAAGTGGTTTTATATTTTCAATTTATATACAGGTAAGTTACTGAACATGTTTTACAGTAGGGCATTTGTTCATACTATATATTGGTGTTAATTATTGCGCAAATTAAAATTTTCTACTAATAGCTTTTCACCTGTTCCGAAGCGACGTTCATACCGAGGTGACGGTACCGCGAAGGAGACTGCATCAACTACGATCTTTCGGAAAGGAAAATATCGCCTTCCTATAAAGGAAAATATCGCCGGATTACTGCGACGCAAGGCAGCCTTTCCCGAGGTAATTATTTTTATCTCTATTGATTCTTGAAAGGTTTGAAAGGTTTTTAATTGTCCACTAGGTCTGGATTATATACCAACTTTTTCGCATAGACTACAGCAAACATTTTGTTCGTGAAAATATCACCCATTTCGAACTTAAGTGGGTTTACTCCTTTAATGGGTAAAACTTTTTTAAGCATTAATGGGTAAAGAGCTTGTACAGAAGCAAATTTAAATAAAAGTCCTGCGAAAAGGGGATACCATCAGTAGTAGAAGTGGCAGCACCAGAAGCAGCAAATATGTCTAATAAGCCAGCGCAGTTGCTTGTTATCGAGCCAGCAAATGAGCTGAAATTCGTTAGTAAGAAGCGAGGGGGAAGAAGGTTACGCACCGTTTTCGATTGTTTTTGAGGAACCACGACGGACGACGTCAGGGGTCGCATTGTGGATCTCGAAAGGAAGAACCTTTTCTCACAAGCATTCGTACAAGAAGTCCTTCGTTTCGAGCTGCGCAATGCCACCCCAGGTCATGATGATTAGCAAGCATGACACCACAATCACTGAATCCAATGCCGTGCCATTTTTTCTGTGTTGATGGAGATAGTGAAGGTGTTCGAGTTTCCGAGTTGAATCTGAGTCAGTAGGAGAGAAGATGATTTTTAGAAGTAACGACAATATCAACAATAGCAGTGATGACTACATCGGCTACACGAATGATGCTCTATCGTAATTTAAGGCGATGCATTAGACATGCATATTGCGTATCGATATTAATTGAAATTACAGGAAAGTTGGATCATCATTGCAGTGTTTGTCTGAAGCGAAGGAGTTTTTGTTTCAGCGCGGAATACTGCAGCGCTCTGCATAAAACGCAGATTCGTAGGGTTTGATTTGAAGATTCAAGTCTTTCTAATATTAAGTTCCATACGCGAAGGAGCTAAATTTAAAATCATTTCCGATGGTGAAAGCAAGTTGGAATTAGGATGACGATTGATCATAATATGTCATTTTTGAAAAACATGGCTGTAGACACAAAACCGAGGGGAACTAAACGTAGAGTAATCCTTTTGATAGTAGTTGTCGTTAATGATTGAGATTGTATCCAGTGCAGAACCACACATTTGTCAGACAGATCCGAAGGTTGAATCTTAATAACAAACGAATTCGTCATAAGTCTCTTAGAGGTCTTGAGAAGTTTGATATCCCACCACCAAGATGAAAATACCTGATTCACGAAGTGCTTTGAAGGTTAAACGTCATTCATACGGAAAAGCGTGACAAGAATCGATAATCAAAAATATTTATTAATCAATGTTACACTAAGCACATAAAATATTCTATACAGAAGGTTAATAATAGGAAAATGTTAATATTATACTTTATATAGGATGGCTATACCAGTGGCTTTGTTTTTAATCGTGTGTCTCTGTAGATAGAATTTTCTATTTCACTTTTAATAACGCATTATGCTGCTACAACCGTGACTGTCGCAACGTTGCGACAAGGTTTTTTCACTTCCGCTTAATCACTAATGAGCTACATAAACTTATAATACGAAAATATTACTGAGGTGTAATAAGTCTTATTTGTTTATTTGTAGTTAGGTATCAACAAACCAAGTTCAGGTCCTAAGAGCATCATTAACGGTGGGCAACAGTAGCGCTGCTATTTCAGAAGCGCTGCAGCGCTCTCATTTTAGTTTAGCCACCCTTCTCCACATCGGTCGTTGCTATAGCGGTGATCAATTTAGTTACCCTATTCCGTACTAGATTCCGTACCGGTAGAAAGGTACACAGAGACAAATTTGATGGTCAAGTTTACCATTATTGGGGGTTAGGATGACTATTGCAGTGTAGTGACTTTGAACCGACTATGATCATGTTCAAAACGACCATTAAAAATAGTTTATCCAACATTTGCCATAATGTCGTAATAGTCCTTGTTACCATGATCATAGTCAAAAATTTCATGAACGTGGTGAATTCGACCATTTTCATGGTTATTGTTACTATTATATGCGATCCTGACCATGATATAATTGTCGGTATAACGATACATTTTTTTTTAGAGTAGAAGTAAACATTTTGACAACATTGGTTCTTGAACGTCATCAACATCGTCGCCTTCAAGTGAAAGTCGAAGAGAAGAAATAAAGAAGTTTTCTGTGTTATTCTCGGATTCCAGTGACGATGAACTTGAATTGGTTAGCCAGATGCTGGTCCAGACTCACGCAATGCTACCTGAAACGGAATGCATTCGTGAAAACGAGGGAAGAAGCACGAGGCGACCTAATATTGACAGGTTGGCGCAAGAAGGAGCGCAACGTCTGGTAGACGATTATTTTTCGGATAATTAATTAAATTAAAATACAGCGAGGACCAATTTCGCAGACGTTTCCGGATGAGTCGGAACTTGTTCCTGCGCATCGTGAGGGACATACAGGCTGCACACACACACACTTGGAAAAACTCCGCTTTTCTTGGGTCAAAATTGCAAAATTCCACCACTCATCCGCAACATAAATGCCCACCTACGGCACCAAGTTTCAGGCTAGAATTTGCTCGAAAACCCCGTCAAACTATTATTTTTCACCGCTAGCGCTCCGACATCAAGATATTTACAGCCATTTCTATTTTTCACGTCGTACGAAATAAAACGCACGATAAAAAAAACACAACAAACCGGTGGACAGTGACTGCTCTGAGAAAAATGTCATCGTTGTACCGACAATTAAATAATGGTCAGGATGACTATCGGATATAATGGTTACAATAACCATGAAAATGGTCGAATTCATCACGTTCATGGCATTTTTGACTATGATCATGATAACAAGGACTATTCCGACATTATGGCAAATGTTGGATAAACTATTTTTAATTGTCGTTTTGACCATGATCATAGTCGGTTCAAAATCACCTTACTGCAATAGTTATCATAACCCCCCAATAATGGTAAAATTGACTATCAATTTCCTCTCTGTGTAACTTTACCAAATACCAACCGCTTCACGCGCTGCTATCGGGCTGCTAAATTTGAGCACCCGACTCTTCCCGAAAGCCCCGCTGCTAGTTTGGTAGCGCGTTTAGCAGCGACCGGTACGGTGGTGAGTGATGATAGAGCGCTGCTAAACGGGCTTCTATACCCCACCGTTAATGATGCTCTAATAATGTTGGTGGAAAAAAAAGAACATTACATAGAAAAACGATTACACAATATCTTTGTCAAGTCATATCAAAAAAAAAATTAAAACTATACACTTATCTTAACTCCTTGCGTCAATTGCTCCAAAAACGGTGGAAAATCTCCGACGAAGTACATTCTGCGTCATATGGAAGTCCAAAACTGACGCCACCCTATTGAACATTCGCTGCATCCCTTGGATAGCGCTACTCAACCCATAGTTGGTGCGACGAAAGGAACCTTACGTTGTTGGACATTGGCCTTGGTTGAACATTGACGTTGATTTGTTGCAGGATTGTTTCGCAGTTGGTTCTTCTTTGTAGAGTATCTGCGACAGTTAAGGCTCTACAAACGTCTCTACGAACTCACAGAGGCTCCAATGTTCACTAATTTACAGCGACTTTCGTAGCTAGGAAGACGAAATGGGTCTCTCCAAGGTTGTCTACGAAGCGCGAACCGTAGAAAACGACGTTGAATAGATTCGATTCGTTCGGCGCCATTATTATAGTTCGGGCTCCAAACTGCTGAACAGTACTCAAGTGTAGATCGCACGAGAGAGCGATTTTAGGCAGTGGATGTCGCTGAAATTTTTCACCATCTTGAAAACAACACCAAGAGTTCTTGAACTTTATCAAGAACACATAAAATATGATGCGAATACGTCAGTTTAGAATCAGCTGAACACCTACGTCTACAACGCACTGCTTTCGTTCGATGGTCTTGCCGAGAAGATTGTAGTTGAAAACAATTGTTTGTTGCCGTGAAAAGGTTAAGACTGAGCACTTAGCCGGGTTGACCACCAATCGATTTAGAGTACACCAATCTGTTCTTGGCGGGAATGGCAGTTGGCTATTGAGCAGAAGATGTACGTCGTTGAAATAAAGAAGAAATATCAAAGGACCCAGATGGCTGCCCTGCGGTATCCCGGACGTGGTGCAAAAATGTGTTGATCGAATGTCGCCTAAAGCAACTTTCAGTAGACGAAACCATCTTAAGAGATTACCGCCAACTCCTAGCCTTGCAAGTTGAGCGATCGCAATATCGTGGTTCAGCTTGTCGAAAGCTGCCGTTAAATATGTGAAGATCACGTCCGTTTGGCATTGATCAATCATACTATCAGTGATGTATGACGTTAGGCACAATAGGTTTGTTAGTGTGGAACGCCCAGTTGAAATCCCGTGCTGCTCGGCCCTCAAAAATTGCTTACAATGTGCAAAAAAAGAGTTCCTTACGACCAGTTCAAATAGTTTCGATACGGCGCTTAACAATGTGATTCCCCTGTAGTTATTCACGTCCCGCTTGCTTCTATTTTTAAATACCGGATACATGTCTGCCGTTTTCCAGCAAAAAGGAAATATGCCGCTAGAAAGGGACAGCTGGCAAATGCGGCCAAAGGCATCTAGAGGATGCTTGCCAACAGGAAGCAACAAAGTGTGCTTACTGTGGCAAAGAGCCTCTCCACGATTTGCAGAACTGCCCCGTGTACAAGAAGCGCACTGGTAACGTGAGACGTTCCATACAAAAACGCTCCAAGCAGACGTATGCAGACATGTTAAAGTCGCAAAACGGAGCGTCTGCATCGTCTGTATCAGCCGCTCAAAATGAAAATCCTTTTTTGATTTTGTCTTCCGATGAACTGGACTCTGACGAAGCTGATGAGAGTGGATTTCCGGAGGTACACGCCCCCGGTAAAAGAAAGCCTACTAGTTCTCCGGGTGTGCGCCGGAAACAAATAAAACCTACTCTCAAAAGCTTGCATAAAATTGGAGGTAGAGGGGGTAATAGCTGATGCATCCGTTCCTAGCTGTAGCTATACCAACCCGCCGCTACCTAATAACAGTAACCGTAAAAGGTTACCAAAAACTACGTCTTCTCGTAATTCTAAGAATATCCCGTCCAAGCGAGGTAAGATTAATTTTAGGGACATTGTGGATAACATTTTAAATGTTCTTGGCCTTTCGGATGCTTCACCGCTCCGAGGAATTATTGACCTGCTTATTCCTATAGTTGGAAACTACTTCAAGCAATTGACTGTATCATGGCCCCTTATTGGTGAATTCATATCTTTCGATGAATAATTCGTCGAGTGAGGATCAAGATATGATCACGGTATTACAATGGAACTGTCGTAGTCTAATACCTAAATTAGACTCGTTCAAGTATTTGATTCACAATTCTGATTGTGATATATTTGCTCTCTGTGAAACATGGCTTTCATCCGAAGAAGAATTAAACTTCCACGATTTTAACATTAGTCGCCTGGACCGAGATGATTCATATGGTGGCGTACTTCTGGGGATCAAAAAGTGCTACCCCTTCTATAAAATCTCACTCCCAATAATCTCAGGCATAGAAATCGTCGCTTGCCAAATAAATGTAAAGAATAAAGATCTTTGCATAGCTTCCGTCTATGTCCCTCCGAGGGCATCAATAAACCACCGTCAACTTTGGAGTTCAATTACATTACTTCCATCTCCAGTTCTTATTCTGGGCGATCTGAACTCCCACGGTACTTCTTGGGGCGAACAATACGATGACAACAGAGCGGGTATTTTCTATGACTTATGCGACGATTTCAACTTGACCATCTTGAACACTGCGGAAGCGACACGAATAGCAAAACCTCCTGCCAGGGAGAGTCAACTTGACATATCTTTGTGTTCTAATTCACTATCATTAGATTGTCTGTGGAAGGTAATCAATGATCCCCATGGTAGTGATCACTTACCAATTATTATCTCAATCACAAATAGTTTTCACAAAACAGACCAGCCAATCCATGTTCCTTATGACCTCACGAGGCATATCGATTGGCAACATTTTGCATCGGCGGTAACCCTTGGTATTGATTCTACCGATCCTCTTCCACCATTAGAAGAGTATCGTTTCCTTTCCGACCTGATGTACAAAAGTGCATTAGAAGCTCAGAAACGACGTGTTCCAAGTGCATCCCTCAAAAGAAGACCCACCACCCCTGGATGGGATGACGAATGCACTAAGTTGTATCTTGAGAAATCCGATGCGTTTAAAGATTATCGTAGACATGAAACATGCGAGCTTTTTGACAAGTACCTCAAGCTTGAAAAATAGCTTAAAAACTTACTCAAAGCAAAGAAACGCAATTACTGGCGTTCGTTTGTAGAGGGACTATCTAGAGAAACCTCGATGACAACGCTTTGGAGAAAGGCTCGTTACATGCGAAACCGCTCATCCTCCAATGAGAGTGAAGAATAGTCCATGCAATGGATATTCGACTTCGCTAAAAAGGTTTGTCCAGACTCTGTCCCAACACAACCGAATTTACGGGATACTACCCGAAATAACGGTTCTCTGGCCGAACCATTCACAATGTTGGAATTTTCAATGACACTTCTTTCATCGAATAACTCTGCTCCGGGAAGCGATATGATTAAATTCAACCTTCTAAAAAATCTTCCTGATATCGCTAAAAGACGATTACTTAACCTGTATAACACACTCATAGAATTAAATATAGTTCCACCCGCATGGAGGCAGGTTAAAGTAATAGCTATTCAAAAGCCTGGGAAACCAGCGTCTGATTACAATTCTTACCGTCCGATCTCTATGCTATCATGTTTAAGGAAATTGTTAGAAAAAATGATCCTATCAAGACTTGACCGTTGGGTTGAATCAAACAACGTACTATCAAATACGCAATTTGGTTTCAGAAAGAGCAAAGGAACAAACGATTGTTTAGCGTTGCTTTCATCTGATATACAACTGGCCTTTGCACACAAGGAGCAATTGGCTTCAGTATTTCTGGATATTAAGGGCGCATTTGATTCAGTTTCCATAGATATACTGGCAGATAGTCTGCACAGTAGTGGATTACCAGGAATTTTAAATAACTTTTTGTTTAATTTACTGTCAGAAAAACAAATGACCTTTAATCTAGGTCAACTGACAACTTCCAGAATTAGCTACATGGGCTTACCCCAAGGCTCATGTTTAAGTCCCTTGCTTTATAATTTTTATGTTAAAGATATTGATAACTGCTTGGAAAATAGATGCACGCTAAGACAACTTGCAGACGATGCTGTGATCTCCTTTAGAGGTCCACGTGCGGAAATCTTGCAAAGACCATTGCAAAATTCCCTAGATAATCTGTCCATCTGGGCCAGAAATTTGGGGATCGAGTTTTCACCGCATAAAACCGAATTGGTAGTGTTTACTAGAAAGCGGTTCCCTGCTCAACTGCGTCTCAAGCTTTTGGGAAGAGACATTACCCAATCTTTGACCTTCAAATACCTTGGAGTCATGTTTGATTCAAAATGCACTTGGAGTTATCACTTTGCGTATTTAAAACAGAAATGTCAACAAAGGATCAATTTTCTAAGATCAATATCCGGGACATGGTGGGGTGCTCACCCGGAAGACCTTATTAAACTCTATAAAACAACTATTCTTTCAGTTCTCGAATATGGCTCTTTTTGTTTCCTCTCGGCAAGAAATAGCCACCTCATCAAATTGGAACGCATTCAATATCGTTGTCTACGTATTGCCCTTGGCTGTATGAATTCAACGCATAATATGAGCCTGGAGGTTCTGGCAGGAGTAAAACCCTTACAGTACCGATTCTGGGAGCTCTCATCTAGAATACTGATCAAGTGTGGAATCAGTAACAACCTTGTGATTGAAAACTTCGAAGAAATGCTCGAATTGAGTACCCAGTCAAGATTCGAATCTATATTAACTATATGTCATCCGATATTAGTCTTCCATGCTATAACCCTCCTAGTGTACGCTTTCCTTATCACAGTTCCTCCATTGATTATGATCTCTCCATGAAACAGGCTATTCAAGGAGTTCCAGATCAACTTCGACCTATTTTAATTCCCCATATTTTCATCGAAAAGTACCAACATGTCAGTTGCAATAGAAGAATTTTCACTGATGGGTCACGCATTGATGGATCCACTGGTTTCGGTGTTTACAATGAATACTCATCTGCCTTCCGGAAACTTCAGGAACCTTGTTTCGTATATGTTGCTGAGCTGGCAGCAATCAATTTCGCATTGGGGATCATTTCCGACATGCCCATAGACCATTATTTCATCTTCTCGGATAGTCTCAGTTCTATTGAGGCCCTCCAGTCGATGAAAACAGTTAAGCACTCATCTTACTTTCTTTCAAAAATAAGGGAGCAGATGTGTGCGTTGGTCGAAAGATCATTTAGAATTACCTTTGCATGGGTCCCCTCACATTGCTCAATTCCAGGCAATGAGAAGGCGGACTCTCTAGCAAAGGTGGGCGCAAAAGAAGGCGAGATTTTTAAAAGAAGAATTTCACATGATGAATTTTTCCCATTAGTACGTCAGAGTTCTCTTCAAAGTTGGCAAAACGATTGGACAAGTAATTCTCTTGGGCGGTGGTTACATTCCATTATTCCAAATGTTTCGTCGAGATCGTGGTTCAAAGGACTGGATGTAAGTCGCGGTTTCATTCGTGTGATGTCAAGACTTATGTCCAACCACTACTCGCTAGACGCACATCTCTACAGAATTAACCTCGTCGATAGCAACATGTGTAGGTGCGGAACCGGTTATGATGTCATCGATCACGCAGTTTGGCATTGCCCGGGTAATGATGCCTCCAGAGCACGACTATTGGATACCCTTGTGGCCCGAGGTAGACAACCCTTCCGCGAAGTAAGAGATGTTTTGGGAATGCGTGATCTTCCCTGCATGCAAGCGATTTACGAATTCCTTTGTTTGTCTGATCTAAGAGTGTAATGTCATCACCCCCTCCCTTTCACTCTAGTAAATTCCCTGCCATTGTGTCCCAGTTATATTAGCCTTTTGTTTCCGTGCTACTTGTACCTGCCCAGCAAGCTGTGGTCACCCATCTGCAGCTTAGTTCCTGTAAGGGACTACAGAGACCGAGGATTTGGAAGATGTCGCAACTATGAGCAGCAACAAATACCTGAAATAAGTTACCTGCCTAGCCCCTTCCAAACAATAATGTGACCCATTAACCTCGGGGTAGCCGCGGGTAATTGGCCCCCCTCTTTAAAAAAAAAAAAAAAAAAAATTTTTTAATTAAAAATTTGATATCGGGGCCGCGAAATGTTTAAAACCCCGGGGAAAAAAAAAAAAAAAAAAAAAAAAAAAAAAAAAAGGTTCAATTAGTATAAAATTCAGGAAAAACATTCAGTTAGGCTTCCGCTTTTCCAAATCCGAATTGCCGCGCCTTACGCTTGACCCCTGCCATCAGATTTTGTACAGCCACCTTGTCCACCTTCTTCGCCGCAGAAAGCCAGTTTGCCTTGAACTGCTGCTCGTCCTTAGCAGTTTTTTTGGTCTTCTTTAGGTTCCGCTTGACAATAGCCCAGTATTTCTCAATTGGGCGGAGCTCTGGCGTGTTGGGAGGGTTCTTGTCCTTGGGAACCACCTGCACGTTGTTGGCGGCGTACCACTCCATGGCCTTTTTACCGTAATGGCATGATGCCAAATCCGGCCAAAACAGTACGGAACAACCGTGTTTCTTCAGGAAAGGCAGCAGACGTTTATTCAAACACTCTTTCACGTAAATTTCTTGGTTGACAGTCCCGGAAGCTATGAAAATGCTGCTTTTCAAGCCACAGGTACAGATGGCTTGCCAAACCAGATATTTCTTTGCGAACTTTGACAGTTTCGTGTGCTTGAAAATATCTGCTACCTTTCCCCTTCCTTTTGCCGTATAAAACTCCTGTCCCGGAAGCTGCTTGTAGTCGGCTTTGACGTAGGTTTCGTCGTCCATTACCACGCAGTCAAACTTCGTCAGCATCGTCGTGTACAGCCTCCGGGATCGCGCTTCGGCCGTCGTATTTTGTTTATCATCGCGATTTGGAGTCACTACCTTCTTGTAAGTCGATAGTCCGGCTCGTGTTTTGGCTCGATGCACGGTTGTAGACGATACACCCAGCTTGGTTGCGGCATCTCGGAGAGATAGGTTAGGGTTTCGCTTGAAACTACCGGCAACTCTCTTTGTCGTCTCAGCGGCTTCCGGTTTTCGATTTCCCCCCGATCCAGACTTCCTAGCTATCGACAAACGTTCCCCAAACACTTTAATTACATTTGTAACGGTTGATTTGGCAACTTTTAGCGATTTTGCCAACTTTGCGTGCGAGTAGCTCGGATTTTCGCGATGCGCGAGCAAAATTTTGATACGCTGCTCTTCTTGCTTGGACGGCATTTTGACAACTGAAGAGTGAATTCCAAAATCAAAATAGGAGCAACATTCTACACACACACACCTTCAAAATCAGGGGTGTTCAGGTTTTTTAAATGCAAAATTGAAAGAAATACGTCAAGTTGATATTGACCAAATTTTGACCGTATCGCCCTTTAGTGTGTTGCTCTGCTATTACGTTGCAGCTTCAATCATTATTATCTATTTTGTAGATGACAGCAATGAAAACCAACCATCAACATCTGTTCGCCCTGTTGGTCAGAAGAAAGCCAAAAAAGAAACCCTTAAAAATCCCGACCGCTGGGAAGAGGTTATTGAACAGTTGAAACTGAAGAATGAGCTTCTCCATAAACATAATGTTATACTCGAAAGAGCGTCTGAATTGCAGTTGCTAAGTTTGGAAACCAAAGATCTCGATGATATTGCAAAACAAATAGTTCTATGCCGAAAACAGCAGCTACTGCAGCAAATCGAAACAGAAATGCAAGAGGAATCCACTCAGCGTGCTCCAGAATCAATTGAGTTAGTAGAAATAACGGAAACTTTACTGGAGTCCGATGAAGATTTTTTATTTGATGACGGTTAACAATTGATGACGTATAACATAACAAACGTTGTTGTTTTTTAAGTTTTATTTTTACAGGCTCAATCAAACAAATTTTGCAGAGCCAATTATTATATTTCAATATACATTAATCATCTTAAAAAATGTTAAAAGGTAGCACCCGATTACTCGCGGATGTTTCGAAGTAAGAGAAAATGACAATTTCATTGATGGAAAGAAGGAGTGGGAGTTAAAAGTATCATTTACAAAACATATGTATTTTTAATTCTAATTGTATCTGACCATTTTATTTTCATTTTAACATTGTCAAAGAAAATAAACACATAACAAACGTTGTTGACTGCTTGTTTTATTGAATGTAAGAAATAAAATGATGTAAATTATAGATTTGGTTCGGAAAAGTTGAGTTAAATCGAATGTTAAATAACTTGATGACAAACTACTTGATACAATGCATAAAGCATTTTAAGACATATTTATTTCATTTTTAGTGATAATGGATTATTTCTTCCAAGAGTCTACTAATACACGGCATTTTGAAGACGAGGAAGAGGAGTTATTACTAATGTTATTGCACGGTAAGTCAATTTACAGTTTCTTGTAAATCGCTCATGTTTTATGGTAATCCCTTGACTGTTTGACACCCTCATTCTGTATTCCGTTTGAGTCGGATTTATTTCGAACGAAACTAAATTCCGCATTCTGCATTTCGATCAATTCGAATTTTCCTGTACAGAAAGTCAAGTCGATCGTAATAAAGAATGCTGAATTTAGTTTTGTTCGAAATAAATCCGACTCAACAGAATATACAGAATAACATAATACGGGTGTAATTCTTGTATAGCTCGATACTTGCGAGTATAATTAGCTTCAACATTCAAGAACTTGAATTGTTGAGGTTAGAAGTCAAGGGATGTTAGTGACAAGAATTTCAAAGTTGATTAAACTATTCGTAATGCTCCATTCAATTTGTTTTGGACCAAAAAATGCACTCACAATATGATTATTATTTTCTAAATTTGGTCACTTATCTCATATACGCGCACTATAATCCTAGAATCTAGCTTTCATGAATGAGTATTTTTAAGCCTCCAAATATACAGCCTTATTCTGCGTGGCGTGTGAGTCGAGACGACTCGCTCTCACATACGAGGTGACAATTGTCGCCTCGTGCGAGGTGACTCTCCATGCAAATCAAATGGAGAGTCACCTCACACGAGGCGACAACTGTCACCTCGTATGTGAGAGCGAGTCGTCTCGACTCATACGCCACGCAGAGTAAGGTTTTCTTTCCTTTTTTTTTCTTTTTATTAGAAGATCAAAAGCCATGTCAGGGTTCTCGTCCTGGAAGAAAACCCAATATTGAAAGAAACTTCACTGCTGGACACCAACGTCTGTATGATGATTATATAGCAGAAAATCCAACATACAACGATAAAATTTTCCTTCGAAGATTTAGGATCCCTCGGAACTTGTTTTTAAAAATTCTTAAAGACCTAGCAGGACGGTATGATTTTTTTCAATTACGGTGTGACGCAGTTGGCAAGATTGGCTTAAGTCCACTTCAAAAATGCACAGCTGCATTGCGTATATTGGCTTATGGGACGTCTGCAGACTCATTAGATGAAGCTGTGAGAATGGGTGAATCTACCTGTTTATTAACATTGAGGACATTTTGCCATGGGATCAGAGAGTTGTATGGAGAATACTATCTACGAACGCCCATGGAAGCAGATGTTGAAAGGCTAAGAGCAGAAAACGCTAAACGTGGCTTTCCTGGTATGATTCAATCGATTGCATGCATTGGACCTGGAAAAACTGCCCTGTAGCATATGCCGGTAAGATTAACCTTTATGATAATTCGAAACAAAAAAAAAATTGGCAAAGGTAATATGTAGGGTAGATGTTCCTATACTTATCCCCGGATGGTTTCCGCTATGAGCCGCTTGTACAACGACCAATGCGCTTGGTCGTAACCCAATAAACATTAGTGTTGAATAATCGTTTGTTCAATCAAATTTGGAGAAGTGATTCAGCTTTCTAGATGACAGCTCCAAATTTGTTTGAACAAATCGTTATTTAGAATGGATGTTTGTTGGGAAAGCCACTTCTATCGAGCCGTTCGATGATTCAATCGATTGCATGCATTGGACCTGGAAAAACAGCCCTGTAGCATATGCCGGTAAGATTAACCTTTATGATAATTCGAAAAAAAAAATTGGCAAAGGTAATATGTAGGGTAGATGTTCCTATACTTATCCCCGGATGGTTTCCGCTATGAGCCGCTTGTACAACGACCAATGCGCTTGGTTGTAACCCAATAAATATTAGTGTTGAATAATCGTTTGTTCAATCAAATTTGAAGAAGTGATTCAGCTTTCTAGATGACAGCTCCAAATTTGTTTGAACAAATCGTTATTTAGAATGGATGTCTGTTGGGAAAGCCACTTCTATCGAGCCGTTCGATGATTCGTCCGCCCGGGGGTGGACACTATGATCAGGAAGTGTTCACTGTTGTGCGTATCCGACAAAGTTCTCCAGGTGAACCTGCGAGTAGACCCCTCGAATCAAATGCTCACATCGATAGCCGAGATGTTAAAATTGACCAAGCAAGTTCGATTTGTAGGATCTCAACGTGAGATGGTGTACGTTGAAGTCCCCCGGATACGATTAAACGTAGCCACTTGAACTGGAAACGTCATAAATTTCGTTTCACCATTGCGATATTAAGATAAACTACTGCGAGAGTATAGCAATGGATAGCTTTTAGTAAATTTTGAAAGCTAAAGATAGGTAATAACACAGAGAACAGACATTCAGGCTCGAACATTTCGTACCCAATTTACTGTGTAAACTTTTAAAAGCAAACCGTTAGAAAAACAACACTGCCTAGTCTAAGTTTCACCAAACTAAAATTGACAGGTTATCATATCTCAAGGTGGGCAAGTGACGCCATCAACATACGATTCACCAAAACTAACGGAAACGAGCTGTAATTTTAAAATGGCAGTTACAGAAATTTACACACGGTGGGCACTCCAGCTTGGGTGTCTGTTCTCTGTGGCTAGGACAGGACCTGCCAGCTGTTAGTGCAAAAACAAGACCATTTAGCTGTCAAAAAAGACCGTTTCTTATTGGTCGCTTTGACAACCACCACTACCGCCTCCGTCGAGTTATTTTACAAGCAGGCAGTTTGTTGTTGGTTTGGCGGTGTTGCTAGTAGTCACTATTTTTTCACTTTTTTCGTTTGTGACAACTAGAACAAAAGTTCACTTTTGCAGTGGTTCGAAATGAAGTGCAAAGCGATAAATTGTGGTCGCAGTGACGTGTCACATCCGGGTCTCCAGTTTCATCGGTTCCCGAGAGATCCAATCGTTCGCCGAAAGTGGATGAAGGCCTGCATTGGGAACGCACGTGAGGAAGACATTCTCCTGCTCAAGATTTCGCCCCACAGCAGAATTTGCAGCGTAAGCATCAATGAAATTCAATGAAACCTCATAAATTAACGATTAGTTTGATGCAGCTTCATTTCCCAAACGGCAAAAGAAATGCCAATGGAACTTGGAATATTCCAATTGCCGTCACTCCGCCGGATGAAGAGTGGCAGGAAATGGAGGTGGTTGAGAAAATTTATGGTGATGAGCATAGTGGAACAGGATATGCTGCATCAAATGGAGAATTTACGGATTATGAAATAGTGGAAAACATTGACCAGGTACCTATGCTAGGAGGAGATGCTATGTCACAGTCTCGACTACGAGGGGAAATTTTTCGTTTGAGAGAGCAAGTTACCAAGCTTAAGAGGTAATTTGCTAAATATTCGATTGGATGGAATGCTTTCAGCTTCATTGAATCACATCTTCTACTGTAGATCGATTCGTCGTTGGAGAAGTCGTTACGGCAATCTGGTTGCGCGAAAGAAAACAGATGATTCGGATGTCGTAGATTCGAACTCGTTGGATATTGCCTGTAAACAAATTTTCAACGACGATCAATTGAAGCTTCTCTCCGGAAAAGTTCGTCAAGTGAAGCAGTGGTCGGAAGCAACGATAATGGATTCGCTGCAAATCCGATTTGCATGTCAGGGTGGCTACGACAAGCTAATAAAAAGAGGCTTTCCGCTCCCATCGACTAGAACACTGCTGCGTCGAATTGCAGACGTTCACTTTCCTCCTGGTATAATTAAAGCAGAAGAGTGGTGTGCAAGCACTAAACAGTTCGTTGGAAAGACGACTCTGCCTCCATCTGATGACTTAGCGTCTAAAGGCTTGGTTTTGATGCTTGTTGGAGTTGCTGAACGGTGGAAGCAAGTTGTTGCGTACGAGTTTACGAAAGCATCAATTCCTCCAGAGCAACTCAAGAAGCTAGTGTTGTCCGTTATTGAAAAATCGGAAGAGCTTGGCTTGCGAGTACAGTTTGTTACCTCTGACTCCGGTTCCGAGAATCAAAAGATGTGGAAGGATATGGGGCTGAACATCAAAAACCAGAATATCTTGTCTGATCTGGAACTGCAGCATCCCATCGACAACAGTCGAAAACTGGAGATCGTGCCCGATCCAGTCCATGTTTTTAAAAATGCAATTCATGGATGGATCAACAACAGATTTCTCGTCGTTCCAAAATGGTATGTCAATAAAAATGGCCTTTCATCGGATATTGTGCATCGGGATCATCTGAAAGAGTTGGTCGAATTCGAGGCAGGGAATCAATTGAGAATGGCTCATAGATTATACAGGGTGTTCGGTTCCTTAGTGCAAATAATTTAAGGGGTGATAGAAGATCATATTTGAAGAAAAAAAGTGTTCTACGCATATGATCAAATCTCAAAAATCACTGAGTTATTGAACTTTTTCTGTTTTGGTCTATGCTTGCCAGAAATTGGCTCTAACTCTTAAACTATGCGATTAAACACAAAACTGTTACCTTCATCGGATAGCTTGGTAAATTTCCTATTTAATAGTGTCCTTTTTACTTTGAGTAAGTTGCATTTAGACACATTTTAGGGATACACAAGTCTAAAACTTGTGTTTTTCTACGGATTTTCCCTCATTATTTAAAAAAATACGTAATAAAGTTTATTGTTTTGTCTAACCAAAAGATGCCTCTCAAACCGCTCGACAACTCCCTCTTTGACACCAACTTTCTACCTTGTTTAGTTTTGTCACAATTTCGTACTAAACGCATCTGGTTGGGTCGTTAATCAACGGTTGCGTAAAACACGAATTCAACCCCACCGTGCGTTGTTGTTGACGTCTGTTTGCAGCGCGCATAGCACACTTGATCGCCACGCGGTATGAAAGAAGAAAAATCTAAACAGAAACTTACAGCTTTCAGAAAACAAACATGTATTCTCCAGAAGAGCTGGCGGATATTCATCTCTTTTACGGTTTTGCCAACTGTGTGGCAACGACAGCCCAACAAGAATATGGACGCAGATTTCCCAACCGTCGACTGCCAAACGCAAGTATGTAAAAATAATACAAGTATGTAAGATGTTTAGTTTGTAAAAATTACGTTGACACAGGAACCTTCACGTCTACACACCGTCGGTTCCGGGATGGAACGTTATTTTGGACTGCAACTCAAGCCGACCAGCCCCGCCGGTCCTGACGCCGGCCATGGAGGAGAGAATTTTAAGTTGCAGCTCAGTTACCGGTTTCTCACTGGAGCGTATAGAACGTTTTCAACAAAAAGAAAAAGAATATACATCCGTTTCATACGCTGCAAGTTCAGGAGCTTCTGGAAAGAGATAAACCACTCCGGCTTGAGTTCAGCAGGATTATGACAGCGAAAATGGATGAGGATGCATTTTTCTCGAAAAGCATTCTTTGGACGGACGAGTGCACCTTTACCCGGACAGGATACTGCAATACCCACAATGACCACACGTGGGCAATTGAAAACTCAAGAGTGGTCAAAGAAACAAGAACACAGTACCGGTTTTCCGTTAATGTATGGGCCGGTATAATTGACCGACAACTCATCGGTACATTATCGAAGGTTCGCTAAACAGTGTGAAGTATTTGGAATTTTTAGAGAACGAGCTTCCAATCTTGCTGGAGAATGTCCCACTTGCTGTGAGACGGCGCTTGGTGTTTCAACAGGACGGAGCCCAACCTCATTCCACAAATGCGGTAAGACAGACCCAACCAGATGTGTTTAGTAAGAAATTGTGACAAAACTAAACAAGATAGAAAGTTGGTGTCAAAGAGAGAGTTGTCGAGCAATTTGAGAGGCATCTTTTACTTAGACAAAACAATAAACTTTATTACGTATTTTTTTAAATAATGAGGGAAAATCCGTAGAAAAACACAAGTTTTAGACTTGTTTATCCCTAAAATGTGTCTAAATGCAACTTACTCAAAGTAAAAAGGACACTATTAAATAGGAAATTTACCAAGCTATCCGATGAAGGTAACAGTTTTGTGTTTAATTGCATAGTTTTAGAGTTAGAGCCAATTTCTGGCAAGCATAGACCAAAACAGAAAAAGTTCAATAACTCAGTGATTTTTGAGATTTGATCATATGCGTAGAACACTTTTTTTCTTCAAATATGATCTTCTATCACCCCTAAAATTATTTGCACTAAGGAACCGAACACCCTGTATTTTTAATTACATTATTTTCAATAGAATAAGGGGAAGCAGGGCCCGGAAGCGGACCTAGGGGAAACCTTTGGATAGGGGGGTATCCTTTAAGGGGGGTTAGGGGGGGTGGGGAGGAGGGGTAGTATTTTCGATGGTTGTTGGTGAGGGGATAATCTAAAATGAAAGTGTGGTATGAAGGAGAATGAGAAACAAAGTATAGATCTGTTTTGTATTTGTATTTGTGTGTGGTAGAAACCGTTGTACGCGACGGATTAGGATCTCGAGTAAAGTGAAAATAAATAAAAAAAATTAAATTGTGCGCAGGGAGGAGGGTAACGTGAACTGGAATGTTCGCTATCCAATTAAGCCTTCAGTTCCCCCTATACTACGCGATTTCGTAGACTGAATTACGACGCGAAGTTGATTTTTTATTTTTCGAACAGCGCACTTTCTACTATACAAAGCGAGCCAGGAGAATGCTAAGATATTTTGTACCCATTAATGGGTAGAAAAATACCCATCTTTTGGTCTATCATTGAAAATAAAAAATGGGTTATTAGTATGCATTATTTTAATTCTAAAAGTACCCATTTTTTGACAGCTCCATATACTATCAAAAAATGGGTACATTTTTACACATTAATGGGTACTGGCCGGTTACAGTGTATCATAGCAATCATAAATTTATAAGAGGTCATCTCTCTCTGAGCTGACAGGTCCTGTCCTAGCTCTGTGGTAATAACTCAGTAGGGACGTCAGTCCCTACTCAGTTAAAAAACAAAGTAAGCGAAACGTCCTTTCAAAAATATTTTAAAACATGCTATAGCAACAACGCTCTGTTGCTAAAATATTTTAGCAATTGCTTGCATAAATTTCGACATGACATGACAATAAAATCACTTGGTGAGATGATGTTCAATGTTTTCGTATTATTAAAGGTAATTGTAGTTTAAAGTAATTGTTTTCTTTATTTGTGTATTCATTGTTCTCTATATTAATAGATTCCGTTTTATTTAGGTCAGTATCAAGGAAAAGAAAAAAAACCTACTGTTGTGCTAGAAGCATGCGCATCATACGACGGACATATATGGCATAGCTTTTTCGGTTGCCCAGGCTCATGTAATGACATAAACGTATTGGATAGATCCCATCTTTTAAACGATATACTAGAAGTAAGTATTGTATTATGTTATTTACGTTCAATATTTAAGTCTGAAATCTCTAGTAAAAGAAGATACATTGGTAATAACCCCATGACTATTAATATGCGTCCCTCACGTGATTTTTTGCGATTATTATAAAAAATGCAATCTTTGTGTGATCGCATACAGTGACGGAAAATACAATAAGCCCGATTTTCATACAAAATGGTCATGTTTGGAGGCTTGTCCTTCACTTTCCCGTGAAGTAATTGAACTGATATTTTGGCCTTTTCATTCACCACTTCCGAAACTACAGACACCACCTTCGACAAAACAATAAGAACTCCTTTTGATATCCATATTTTAGGCCATATTGATGAGTGTGAATTACAATCTGTAGTATACTGATATTAAAATGACCCGTGCATCAATAATCAAAATTCAGATCCTCAAATTCGAGCATCGTGGTGAATGAAAAATGATGGGTTTAATGCAGATTAGAATTTAGGCTACTTGTGGACCACAGCCGAAATTTCAGCTCAATTGGTTCTCGAGAAAATGAAAGGCAAGCCCCCTAACATGACCATTTTCTATGAAAATAAGGCTTTAGTCTTATTGTATTGTCCGTCACTGTATAATTCCTATTTGTACACATAAACGTCAAATGAGATCACACATATTTCTATATGAAACAAACTTCATGTGTGCTTCTCATGATATATTCAAATTGGAGAATTTTCACTTAAACTGTACATTTCGAAAATAAAACAAAGTGTTCGAAATTAACCTTGTTTATTTAACATTTCCCATAAAGACATTTCCCGGTATACTATTTCCAGGAATGTTTTTTTTTTATATGGAATATGTTCTGGAGAACACACAAATGTACACTTTGTTTCCTGGAAAAATACGTTCATTCATAAAAGAACATAAGATAACACAATATAATTATCAATAACTAATAAGGGGGGAGGGGAGTTTTGGGAAAACGTGACAATCTATACAAAAAAATTTGAAGGTCAATACAAAAAACGTGCCAGTAAAACGTAAAAACGTAAAGTCACATTTTGCATGACATAATTAATGGACGTTCCCTAAGTATATATCACCTTATCGCGTTGGAATTTTATCATTAACAAATGTTCCAACTTGCAACCATTGTTCTGTGCTTACATATTTTTAGCACTCACCCTTCTCTTTTGGTCAACTATTTTTTTATTAGACTAATCACAAAACGAACTGATGGAAAACAAACAAACTAGATATTACTCTACTAATTAATTATGTTTTTATTGCGTACAGTGCGCCAATTTAAATTATAATGTTTTTGAAAATTGGAAATATCTTCTCAACACCATAGGATCCCAGTACTGAACAGATATTACCCAGTACTGAACAGATATAGATATTACTGCCATGATTTTGGGATTGGGATTGATAAATAAAATATCAAATAGAACAAAAAAATCAATCAACCAGTCCAGATACCTTTAATAAGGATGCTCATAGTATCCCGTTAGATAGGTTAGGTGCTTTCATCAAGAATCATATTATATCATTCTACTTATTTGCACAACCTACTGGTATTGTTTTTTTGCAGTCGAACAGCTTAGGCGGGCCGTGGTGTTCGAACGAGGATATCTGTTAGCTGATGGTATTTATACCGATTGGCCAATATTTTTAAAAACGATAGCACAGCCGCAAAATGCGAAAGAAAAGCTTTATGCTCAAAAGCAGGAGTCGACAAGAAAAGATGTCGAGCGGGCTTTCGGTATTCTGTAAGCGTGCTGGAGAATAATTGTTGAACCGTGTCGTTTGTGGGACAACGCCACAATGCACAGCATTATGCAGACATGCATAATCCTGCATAACATGAGGATCGAAAATCGTCAATCTGCATCGGAGGATGAGTTGGACGAATATCGGCGTATAGAATTACAGGCTGCAATTAACATTATTAGACACGAACAATTATTAACTTCAAGGAGCACAGTTAAAGATAGCAGTGAATACTTCCGTTTGCGGGATGCCATCGTGAACAATATGTGGAATACTGCTGGTGATGCGGATGGAAGTATATTTGAACAAAAACAATAATTCCATTTCCTAAAGCTACGACGAAGACGCTATTGGCCGACATACAGATATTGAAGAGGGTGTGTAGAAGTGTGCAAACACTGACAGAAGTATTCATTGTAATCAAATAGTGTAGTTTTTCACTCAATCTCTAATTCATTATTTATTTTCACATGCTTCTCATACCCGTCCAGATATTTCAACCACATGCCAGATAGTTCTGCTTCAACATTTGTCACATCAATAAAATTTTTGCATATAAGCGTTCGATCAAAGTGTACAGTAGTCAGTTCATTCCCAAGAAAGAATAATTTACTATGCGTTCTCTATTCTGCAAACATCAAAACTTCATCGCTGATCACCACTGGCACTGATTATGCTTTTCCTAAACTACTAAGTAATCTCTACTTGTATTGGCGTTATGTCAGAAGCGGGTATCCGATCGCTGTTGGATCGGAAAGGAATTCTGTACAAACATTCTCTGGTATCGATTTCTTTGCTGTTTGACTTGCTACCGATCTACGGTCGCAACAGGCGAAAGATATTTAATTTGATGCTGTAAACGATTTTCAAGTTACAATCCAAACACCGTCAGGACCTCGACGTTGGGCTGCAGTTTTTACAGAATGTAAGTATCTCTCAACGTCCCACGAGGTTCCCCCTAAGCATATTTCTATTCATTTCTAGACATTCAAAACCATCCAGCAGCGCATCGAAACAGATCGAATCGATGGCAATCTAGCCAGTTGCTCGGCTCTGAACGATCTGTCTATCTACATCCTCGATTGCTGTAGATGTCTTTCGCTTCTAATCGACCTCTATCCAGACATCCGATCGATCTGCACCGACATCTCACTGAAACAATCGTTTTACAACTTCTACGACAACGCCATCGTACCACGGACCAATGCCACACAACCTAAACAAGTTACACAAACGACCTACATCGAAACCAACTGACCGTTCTTCATTGGCTTAGGACTACCGCGAGCAATCTTCTCCGAACTGCCCAACTCACTCGTCATCAGCGGTTGCGTTTTATCTGTACTGTTTAGTGCAAACGAAGCCACATCGAAAGTGTCCGTTTAGTAAGTGCTACCGCTAAATATACGGTTCAAAATAGTTCTAATAAGTAATGAAAAACCTTTAATTAACGGTACATATCAATTGCAGGCGATCAAATCTGGAATAGATGTCGCTACTTCGAAGGGGTTGCTAAGCGTAAGTGGAGGAGCATGCTAAACTTGAAGTAGATGGTTACGTTCCGGAAGAGGAACAATCAAACTAGCGTGGTGCACCAGTGGAGCATTAGATACGCTGGATAGAATTGGCAAAAAGACGATGACCATTCTTCAAGAGAACGATCCCGGTTTGTTGAGCAAGCAGATGAAAGACGGCGTTTTACTGAATCATTTTTTTTTCGAGAAGCGAAGGAAAAAACCGAGGACCGGGAAAGGAATTTGAAGCATGTCCAAAAGGAATTTGAAGCATGTTATTCTTTATAAAAATAAAATACAACTCGAACCCCTCTTCGATGATTACAATGGATTTAAGTTTGAGAAAGATTAATAGGATGTAAAAAACATATTAGCCAACTCCAGCTTTTTCTGGACTTTCACTTCCCGAAACCACAGCTTTCTTGTGCAGCTTGTTGATCTTCAAAAGGGTACTACTTTTGTAGGTTATTGGACTGTTGCATTTTTTACAAGGGCCAGCTCCTCTGTTTGTGCATGTTCATAGGTATTCTCGTAGCTTATATAGGTATTTAAACAATGTTTAATCATGCGATTGAGGAATTGCATTAGAATGTTATATGACATTTTGGTTGAATCCGCTCACTGTAGTACTTATTTGTTCACTTCGTTACTGTTCCCATAGATGGCATAAAGTAATCTTTGAGCTTGCCAACAGATAGCTGTGGAATTTGTTTTCAGTAAGAAGCTTCACATGCAGTTAGTCAGAGTGTGGAATAAACCATGGGTTGACAGTTAGAGTATCCAAAGCAATGTACTGAGAGTATCTGACTCCTCTGATTTATCGTGGTCCTTGTATTTTTTCAGCACCACAATGCATTCCAAATCGACAAGTTGCCCCAGATTGTAGCACTGGCGAACCATTGGAACCATGGCCAGTATGTTCATCGAGCGGAGGTAACAGTATGTTCGAGATCAGGCCAAAGAGATGGCCGATGCTAACAGTGAGTATTTATAAAAATATGCCTAACTCAAGTTTTTCATATTTTTTTTGTCCCCACTGCAGAGAGTTTCAAACGGCAGCATAACAGTCCGGATCGAGTTCGCCGGGCAGTGTAACTGGAGGGCCATCGGACACCTAGGAGGACCTGCAGAGAAAAAAAATGAAGCAACCAGAAAGCAACCGGGAAGTGCAGATACTCGATCATCATCAAAGCAGACAAAAGGCACCGGTTGCAGCTGACAAGTATCGATTCTATCAGAAAATCAGCTACTACGTCATAGATCTTGGTCAAATGTCTAGACGAGGATTAGATTTATTCATGGTTACTTTTTTGCTGGATAAAATAAGAAGAATAAATTGTTTACCCTATCCCATTAAATTTTATTCCAACGATTCTCTTGCTTTCGACTTGCAAAAATAAATCAAAAATTATATTACTGTAATTCAAATCTCGATGGTTTCTTTTGTTCCGTTGAATGAAATGTTTGTTTATATTTGAACAGCGTCTGTTACTTTAGGTAGTTAGGGAATCATTAATCTGCGGCGCTGATTTGATGGGTACACAGGATTTCTTTTTTTCGCTATTTTTAATATGTTGAATTTGGCTTGATTTAATCGATAGACGGTGTGATTTTGTTTAGAGAATTTTCGGTGCATTTCGATCATTAATCGTTCGATTGCGTTACAACGTTGCACCACGCTCGACCTGATCAATTAACGCTTCTTGATATATCCGAGAAACAGACAGTGCATACTATTGATAAGATTCCTAACAGAAAAGGCCTTACCGAAAATTCTTTGCTCTGCTAGCCTGACGTGGTGATGCTGGTGGTTGTTGTTTATTTGGTGCGATTCTTGAGTTTAATTGTGCCAGAAATCCAGTGCTATGCTTTTGCGATACAGAAGCCCGATATAATAGTTAGTTGTTTCGGTAGTGCGTATATGCCTTGTTGATGCGGCGATAATCGCGAATGTCGGTTCGATGACGAAGGAGAAGGTTGTTGGTTTGGCAGGATTTGTTGAGCGCGCCGAAGAACACTGGGACTTGCCGGTTTGTGCCTGATTTCTTTCAGTGCTTACCCTCTACGTTTCCTGGAATAAGTGAATTTCCAGTTGTGCTATCAAGAAGATATGCAAGAGGAGGTGGTTTACTTTCCGATGATGTGTATGGTAGAATTTGCTGTGCCAGATTTGGTGAAGCTGCTGCAAGCTTAGGACTAGGTGTCTCGCCGAACTTCACGGTATTTATGGATGATTAATCCGATTTGGTGATTGCTGGCTGTTGTTTTGTTGTGGATGCTGATAGCAATAGAATGCTGTGGTGAAGCCATCGTCGGAATTGTCGCATTAGACTGTGGCACCGATTGCATCGGCGTTGGTGGATGGGACACTGCAAATAAAGATAGCACTGGAGACGCAGATCTTGATTTTAACTTGAACGAACTTACCCGTTGCTGGCTATCTACACTTGCGGTAATATCCATTCGGTTTGGATCGGATTTGGCAACATCCTTACATGTCAAAACAACTACTTCGCGCATATTTTGGCTGTAATAATTCAGTTTTCATTCCGAAATTAATGATTGATAAACTTATTCTCTGTAAAACAGAAAAATATCCGTGAGCAGCTTAAATGTTTTCCCAGACAGACAACTTGACAGATAAGCCCGGTTCTTTTTTTTTTACTAAAATAATGTTGCCAGCACTTATAAAGAAAATAGATCAAGCCAAAAAAGTGATCCAAAACCTGCATCATTTGGATCAGTTTTCTTGGAAGATGCAAAAATTTAAATCAGATTGTGGTATAAAACGCAATATAGAACATCGCGGTGCAAGAATTTAGATCCCTTCAGATCTAAATTTTTAGATCTATACCAGTTTCCCATCAGGATTGGAGGTGCCCTAAGCGAGTATAGTGGCCGTTTAAACGAAGCTATGCGTCAACAGGTGAATATCGATTTAGTGTGAATTTTAAACTAATTAGTTTAGACTTTTTTCTGAGTGTGTGTGTTTTAAATGGAGCCCGGGATTTGATTTCCCGTGGCGGGAATTAAGTCTACACACAAATTACAGTTTTCCTGGAAGTATAAACCCAACCACGGGATTTACTCCGGGAAAAAAAATCATCTCTACACACTACTTCGGCGGGAACAAATCATTCCGAATTGTTTCCGAGCGGATTTTGCAAGTTTGAATTCTAGAGCAAATTTTCAATAGGTCGTAAGTAACATATTGCTATCTAGAGCAAATATTTTCATAAGGTCGTTAGTAACAATGTAAATAAAAATGATGTTCCTTCACTAAATGATAGCTTGGGTACTCCTCAATATGAATTAAACACATTATATGAATTGCAGCGAATGGCTGCTATATATTATGTAACAAAATTAGCTTGAGTCACAAACTACTCCATAACGAACTTTTGTCGCATTCGTCGGTTAGTCATTTTGACTCAATTGCTTTTCTATGGTCCTCACCGGATTAAATTAAGAGCAAATACCAACAATTTTCACCTGGCTAAACATTCGTTTGATTTAACCATGCCTGCGATTAAAGTCATCCATGATGGTGTTGATATCAACATGAGGTCTGTCAAATATACCATAAATGTTGAAGGCTGTACCATAAACGTAGTAAATTTGACTGAAATTTCAAGGTAGTTTTGAAAATAGGCATAGTCGGGAAAAATTGTAGTTTTTAAAGCATGATTTTTTTTTTAAAGTAGTATTCATTTTGAAATTCAATGCTTTCTGAAAGAAAGAACTGACACAAATGAAAATATGCAAAACCCTCACTCCCGTTTCATTTATCTCAATTTTTGAGTAGAATTGTACACTATCTCTTTTCCTCTCAATAAAAAGTTACTTTATTTGGAAAAAGTGGATATACTTAATTTTATGAGTAGATCCACTATTTTACAAAAATAGAGTTTTATATTTCCGTGAGAGAGAAAAAGAGATAGTATGCAATTGTACTCAAAAATTGAGTAAAGTAAAACAGGAGTGTGATGTGCAAAACTAGCTCGTTATTGAGTGTGGAGAATTTTGGAGAAACGTCAACTGGAAAATTTCCCGAGTCAAATCCCGAGCCAAATCCCGTTCAAAATCCCGTGGTGCTTTTCCCGAACTGTAAACCAGCCTTTAGGATGACTATTGTAGGTTAGTGAACCGACTATGATCATGGTCAAAACAGCCATAAAAAATAGTTGATTCAACATTTACCATAATGTCGGAATAGTCCTTGTTACCATGATCATAGTCAAGAATGCCATGAACGTGGTAAATTCTTCCATTTTCACGGTTATTGTAACCATTATATCGAGCATTATATGCATCTTGACCAATTTTCGGTATAGAGGAATCCAACTTGAAAAAAGAAGAAGGCACCGAGTGGTGATAAATCTGACAGCTCCCATGTTAAAGTATAGAACGAAAATATTAGAATGCTTCTAAAAAATTCAAATGAAATTTTAATTAAAAGCGGTTTGTTGAATGATGTAAGAAAAATCCCAAACTGCACAATAGGGGCTTTTGCTGAAATTGTCTTTATTGAGTAGTTTTGGATTTTTCTTACATCATACAATAAACCACTTTTAATAAGAATTTCATTTGAATTTTCTAGAAGCATTTTAAAAGTTTCGTCCTATACTTTAGCATGGGAGCTGTCAGATTTATCACCACATGGTGTCTTCTTCTTTCTTCAACCTGGATTCGTCCATAACGATAGAATTTTTCTCAGAGTAAGGGCGCCCCCAGGGTGGAGACGCGACTCGCGACGCGATGCGAAGTTTGACAAGTCTCGCGACCAACCTCCGTACATTTAAACCATCAAAAACATAGCTAACACACCATAGAGAACGCGACGCGATGAGCGATTATCAAGCGACCAAACACTGCATGCACTGGTTCGTCACTCGGTTTTAACGCGATTTGTTGTTTTTGTATATCTTCTTTTTCTTCTTTCGAAAAAAAAGTATACAAACCAAACCGCTTCGACTTGTTTAATTTTTTTTAACGTCATGTGTACTATGGCGGAAGCAGAATATATATTGTTGCGAATGAGATTGATGTGGAGAACTTTATCGGTTCCATTTTCCTCCGTGAAGAACATTGGAATCAAACTTCCCGGATGTATCGGAACCGTGTCCTTGTGGATAAAGGATGGAAGGCATTATCTGAGGAATTCTCTATTCTTGGTAAGAAAACATTTGACTCATTGTGATGGGGAAAAGTTTGTGAACGTAAATAGTGAGATGCATGTTTTTAAACTCATGCTTGTTTTTGTTTGTTTTCAGATAATGTGCTAAAAAAAAAGTGGAAAAATCTACTGGACACTTACGCAAGAGAATTGAAGAAAAAGCCAGTGACCAGATCGGGTGATGCGGGTGAGAGTGCTAGTGGTAGCACCTGGCCCTATTTCACCTGCATGAAGTTTTTGAGGCAGCAAATGAAGCCTAGAAAAGCGAGCGGAAACCTGAAAGCTCCTCCATCAACAGACGAAAACGACAATATTGAGTACGGCGAAGTGGAAAGGTTGGATGAAACGATGGGGTGGTTTGAAGTTACTGACACCTCCACAGCAGAATGCTTGACACCAGATCCACCCCAGCCAAGAAGTCCAAAAGAACGTCGGAGAGAAGCGAGCAAGCTGAGCGACTGTTGGCAATTGAGAACAGGAAACTTGAGCTTCTTGAGAAAAAATAGTTTCCCCGGATGGGAACAATCACGATGAGGATTCTGTTTTTTTCGAAAGCTTGATCCCGCATGTCCGGGAGCTAAAGGGCATGCACAAGCTGAAACTGCGCATGAAAATACAACAAGTCGTACTCAATTATGTCTACGAGAACGGTCAGGATTCTCATATAGAGAGCACTGAAGATGAGACTGAGTTTTCTTAGTTGCATCAGGTTGTCAATTTTTGAAATCAATAACTTCAGATTATATGTAGCATGAGCTTTATTCAATCTTAAAAAAAAATCACTGATGTTCTCGAGACTTCCCTTTATGGCATCTACAATCCTGATAGGAAGCTGGTATAGATCTCCCAAGCAACACCACTTGTCATATTAATGTTAAAAATACACCTTTTAGACAAAGCTTACGCATATAACCGAAAAAGCGCAATAAATGTGGCATTTTTGAACATCTTTTAGGTCATACCAGATGTTTTGTAGAACATCCATAAGACAAATATGATGTTCTATGGATGCTTAAATCAGCTTGCTTATATTGCTGATTGCAGTTAAAATTGGACTCCCACAAAAACAGAAAAAGTGTGATAAAAGTGCACGTTTACGACAAATCGTTTCCTGTCTTCAGTGAACTTATACCTTTCAGCATAAAGGATAAGTGCACCGAAGACAACAAAACGATTTGACGTAAACGTGCACTTTTATCACACTTTAAAATGCGCAAAAAGCACTCTAGAGTTCAATCACAACTGCAACCAGCAATAACATAATGATATGTTTGTCAATGTAAGCACGGTACTAAAATGAATAAAGTTAAAAAAAATATACACAAGATTTTTCAATGGCGAAAGGATGTCGTAGCTAATAGTATTTTATGCGTTAAAGATGTTTGTTTATAACTTTTTCAAATAGGAAATTGAAAGTGGAAATTGTATCAAAATTGTTTATGCGGCTCAAGGTTAGCAGTGCAACTTTCCGTTTTACCTTCCCTAATTTCATGCGTCATTGATTGGATAAAAAACGTAGAAGGTATCCCGAATAAATTATTGAATTTGAGTGAGATTTCTTTATGGAAATCAACATGGCGATTTTCAAAGTTCACAGTCCTACAGTACGGGTAAAAACATTAGTAACAAATTCAATTTTCAAATGTTCGATTTTTATTTTCTGCGTTTTTTTGTATAATTGAACAGAGTAATGTCAGTATGAAGGAAAATACAAATACATTTTATTTATCATGTTGTGCGTAGCTACATCTCAAAATACTCCCCCACAAATATAGCGTATCGATTTATAACAACTACAACACAAACTGTTGCTTTACGTAACATTAGAATAAATCCCTATGCCCAATTCGGCTACTATTTGAATCAGTGAGCTGCACCACAATCTTACATTTAGGTAGTGTTTATTTTTATTCCAATATTTCAAATAAACGTTATATACATATTTTCAGCCGTCACTGTATTGGATCCACAATCTATTCTGAATAATTTCACTATAGAGGAATCCAACTTGAAAAAAGAAGAAGACACCGAGTGGTGATAAATCTGACAGCTCCCTTGTTTAAGTATAGGGCGAACATATTAAAATGCTTCTAGAAAATTCAAATGAAATTTCAATTAAAAGCGGATTGTTGTTGATGTAAGAAAAATTCCAAACTGTACAATAGGCGCATTATTTTAAGGGCATCTTCAGCGGCGGTCTATTTTTAGATTAACTTTATACCTGATTTGCATCAGCGAAACTTGTATAGAACTAGCTAAAATAGACCAACTTTGCGTTCCCCGCACCGGTGTTGTATTTCTTGTTGTTGAACCCGCCAACACCTGTCATCCTGTCGATCATTCAACATCAGAGATCAGAAGTTTTTTATTCAGAGATCGCAGATTTTTCACACACATTTTACCATTGATCGGCTTGACCAAATGATTTTTAATGCCAGTAGTGCGTCGTTAGCTGATGACAAGGAATACTTGTTCTTACGTTTGGCTGAAGGTGAGTGCGAGGGTGAGTGTGTGAATGCATGCATTTCATTAAAACGATATTAGATAATGCTGATTTGTAGTTAGGCAGCGGATAAACAAGAGTCGAGACGGAGAGGGTCACGTCCTGGATGACGCCCCAACGTCGACAGTGATTTCCGTTCCGGTCATCAGAAGCTGTTCCAGGACTACTTTAGCGACACGCAAACTTACAACGAGAAGCACTTTCTGCGTTTCCGCGTGCATAGAGAGGTGTTCCTGGACATAGAGGCTTCTCCAAAATGTACCTGTATGAGCTATTTGCAAGTGCTTATCATGACCAATCTATCAATAAACCTCCGCATTTTTATCTAGTCAGCATTTTCCGGAAAATGCAGCAGCTGTAAAAAAAAACTAAGACAAGCATTCATTATTTAGGAATGGAACGAAAAGGTAATTCACTAGCACCGGGAGCAACTTGAGGTAATTATCAGAATCCGAGGCGAGCAACACAACGCAGCAAACACGGTTACTTTTCGGCTCACAAATATACCTCAGAATATACTCAATAAAATTGAGTTATTGTTTAGTAAAAGCTGAAATTTTACACAATAATTGGTATTATCAAGTAGCGTGTAGTGTTTTGGAACGGTATTTTTCTTGTTCCAAATTGCTGCAAGAATAGATCAAAACATATACCAGTTTTAAAATGATGCAAAATAGATCCAGTATAAAACAAAATTTACAACACTGGTGCAGCGATGTTTTTGCGTTCGGTCTAAAAAAATAAATCCAATCCACGATTTGGATCGCCGTTGAAGATGCCCTAAGTTTATTTTTATTTATATATTTATTTTATACACACAAAAAATAAATCTTGTTTTAATAAAAGTTTTGCACTTTATCTCTGAAAAGTGTTTATTTTTCATTAAATTGAAAGTAAAATTATCTACAACGAAAATTCTTCGTTTGATTTGAAAGTGTTATTTTTTTGTTCGGTGTGTAAATTTAAAAGTGTTTTCTTTTACAATGAAAATTGTAGAACTGTCAAATCCACCAACACAAAGCAAGTCGTTGTCGTCGTCGTTTGACAATTGAAATTGTCGTTGTGTGAAAATTGCGAGGAAAATGGTTTTTTAGTGTTAATTTTCTGTAAAAATAAGTACGTCGGCAGTCTTTTCGATTTAAGTAGTTCCGGAAAGTGAGTAATTCTTTTGCTTCTATTATTTCCAGGTAAAGGCGGATAATGGAATCCGATAGATATGCCAAACATTGAAGGAATTTGTTCGTATCATTTATAATTTGGGAGTACCTTTTAGCCGAGTTGTAGTCAGAACTGCGCGAGGATGGACGAATGCGGATTGTCATTCGAATGGACGAACGCAGACATTTTACGACTTCCATATAAGAATCCTTAGCAATTATGTGTTAGATAGAATCGGTCAGACAGACTACGTGCAGTTTGTCTGAAGCATGCTGTGAAAGTTATCTAAAAGAAGCTTTTTATGACAGAATTTTTTTTATTTCATTCCAAACATCATACTTTTATTTTAATTGCATAGCACTTTCATCTTGATTAACCTGCTTTCATGCCACGCTCTCTGGTTGATTACAATTTATCTGAAAAAATAAACGTTTTAATGTTAAAACTATTTTTATTTGAATCCAAATGGCATGTTTTAATTTTTATTACACGAAACTTTCTCGTTGAAAGTTTATTTTGGAATAAACTTAATTTGCTTTCATTTTCAACGATGCCACGTTTCCGATTTGACAGTTCTACAATTCGTTTTGAAAGTTTCAACTTTTAAATGTACCAAGCAGGAAAATTTTGATTTGACAGTTTGAACGTTTTTGTTGTGAAAGCAACCCGCTTTCTACGAAAAAGAACCAACGCAACTTTTCAATTTGAGCAATAGTTTTTTTAATTCTAACAATCATTATTCTTTGTGTGTACTTTAACATGGGAGCTGTCAGATTTATCACCACACGGTGTCTTCTTCTTTTTTCAACCTGGATTCGTCCATTGTATGAGGATGTTGAAAATATGTCTAAAGTTCATCTTCACGCTCATCCGGTTTTACTCAAATTTGAGTAACTGTAACTCAAAAACGTTAAAACTGGACGTACCCTAAATTGAGTTTCATTGCAACAACTCAATTTTGAGTAATCCTGAAATTTATTATGCTTTGAGTCAAACTTACTCATAAAAATAAAAACGGAAATTTATGAATATGAGTATTTTTTTAGTTCTCCCTCGCAAAAGATGCTATAAAAATCAAATAACACTTTTTAAAATAAAAATTCAAGAATTTTATTTTAGTGAACATCAAAACAAAAACAGAAATCAGGAGTCAACTAGCTGGTGCATATTCAGTCCTCCTCCTCCTGAAATAAGGCAGCTAGTTTATTACCGGTGTTTCGTGTGCTTCGATCCTTCGTCTTGTATAATGTATAATTTGTATAATGAGGTGTTGTCCACGAACTGGCATATGCTTTTGAGTCCTCAGTTTTGCCCAAATATGTTCTGTAATATGTATACATATTATGTTTTGATAGTGAAGAAATTGGTTGCTCGATTATACAGATGTAAAATCAAGCGTCAAGGCAACGGTGATAAAATGCTTGCTTACCATCTTCAACACCAATAAATTTTCCCGCGTTGTATAAAAGGCATTTTGCCAATACTCCCTTAGAGCCTGGTCTCGATAAACACGTCGGAAAGAGTTTCGAGAATGTTTTGTTTATCTGTAATGTAAAAGACTATTAAAAACATTCCCTGTCAAAGATGAAACGGCTTACCTTTTTATTTACGATACGTTTCCGCATCTACAGCGGCTGCTATCTGTTCAATGTAGCCGCTGGTTATCAATGTTCGAATACTTATTAGATTTAAAATTAACTTCCGAACCACAAATTCAAAGAGACGCTATTCGTTAGCTGACGCCATTTGTTAAAAAAATTAAAATTTAACTAACTCAAAATTGAGTTCCGCACAGTTTTCTTGCGTTTTGAGTAGCATTAACCCAAATTCATAATATACGATTACTCAGAGTTGGACGTTTTAGATATATTTATAAAATTGAGTTAAAGTTACTCAAATTTGAGTAAGCTCGGATGAGCGTGTTGAATGCAACCTATCAACATATTTACAAACAACTAGCATACACGCTATTTCCAAACAACCCAAAATTAAGTACACGCAAAGAAATCACTCTGTTTTGAATCAACAAAATATTTTGTTGGAATTCAATACAAGGTTTCTTTTTGTTTCAATTCATAAGAAAGTTCCAAATCAATTCAAAATTTCATTCAAATCAAACCAAAAAATATATTTAAAGTGATCACTGCTGTGTGATATTAGTTTAAATAATATTTGGTTTATAACAATCACATTTATTTTTAAACTCAAATGATTATTTTATTGTTTTAACAAAATACTTTTTCACCCTAAAAAATCACTCTGTTTTGAATCACCAAAACATGTTGCTGCTATTCAATACAAGGTTTCTGTTGGGATACCTTCAGGATCTCGTCGTCTGTCGCCCTTCAAAAGGCCATCCGACCCCTTTTGATGGGGAATCTGTCTCCTTCTCAGATTTCCTATGTGTTGTAGCGTTCCTTTCCTTCTTAGATGGACGAATCTTTAGTACACACCACGGACTTAACAAACGACACTTTATTTTTAATAAAACTACTGACTAACATTCACTACATTTATTTACTTAATCTAAACAATCAACACTGAACAAATCGAACGGAGATTAGCTCTCCGTATACCGGTCGCGAGCAGTGGCAGTTGAACACTAATATCCCAACAGATCTCCTCGCAGCATCTCATCGTTCTCTCGCTATCGGGTGGTCATCGGTTTCGGCGAGATCGTTCCAGTTGTTGAGTGTCCAACTGAGTAGCCCATGCTATCTTCGCTGAGTCCGACAGAATACCGTGTGTGGCTACGTTCTGTTAGGGCATGTACCTTGTTTGTCAACATCCTCATCCACCCTGAAGTGACTCGGGAACTTCTGAAAATAGATAAACACACCCTTTTCTACGCACTGGATACCTTCAGTCACCATTTCCACTGCAACGCTGCATTAGTGCTCAATGTTGAGCTGGTAGAAGGCAAATTTTGTTCACGGCTCCTGTGGTGGTTTTAAGTGTAACTACCCTAGTCACACCATCAGCTCCTGGATGAAGTTGAATAATGCGCCCCATCTTCCATTTTTTTTTTAGCTCTTTATTTATTCCAAATTTTACATTATTTTACATTTATATATTAACCTAGGTGATCCAGTTAAGTAATTAACATTTCAACCTTATATGCTATCATTTATATCTAATTGTGTTAATATTATTTTTACTTTGTCTATTCAGTATTTTTAACAGGGTTCCTTTTGCCTGTGTGTAAGAATAATTATTGATTTCTTAAAACTAGTTCTTATCTATAGAGAGAATTGATCATTGCAATTGAAGACTGCAATGATTTTTGTCTAAAATTATGAATTATTTTGATGGACATTCCTTCTAGAGTCTCAATGTTTGAAATTCTATGTAATTCAATAGTACTGCACTAGGGTGGCAGCTTCAAAATCATTTTCAGAACTTTGTTCTGAATCCTTTGAAGTGCTTTTTTCCTAGTAGCACAACAACTAGACCATATTGGCACAGCATAAAGCATGGCCGGTCTAAAGATTTGTTTGAATATTAGAAGTTTGTTTTTCAAACAAAGTTTGGATTTTCTGTTTATAAGACGATATAAACATTTTATATATTTATTACATTTGACTTGAATGCCCTCAATGTGATCTTTTAAAGTTAATTTTTGATCAAGTATCAGTCCAAGATATTTTACTTGATTTGACCAAGAAATTGGAACTCCGTTCATAGTGACCATATGACTATTACTTGGTTTCAAAAATGCAGCTCTAGGCTTGTGTGGGAATATTATAAGTTGAGTTTTGGAAGCATTAGGAGAAATCTTCCATTTTTGAAAATAATCTGTAAAAATGTCCAAGCTTTTTTGTAGCCTCCTGGATATAACACGAAGACTTTTTCCTTTGGCGGAAATGCCTGTGTCATCAGCAAAGCAAGATTTTTGACAGCCCTGAGGTAAATGTTATAAAGTATTGGCCCAAGAATGCTACCTTGAGGAACACCAGCTCTGACAGGCAATTGATCAGATTTAGAATTCTGATAATTTACTTGCAAAGTTCTATCAGTTAAGTAGTTTTGAACTAATTTCATGATATAAAGCGGAAAATTGAACTTTTTCAGTTTCGCAATCAAACCTTCATGCCAAACACTGTCGAATGCTTTTTCTATGTCCAGAAGAGCAACTCCAGTGGAGCAGCCTTCAGCTTTGTTTGAATGAATTAAATTTGTAAATCTCAAAAGTTGATGCGTAGTTGAATGCCCATGGCGAAATCCAAACTGTTCATCAGCAAAAATTGAGTTTGTATTGATGTGAAGCATCATTCTATTCAAAATTATTTTTTAAAAAGCTTACTTATTGAAGAAAACAAACTGATTGGTCGGTAGCTAGAAGCTTCAGCCGGATTTTTGGCTGGTTTCAAAATAGGTACGACTTTTGCATTTTTCCATTTATCTGGAAAGTATGCCAGATGAAAACATCTGTTAAATAGTTTTACCAAGAAAGACAAAGTACTCTCAGGGAGTTTTTTGATTAGGATATAGAAAATTCCATCATCACCTGGTGCTTTCATATTTTGAATTTTTTTAGTTATAGTTTTTACTTCATCCAAATCAGTTCCCCAAGAATCATCAAAAATATTTTCTTGTGAGAAAATATTCAGATACTCCCTGGAAACTTGATCCTCAATAGGACTTGTAAGACCCAAACTGAAATTATGGGAGCTCTCAAAGTTTTCCAGAGTTTCCAGAGAGCTTTGGAACTCGGATCTAATTTTGACACATTATTTTCAAAATGTGTGTTCCTCAGGGCAGATAAGCGTTTTTTAATTTGTTTTTGTAAATCTCGCCATATGACTTTCATAGCGGGATCACGTGTTCTTTGATATTGACGCCTACGTACATTTTTCAGACCAATCAAGAGCTGAAGATCGTCATCAATTATAACTGAATCGAATTTAACCTCGCATTTTGGCACTGAAGCAGCTCTTGCTCTGTTTATTGAGAAAGCCAGAGATTCAAGAGCATTATTAATTTCATTTTTTGTTTGCAATGGAACATTAGGATCAAAGTTGTATTCCATAAATGTTCGATATTGATCCCAATTAGCTCTATGGTAGTTGAAAGTAGAACTGATGGAATTAGAAATGATTTCTTGAGATATTTCAAATGTAACTGGAAGGTGATCAGAACCAAAGTCAGCATGGGTAATCAATTGACTACAAAGTTGACATGAATCAGTTAGGACCAAATCAATAGTTGAGGGATTTCTGGCTGAAGAAAAGCAAGTTGGGCTGTTTGGGCATTGAATAGTGTAGTAGCCTGCGGAACAATGATCAAAAAGTATATTACCATTGGCATTGCTTTGCGAATTATTCCACGAGCGGTGTTTTGCATTGAAATCACCAATAACGAAGAATTTAGACCTATGACGGGTAACCACCAGCTCCATTGAGACGATCATTTCGACAGACAAAATAATTTGGATCTCTTTTGACCTTATGGGCAGGTTTGAGATAAGTCTCAGTTATAAAAGCAATATGCACGTTATGAACTCTTAAAAAATTAAATAGCCCTTCCTCGTTATCTCTGATGGATCGAGCATTCCAATTCAAAATGTTTAATGACTTAAAATCCATTACTGAACTTCAATGTCATAACAATATTATTGGCAAATTTAATACCAGTTTGGATAGCTTCAAACATGGAATTAGTTTTAGGCATATCGGTTATCATGTCGATTAACGATTGCTGTAAAAATTCTAATTTAGGAGCGGATATGTTACCTAAATCAAATTCATCAGAAGTCCCGTGGGAATTTTGGTTTTGGTTTCTACCCGCTACAACGGCAGCGTAGGTAGGTCCATTTACATGTTGAACATTGTTAACAACACGGTTGGGTAAGAATGTAGGGTTTGAAGATTGAACCCTGTTGGTACCTGCAGGTATCGAAATAGTATTTACTCCTCGTTGAGCGTTTGAAGTTACAGTTGCGGATGGAAAACCCTGTCCGCTGTTTTTACCGAAGGTTTGGTAGGAATTTGTTCTTTGCTGATCGTTGTTAACAGTTGCAGAATGGGTAGTAGCTGGTCGGGAACGTATATTGTTACCTACCTGGCGTTTAGTGCATAACAGAGTTGGAAAGGCCGCAGGAGAAAATAACTTGAGAAAACGATATTTACTATCTAGGAACTAGCAAAACGTGTTTATTACTTTTGGGTTACAGAGTTTTGTTTTTAATGAAATTGATTTGACAGCTCAGATCGAGCGCGCGCACACACAGTGGTGCCTGTAGAAAGGGGGGGCAGTAGGTAGCAGTGTTGCACACTTAACAACCTCCTTCAACCATTGCTACCGGTCAAGCCGATGCCGATACGATGACGCCGGAAGGCGCCAACTGGTACTCAAGACGAATCCGTCCTTCGCGAACTCGGTCCTTCAGGAACTGAAGCTTAACGTCCACGTGCTTCAAGCGCCCAAAATCCTTCGAGCTCTCCGCAATTCGTATAGTGGACTGATTGTCCTCGTAAAAGGTGGTAGGTTCTTCCATGTCGAACCCAAGATCCTTCAGGAGACGTATCAGCCACATCTGATGACATGCCGCATTGCACAGAGCATTCAGCTCCGCTTCGGTGGACGAAAGCGACACCGTCTTCTGTTTCCGGGTGATCCAGCCGATGGTGCACCCTAGCACTTTGAAGAGACAGCCGCTAATCGATCGACGATCCGATGTATCATTCGCCCAATCCGCATCTGAATACACCTCGAGAACCGCTGCAGCTTCATCCGCTTGGTACACCAGACACAGATCGAGAGTGCCCTTGATGTATCGAAGTATCCTCTTCAGGTGTACCCAATGGTCATCTGTGGTGAAGCTTTGGTACTGGCTAAAGTAGTTGACAGCTGCCGCCAGGTCTGGTCTGGTGGCCAACGATGCATAGGTCAGGCATCCGACCAATTCCCTATACGGTTGCGTCGTTCGCCTCTCTTCGGTCCCCTTTTCCAGCTTGAGCCGCACTTCCAGCGGAGTGGAGACAGGCTTGCACTCGTCCATGCCAAACCTTCGGAGCAGATCTTCCAGAAAACGTCTCTTGCTGATCTTCATAACCTTCGCTTCAAAATCTCGATCGATGCGCATTCCCAGAAAACAGCGAATCTCGCCACCATTGGTCATCTGAAACTCCTTCGATAGGCATCGCTTAACAGCTTCGACTGCTCGCAGTGTTGATCCAGCAAGGACCACGTCGTCAACGTATATCACAAGGAACACCGTGTCCTTGCCGATTCGCTTCAAATACAGACACTGGTCGGTTGCGCTCCTGGTAAACCCCAGCCGTTCCACTATGAAGCCGTGGAACCGATCGTTCCATGCTTTCGAAGCCTGCTTAAGGCCGTATAGCGACTTATCCAATCTGCTTACCAGACCGTCGCCCCGTTCGAAGCCCTCGGGCTGTACCATATAAATCTCTTCGTCGAGCGTCCCATTCAGGAACGCCGTGGCCACGTCCATTTGGTGGACCACCATGTTCCTGTGGTTGGCCAGAGCAAGCACCGTCCGCAGTGCGTCGAGTTTGGCGACCGCTGAGTAAGTTTCCGTGTAGTCGAATCCGAATTTTTGACTGAAACCCCTCGCCACAAGCCGAGCATTATAGCGATCGGGTTCGCCGTTCAGTCCCCGCTTAATCCGGAACACCCACTTGTTCGTCACAGCCGTGCGACCCGGCGGCAACTTCTCCAAGTGCCAGGTTTTGTTTTTTAACAGGGAATCCATCTCATCTCTCATGGCAGCTTCCCACTTACTCCAATCGTCCCGCTTCCTAGCTTCGGCGACGGACGTTGGCAGGTTCTCCACATAGTTCATCGCGTTGAGGGCGTACCCAGCGTATTCGACCTCGAAGTCATCGTGCCACGCCAGGGCTTTTCGTTGTCGATTAGGTCTCCCTTCCGTATTGCCACCAGCTGGCGCGTGCGCTTGTGCCCCCGCCGCTGGTTCAGCCACCGGTTCACTTGTACTGTCTTCCACGAAGCTTCCGTACTCATCAGCCGAATCGTCGGATACCGGATCTTCGGTCTCCTCTCGGGTCTCCTCTTCTGCATCACTGTCTTCCGGAATCCCATGAACCACCGGAATCTTGGTGAAGCCACCGGTACCAGGTTTTCTTCCATCCGACTTGATCATACCGTCTTCGATACAATCAACGTCGCGTGCATGAACTATCTTCTTTGCTCTGGGATTCCACACACGGTAGCCGTTGTGCTTGTACCCCGCAAAGATCCCTTTCCATGCCTTCGCATCCAGCTTTTTACGGTGCTCCTTCGGTATGTGCACGAACATGGGACAGCCGAACACGCGAAGCTTGCTGACATCGGGCTTCCGGCCTTCCCAGAGCTCGAACGGTGTCACGTTGGAATCCAGCGTACTCGAAGGGCTACGATTTACTAGGTAAGCTGCCGTTTGGACAGCCTGTCCCCAAAACCGCTTGTCTATCTGCGAATCTTCAAGCATCGACCTCGCCTTCTCGACTAGAGTACGGTTCATCCTCTCACTCACTCCGTTCTGCTCCGGGGTGTAGGGAACCGTCCACTCGACCTGGATGCCCTTTCCATTGCAGAAGCGCTCGAACTCGTTGCTTCTGTATTCTCCGCCGTTATCACAGCGAAGGCGACACACCCGCTGCTCGAACTTCGCCGTTACGTAAGCCTCATATTGCCGGAAACACTCGAAAACTTCGTCCTTCGTCGCGATTAGGAACGTCATGGTGAAATGAGTCCAGTCATCAATAAAGGTGACGAAATATTTCACCCCGTCAAGGCCAACCGGCGTCACTGGCCCGCACACGTCGGAGTGTATCAACTCCAGCACTCGCGACGAACGTTTCGTGTCACGCACCACGAACGGTTTTCGGGTCTGCTTCCCGGTCACGCACGATTCGCACACAACGATTTGCTTGTCCGCATTACCGCCGGTCGGTTTCAGTCCGACGACCATTTGCTCCCGAATCAGTCTCTCAACGCTTCTCGTATTCAAGTGGCCGAACCGACGGTGCCACAGTTCGAGATCTTTTGAAATCCGCCCACAAGACATAAGTGATTCACTCGCGCCGTGCTTGTCCGTAAAGAAATCCAGTCGATACAGTTTTCCATACCGCGAGCCACACGTGACGAGCTCTGATCCACGATGGATTCACACTTTCCCGTTATGGTACGTCACTTTCATCCCGATCTGATCGACCCTCATCACGGAGAAGAGGTTACACCGTAATTCAGGCACAAAGAGTACATTGTTTACAAAACATTCAGTGTATTTACCTGCCAACACCCTTACCGTTCCTGAATGCTTCGCCAAAATCGTCTGTCCGTTCTTCGCGACGGCGATCTCCACTGGGGATTCCAGCGGCTCCAGTTTGTCGAATAGCGCCCGATCATTCACCAGATGGTCCGAGCAGCCGGAATCTATGAACCACTGCAACCGGCTGGACTCATCTGGCAAAACTGCATAGCTCACCCCAACGAAACAAACACCACCTCCGTCCTCAGCGAGATGCGCTCGAGATTTTTGTTTCAGATTCTTTGTTTCACTTTCCCTCTTCTTCGGGCAGTCCGCCAGCTTGTGGCCGTCCTCTTTACATCCAAAGCACTTCATCACTTTCTTCTTCTTATCCCGCTTGCTGCCGGAAAACGCAGCCGAGTCACTTTTTGGTCTTCCCTTTCCCTTCCGCTTCACCTCTTCATCGAGCAGCCGGCACTTCACGAACTCGATGCTCAATTTGTCTTCCGGCATGGTCTCGATGGCCGTTACCACGGTCGAGAACGATGGCCCCAACGTGAGAAGCAAATGACAAATGATGTCAAGCTCCTCCATCTCCGCCCCAGTCGCACGATACTCCCTAACGAGTCGGTCGAAGCACAAAAAATGATCGTGAAGCGAGCCGCCCTCGAAACGCAAACTCAGCATCCGACGCTTCAGATGCATCCGGCTGGCGATGCTCCGCCTCTCGAATACACGTTTGAGTGCATCCCAGATCTCCTTAGGGGTCTTCTTCTCCTGGACGTACTCGAGGGATCGCTGATCCTCGAGATTAGCAGCGACCGGCACTTTCGGTCCTGCTTCTGTCGTTTTTCCCGCAGTTTCTGCTTTTCGTCCTTCATCGCCTGCGTGTCGTTCGGCTGGTCATGCAGCTCCGGGATTTCCGCGGCTTCCGTCTCCACACATTCGAACAGGTCGTGCTCCTCTAGCAGCACCTGTGTGCGGAACTTCCAGACCATGAAATTGCTGCCGTCGAACATGTACACGCGCTCGGTTTTTCCGTCTTCTTCCATCGCGAAAACACTTTTTTCACTTGTCCGGAAAACACTGGGACCACAACCTAACAGAGTTGGAAAGGCCGCAGGAGAAAATAACTTGAAAAAACGATATTTACTATCTAGGAACTAGCAAAACGTGTTTATTACCTTTGGGTTACAGAGTTTTATTTTTTAATGAAATTGATTTGACAGCTCAGATTGAGCGCGCGCACACACAGTGGTGCCTGTAGAAAGGGGGGCAGTAGGTAGCAGTGTTGCACACTTAACAGTGCGCGATGAAAATTGTTTGTTAAATTGGTTTGTTTGGTTTGGTTTTGGGTGTGGTTTGGGGGTGGGGGTGGTGTTTTGGGGGGGGGGGGTTTTTGGGGTTTTTTTTTTTTTTTTCTTGAAAAGACGCTCAGCTTTGGTGTCGTAAGTGAAGAAATTGTGGTTCTTCTGAGTAAGATACTCAAGAAGACGTTTGAATCCGTCCAAGGTTTCTGCATGCAAACGGCATTCACCTCGTCTGGAAATTTGAAGGGAATATTTCACACCTTCAACAAATGTTAAGATTTCCTTGCGAAAAGCATGGAAATCCGAAATTGTCACCACAATAGGGGGAACTTTTTTCTTTCTCAATTGAGAAAGTTTTTTCAAATTTTGATTAGATGATGGATCACTCTCATCATCTGTGAGCATATCAAATTGATTACTCACATTAACTTGATTTGCAGGCGTATCAATGGATTGCCCTTTTCGTTTGCGCTTATTTGCCATAGTGGCAGAGTAATTTGCTCCAAATCGACGTCCAAGCAGATAACTATAAGAATCCGAGGGACCGAAGAGGAATTTTCCAATGCGATATCCAAGCCGGGTTACCAGAAGGGCCTAACAAGGGTCGAAAAGGAATAAGAGGAAATCTAAAAGTTGTAGGTATTATTTAGCACTGAAAAGTGCTGTTTAAGATTTGGTGTAGCGTTAGGTAGCAATAGCACTTCCTTCAGCAAATAGAAAATAGAACCGCGTGGCATGAGAGCACAATGCAGACTATCCCCATCTTCCATTTCATTGGTGGTTGTAGACTGTCAACAATGACACAAAGGTTACCTTCAGCTATAGCGACAGCAGGTTTCCAATTTTTGTTTCTGGCTTGTAACTGGGATAAATATTCTGTCATCCATCGTGTCCAGAAATCCTGCAGTTGACGCTGAACTAGCTGCCAACGATTTAATCGGTTGAGTTAAATGGTGCAAAGTTCTGGATCCGGCAATGTTTGTAAGGATCCACCGGTGAGAAAGTGAGCAGGTGTTAATGGCTCAAGGTCTGTTGGATCATCAGATATGGGTGTTAAGGGTCAAGAATTCAGGCATCCCTCGACCTGAACCAGAAGCGTTCGGAAATCTTCTGCCGATACCGGATTTTCTCCTAAAACACGAAGAAGGTGAAATTTTGTGGATCGCACTGCAGACTCCCACAGGCCGCCAAAATGGGGGCGCCAGGTGGGATGAAATGCCACTAAACGCCTTCTCCAGAACATTCCTTGGTAACGGCTTCAAGATGTTTCTGATCTCGTAGCAAGTTGAAGAATTCCTTCATTCTATTTTCAGCTCCAACAAAATTTGTACCGTTGTCCGAAAAAATATCGGTACATCGTCCCAGTCGTGCAAAGAATCGCCTTAGTGCTTGAAGAAAGCATTCTGTCGATAAACCGGATACATGCTCCAAATGGATAGCCTTCGTGGCCATACATACAAACACTGCCACATAGGAATTGATTACTGCTCGATATCTACCAGACTTGATGTAAACTGGCCCAAAATAATCTATTCCAGTTCTAGAGAACGGTCTAGCAACAGTTACCCTTGACGATGGAAGCTCTCCCATTTGTTGTTCGATGCGAGTTAGTTTTGCTCGGAAGCAACGTTGACAACGATGAACAATCTTCCTGGCGCCGTTTCGTCCACCAAGGGGCCAAAACCGTTGTCGCATCGCAGCAAGTAGAAGCTGAGGTCCAGCATTAAGCATTTTTTGATGATAAAACTGCAAGATCAGCTCGGTAAGATGATGTTTCGCTGGTAGTATGCTTGGATGTTTCGCTGATTCCGAGCTGTTCGAGTGACTCAGTCTCCCTCCAACGCGCAAAGTACCGTCATCCGAGATTCGGGGATAAAACCAGCGCAACGCAGAACTTCGAGCAACTGAACAGCCTTCCTTCAACGCCCTTATTTACTTAGAAAAATGCTCTTGTTGGACCTTCCTTACTAGCAACGATTCTGCTTGTTGCAGTTCTGCCGTGGTTAGAAAGCCTTCCTTGCTCGTAACATCGGAACTAAGTTTTGCCATAAGTCGTAGCCAGTAAGCAGTAGCTCTAATAAGTTTATTGTAGTCCGAAAACCTTTCTACGAAATCCGAAATGAACGACGTCTCCCTTGCTGTACATGAAGCAGATGTCTTGCGCATCTCCTGAGGTGATTTATCTGGAATTGGGTTCGATCTCCATTGATCCTCCGGTGTCATCAGACAATCAGGTCCATTCCACCAAAGCTTGTTCTTCAAGATTTCGTTTGGAAGAATTCCACGAGATATAAGGTCGGCAGGATTAGTTTTACCAGACACATGACCCCAGCTATGCCCTTCCGTTATAGCCTGAATTTTGGCGACGCTATTCGCCACGAAAGTAGTCCAGGTGCCAGGTGCAGCTTTGATCCACTGCAACACGCATGTTGAGTCAGTCCAGAAGTAAACCTTAGCATCAATTTTCACAGCGTTTAGCACTCTTTCCCAAAGTTGCGCGGACAAGTGTGCTCCGCACAATTCTAATCTAGGTAAGGACTGGACCTTGAGAGGGGCAATCTTCGATTTTGAAGTAAGTAGATGAACGCTAACTGTGCGATCTTGTTCTTCGTTTCGTACGTAGACTGTGGCACCATAAGCTACCATCGACGCGTCAGAGAAGCAGTGAAATTCTATCGATTTTGCTTCAGGCACAATAACGCACCGAGGAACTTGAATCGTATTCAAAAGCGGAAGTCTTTCTTGAAGTTTACGCCACTCCTCATCCACCGTTTGCGGTAATCGTTCATCCCAGACTAGTTTTTGATTCCTTTCGTTTTCCAAAGCCCATAAGCGCTGCATAAAAACCTTCGCGGTCGTGGTAGTTGCACCCAACAGCCCCAAAGGATCGAATAGTCTAGCGATGATGCTCAGAACGTTTCGTTTCGAGAAATGCTGTCCTTCAACGATAGGTGGAATGTTGAATTGAAATTTCAAACAATCTGTATTGGGAAGCCAAGTTAGTCCCAAGGTTTTAACCTCAGCATTTCGGTCACAGTCGATTCCAGATGTTGTAGGTAGAGCCAATTCCTCCTTTGGAATGTCCTTCAAAACTTCTGGACAATTCGAAGCCAATTTTCTCAAGCGAAACCCTCGAAACCTTCGTTATCCGGTCCAAACCAAAGAATACACTGTAGAGGTGTGTCGTGTTTGTTCAGCCAGATTTGTCGAAACATCTTTTCTACGTCAGAAACCACCATAACCAGTCGGAATCGACTTCGAAGGATGATTGACCTCAAATCCTGTTGTACTGTAGGTCCTGCAAACAGCGCATCGTTTAGTGAGATGCCTGTAGAGGTCTTGCAAGACGCATCAAACACCACCCTGACCTTGGTCGTGGTGCTTGATTCCTTTATTACAGGATGATGTGGCAAGAATACTCGCCGTACTGTCTCGTCGCTCGTTTCCTTAACTCCTTTCATATGACCAAGCTCCAAATATTCGGCCAAGAACTGGTTGTATTGCCTTTGAAGATCTGGATTCCTTGACAATCTCCATTCTACGCTTTGAAGTCGTTTCTCTGCAATCTCCTTTGACTCTCAGAGTTGCTGCAAGACCTGTTCATTCTTGGGAAGAGAAACGGTGTAGCGACCATCTGCTTCCCTTTGTACTGTGCGCCCAAACTGCTCTTCACAGCGCGTTTCCTCTGGTGAATAGATATTGACGGCTCCTACATCCTCGCAGGACCAAAACCGTGACAATATTTCCACCAAATCATCCGAAATAGCAATGTTGCAAGAGAATCTCGAACCATCCGTTTGTGAAAGGATTTCGTCGGACACAATCCATCCAAAAACTGATTCCGTGAGTGCGGGTAGCCTATCACCGAGTGATATTTCCTTCCCCGATTGGAAGAAGCTGAAGAACGCTTGGATTCCCAAAACTATATCCACCCTTCTTGATCGAAAGAACTCTGGGTCCGCCAGCTCGATTGCTTGTGGTAGGTTCCATCCGTTTATCTTCACTGTAGTTGTAGGCAAACAAGCCGTAACATTTGGCAGGATTAGGAACTCCATGGACTTTGCATACGCAGATGTACGAGACTTGATTGTAGCTTCAATATTGTGTGCACAGCAAAAAAAAGTTGTTGAATATTACACAGAATCAGATGCACATAGGTCATTCCATCGGTTGTGTAATATTAGGTTGTCTCGATGTACACCATAAAATGATGCACTGCTCATCGATGTAATTTGGTCGATGTAAACGAGACAACGTAACTCATTGAGACAACGTGAATCATCGCGACGTACTCCATTGTCGCGACGTAAAGAGAGCAATGTAAAAGTTATAGTGTAAATGTAACTTTCGGATATTATTAAAAGAAATAAAAAAGGTTTACAGCGAAAATGTGGTTTTATTATTAAAAATAACACAGATATCTAATTGATAAACAGCGAATGGATTCGTTCTGGCTCGTTGCAAAACAAAATAAACTGTTACCGATCATCTAACCCTTACATTATGAAGCATAAAATGAGAACTACCATGTTAAGTCTTTATCATCATGAATTGGATAAAAATAACAAATGCAAATCCGTATTTTAACTACGATACCCCCTAGCCATTCACTGGAAAGACATTAATCTAGATCATGTCACAATAGACTTTAATTAGGAAAGTAAGAAGATATGAACGCATTTATAAAAATGGGAAATTTAACATCAACAAAAATTATGAATTAAACGTATCAGCCATATCGCTTTGCCTCAGTTAAACCACTAAAGTCATACTCACTAGTACAATGCAACGGTAGAACATTTTTCCGCAACGATACTTTCATAGATTTCCATTCATGGTCCCCGAAACTCTTCAGATGGTCAGGCATAATCAGAATCTTTTTCGTCTAATTAATCGTCGGATGGTAGTTTTTGTTATGCACAACTACGTTAGTAGGATCAGGTAGAGGCACAAATTACACTGGAACCCGGAAGTGGCGTGCTCAGCGTCTATGTGCGCCTGAAACACATTGTTGTTTGCCGCTATGGTGCCACAATAAGCGCATTCGAGCCAACATTCCATGAAGAAATATTTTAAGTACCGCCTGTAGGAGTAGGAGGTTTTCTTCTAGCATGTACATACATTCAGCATATGTTGCAATTCGTTGTTTATAGTACAATTTTCCACAATAACAATTTGCAACTGACAGGGATAACATCCCATCCCATACGACCTGGTTATGCTTTCGAGAAATATGAGTGATGAAATCTATTTCGCCATGTTTTCATCTGGTCTATATTCCGCACCGTCGGAAATGTTGAAGTGTTCTGTCTTATCACTCGCATATGAATCATACACAGCCAGAGTTTTTTACCGATTGAATCGGCAGGGTCGATACGATTGCATCCACTTCCGAGCATAACATTGGTTCTTCGGTAGAGGGCATCGGTTCAGGTGACAGGCGATTCACTACTCGACGAAATGTGGCTACCTTGGAGTGAAAATAAATGAAAATAGCTAATGAATAAAATCGCTAGATCACCTGCGGATCCTTTACATACCGATTGCCGACGAATATCTGTTCGTCTCAGAGGGATGGATGGCAGAATGTTTTCAGTTTCCGCCATTTTGTCATCATCTGTATTCGTATCTAATAGTTCACCTCTTGGATGCAACGGTGACCGTGGCGGTTGACTTTGTTCCAGGGATGCCAGATATTTTTTTCAAATGTCTGCGATGAAAATTTGAAATGTCTGGGAATGAATGAAAATGTCTGTAATTTTTTTTGCAATATTGGACTTATTTCGACAAGAAGACGTAATAAAAGAGCGAGTTATGTCATTTTTGCTTTGTGTGTGATTATGTAAACGTTTCTGCATCTATTTGTTGGATTGTATGCAAATCTTACACTATTGCTTTATTAAGATTAATCTAGTTCTGTATATGTTGCTGAGCTGGCAGCAATCAATTTCGCATTGGGGATAATTTCCGACATGCCCATAGACCATTATTTCATCTTCTCAGATAGTCTCAGTTCTATTGAGGCCCTCCAGTCGATGAAAACAGTTAAGCACTCATCTTACTTTCTTTCAAAAATAAGGGAGCAGATGTGTGCGTTGGTCGAAAGATCATTTAGAATTACCTTTGCATGGGTCCCCTCACATTGCTCAATTCAAGGCAATGAGAAGGCGGACTCTCTAGCAAAGGTGGGCGCACAAGAAGGCGAGATTTTTGAAAGAAGAATTTCACATGATGAATTTTTCCCATTAGTACGTCAGAGTTCTCTTCAAAGTTGGCAAAACGATTGGACAAGTAATTCTCTTGGGCGGTGGTTACATTCCATTATTCCAAATGTTTCGTCGAGATCGTGGTTCAAAGGTCTGGATGTAAGTCGCGGTTTCATTCGTGTGATGTCAAGACTTATGTCCAACCACTACTCGCTAGACGCACATCTCTACAGAATTAACCTCGTCGATAGCAACATGTGTAGGTGCGGAACCGGTTATGATGACATCGATCACGCAGTTTGGCATTGCCCGGGTAATGATGCCTCCAGAGCACGACTATTGGATACCCTTGTGGCCCGAGGTAGACAACCCTTCCGCGAAGTAAGAGATGTTTTGGGAATGCGTGATCTTCCCTACATGCAAGCGATTTACGAATTCCTTTGTTTGTCTGTTAAGAGTGTTCCCCCCCCTTTCTTTTTTTTTTTTTCCTGGTTTGTGTCTGTTTTTTTTTTTTTGTTGGGGGGGGTGGGGGGGGGGGGGGGGGGGGGGGGGGGGCAAAGAGAGAAAAAAATATGAAATAGCCCCCCCAATAATAAGGCATATGGGGCGGCAGAGTGTGCCCCCCTCTTTTTTAAAATAAAAAAAATAATTTTTTTTTATATTTTTCGGGCGGAAGGCACGCGGGAAAAAAAAAATTAAGATTAATCTAATCACAATGGGTAATAACAAAGAGTAAAATAAGTAATTCTCGTATGAGTGTGTAACACTGAAGTAATATTGGTTGAATTGATTAAATTGTTTTTACGGTGTATCTTTATATAAGTAAATAAACGCGCTACGAATCGGACGTATCTTTGTGTTTCTCTGCTGCCCATCTTCCTTTAATAGGTTATGGGCCCAGCAAAAATCGTGTTCGATCGTGTCTCGGCGTGTGCAAAAATCGCGAGTTAGTGAAAATTTTCCGACGATCAGTTTTTTTCGCGTTGATTTCGAGTGTTTTTTTTCCCGGCCGCGCACAATGGAGGAGGAAAAGAAGATTTATTTGTTCGACGGCTCCAATTACGCAAATTGGAGTTTCCGAATGGAAGTGCACCTCGAGGAACTAAATTTGCTCGATTGCATCGGCTCGGAGGCGGATCAAGTGGCGGAGCTCCAAGTGGCACAGGGTGATTCGGCTGAAGTGAAACGTGAAAAGGAGAAGAAATTGGCGGAGCGGAAGAAGCAAGACGTCAAATGCAAGTCGGTGCTCATCCGGAATATTGCGGATTCGCAACTTGAGCATATCAAGGGGAAGCGAAGTCCGGCACAAATCTGGACGACTTTGCAAAACACGTTTGCGCGAAAAGGCATCTCCGGCCAATTCTACTTGTTGAAAAAGCTATCGGCCATGAAATTTGACGAGTCGAGCTCACTGCAATCGCACTTGTTGCAGTTCGAGCGTATGGTGCGCGATCTTGATTCGGCGGGGATCAAGCTGCAGGAGTGTTTGGTAGTGTTTTATTTATTGCAAACGATGCCCCGGTCGTATGGGCAGCTTGTGACTGTGCTTGAAACGCTCCCCGCCCAACAGTGTACTCTTGATTTTGTGAAATCGCGGTTGCTTAGTGAAAGCGTTAAGCGTGAGAATTGTGACGTTGGGGGGACGGGAGAAGATTCGACGGCTTTCGCCGGCAGAAGTGGCAACCCTCCGAGGTTCAAATGTTATTCGTGCGGAAAAGTCGGTCACAAACGTTCTGAGTGTCCCTCCAACAAGCAAACAAATGCTGCGAAGAAGAACAAAGCGAAGAAGAACGAAAAGGCTCATTGCGGCGAGTCGGAAGTGGTTTTCGTCAGTGATTCGCTAAGTGCTAATTCGGAATCAAATCAATCGAAGTGGATTTTGGATTCCGGAGCCTCCGATCATATGGTCTGTTGTGATGACTGGTTGCGTGAGGTGGAGAAACTGAGTGTTCCGGTGAAGATTCATGTGGCTTCGGGTGAAACATTGCTGAGCCGTTTCGCTGGCAAGGTGGACATGGTAGCCACTGTTGGAAAACGACAAGTGAAATGTGTTGTCGAGGACGTGCTACTGGTGCCTGGTATGAAATACAACCTGTTTTCGATCCGACGCCTTGATCAGTTGGGAATGGAGGTAGTGTTTGCAAAGAATGAAGCCATGATCAAGAGGGATGATGAAGTGGTATGCAGCGCCAGTCGACGTGATCGGCTGTACGAGCTGAACGTCGATGTTGTGAAGCAAGTGAAATCGGAAGTGTTGATAAGTGTGAAGCCCATGAACGATGTGGAACTGTGGCATAGGCGATATGGGCATATCGGTAAGAGTGGATTATCGAAGCTGGTAAGTGGACAAATGGTGAATGGCCTTGAGCTGAAGAGTAGTGTTGAAGCCGGTGGCGCAGTATGCGCCCCCTGCATGAAAGGTAAGCAGACAAGGAAGCCGTTCAAGCAGATGCCGTTACCACGGAGCTCTCGACCCCTCGAACTGATCCACAGTGATGTGTGTGGAGCCATGAAGCCTACAGCCTGGAACGGTAAGCGTTATTTTATTACATTCACTGACGATTTTACGCACTTCTGTGCGGTATATTTCCTGCGCACCAAAGATGAGACCTTGCATGCTTTCCAAACATATGTGGCCTTGGCAGAAGCACAGTTTGGTAGCCGTGTCAGTCGCCTACGATGCGATAACGGCGGCGAATATGTCGGTGAAGACTTTCAGAAGTTCTGTCGCAGCAAGGGCATCCAACTTGAATATACTGTTCCCTACACCCCAGAACAGAACGGTGTTAGCGAAAGGCTTAACCGCACGATCATGGATAGGGCGAGATCGATGATCGAAGATTCGGGCATGAGCAAGGTTATGTGGTGTGAGGCTGTACTCACGGCCGTATATTTGATAAATCGTAGTCCCACTGCAGCTGTGAAAGAGAACCAAACGCCGTTTGAGAAGTGGCACGGTCAAAAACCTGACGTGTCAAAGTTGCGCATTTTCGGTAGCAAGGCCTATTGCCTCATACCGAAAGAAAAACGGAAGAAGTTAGATTCTCGCAGCCAGGTGTGCCATTTGGTGGGATATGGCGTGAACGGCTATCGAATGTGGGACGGCCGGAAAGTATTCCTTGCTCGTGACGTCGTTATTGAGGAGTCACCGTTTGCAGCAAAGGTTCGAGGGGTCGAAGCGGAACATGAGGAGGATTCCAGCTACCAGCGTCAGTTGGCCGGACCCATGTCGTGTAATCCTGATACGGAAGAGCAAGGTGATAATCGTTCCGGATTTGCTGAAGCTGGGAACGGCGAAGAATATGCTGAAAAAGAGAACGACGAAGAAGGCGAAAATGGCGAAAACGATGCTGAAGCTGGAAATGGAGACGAAGACGCGGAGCAGTCCAGCGGATCCGGCGTGGTACGTCGAGGTGAACGTTTGCGGAACCCACCATCCAAGCTGAAGGACTACATCTGTGCTGCTTTCGCCTTGAACGCGGAGAGTTACGTCGAGGACATTGCTAGCATCGAGGATCTGAAAAGGATGGAGGACTGGCCTGACTGGAAACGAGCAATCGAAGAGGAACTGAGCTCGTTGGCTGAAAACGAGACATGGCAGCTTGTTGAACTTCCTAAAGGGCGCAAAGCCATTGATTGCAAGTGGGTTTTTCGGTTGAAGTTGAACTCGGACGGAAGCATCCAGAAACGTAAGGCGAGGCTGGTGGCAAAGGGGTTTAGCCAGCGGTATGGCTTCGACTTCTCTGAAACATACGCGCCGGTTGCCAAAATGTCCACAGTTCGGACAATGCTTGCCTTAGCCAATCAGTACGATCTTGTGGTCCATCAAATGGACGTAAAGTCTGCATTCTTGCACGGTCGACTATCGGAGGATATTTACATGCGCCAGCCCAGAGGATTTGAGGAGGGGACCCAGGTATGTAAATTAAACAAATCCATCTATGGGCTGAAACAAGCCTCGAAAGCCTGGAACGATCGGTTCAATCAGTTTGCGGCAAAGATTGGTTTTCAGAGATGTGAGGAAGACCCTTGTTTGTATGTGCGCCATGGAAAGTCTGGACCAGTGTACTTACTGTTGTACGTCGATGACATACTGGTCCTCTCCAAGTCCCTGCGTGAGGTTGAGATAGTCAAACAGTTGCTCAGGCAGGAGTTCAAAATGGAAGACCTGGGGGAAGCCGAAATGTTCCTTGGGTTGAAAATTGAGCGAAATGCGGCGGAAGGCGTTGTCAAGCTAAGTCAACCAGGATATACGGAAGCAGTGCTTAAGCGGTTCGGAATGGAGAAAAGCAAGCCGGCAAGCACTCCAATTGAAGCAAACTTGCAGCTGAAGAAGACGGAAGTACCGGCAAACTTGGACAAACCGTACCGGGAGTTAATCGGATGTTTGACCTACCTAGTAGTCACTTCGCGTCCGGACTTGAGTGCTGCGGTTTCATACTTCAGTCAATTCCAGTGTAACCCGGCCTACGATCACTGGATTCACGCAAAGCGAATGCTTCGCTACCTGCGTGGCACAACGAACCACGGATTAGTGTATAAGAAGAGCGAGTCAGCAGTTGGACAGATTGTGGGGTACGCTGACGCGAATTGGGCGACCGATACAAGTGACCGACATTCTGTTTCTGGTCATGTTTTGCAAGTCTATGGAGCTACTACAGCGTGGAGCACTAAGAAGCAGAGAACGGTTGCTCTTTCATCAACGGAAGCCGAATGCTCGGCACTGGCAGACTGCATCTGTGAAGCGCTTTGGTTCCGTAAGTTGTTTCAAGAATTAGAATTACTGGAACAGAAACCTGTCAACATTTTTGAGGACAATCAGTCTACAATTGCGATTGCTGAATCTGATGCACCATCGAAACGGCTCAAACACACGGAAGTGAAAATCCAATTCATCAAAGAATGTGTCTTAAATGGGAAGGTAGCAGTAAAGTACATACCAACCGGTAATCAACCAGCGGATATGTTGACTAAGGGTCTTGGGCCAACACTGTTCAACAAACATTGTTTGAAGCTAGGATTGCAACAGTGATCAGATTAAGGAGGAGTATTAAGATTAATCTAATCACAATGGGTAATAACAAAGAGTAAAATAAGTAATTCTCGTATGAGTGTGTAACACTGAAGTAATATTGGTTGAATTGATTAAATTGTTTTTACGGTGTATCTTTATATAAGTAAATAAACGCGCTACGAATCGGACGTATCTTTGTGTTTCTCTGCTGCCCATCTTCCTTTAATAAAGCACGAAGTAAGCACCAACCTATAGTTGTCATTTGAAAACAGTTTCAGTGCACTCAACTACCTTTATTTGCAATTTAAAAAATATTTCAAATGTTTGTAAAAGTCTGCAACATAAATAAAATGTCTGCTAAATGTCTGCATCGTTAAAAAACTCTGCAACAAAAATGAAAAGTCTGCAAATTTACAGACATGTCTGTTAATATGGCATCCCTGCCCAAGTAACCACGAAGCTCTATATAGATACATCAATTTTGCATTATATTACGATATAAGTTTATGGTATCAAGCAGTCTAATCATACATGGGTAATTAAAGTAGAACTAAAGTCGAAAAGGGCCCCACTCCTGTCAAATTAAAGCTAGCGCACATGCTTTATTGAAGCCCGAGAACAAGTATAATTAGGGCATAGTAACTTTTTCAGCAGTTGAATTACTGCTTCTATTGAAATGTTTTATTGCATTTTAAAAAGCAAATATAGAGCTTGGGATATTTTGGAAAAAAAAAACATCAAAAATGTATTTAATTTTCTTCTATTTGAATTCATTTCCTCTCTTACGTTTTTATTTAGGGATATTAATATTCATATTATTTTACGGCATCTTCGCGTAACGCACATTGTAACATTGGTGGGATTTATTTTTTATAAGTTCAAATGTGTTTCCTACATCGGGATTCAAACCAACGCTTCTCACGACTGATCGATAAATGCCGGTTGCGTTAACACTCTTAGCCAAGAGAGCAATGGAATTATACAAGACAACTGCATAATATAAACGAAGCATACCCTAAGCGTACCCTTTTTGTCGGTCTATATAAATATATTTCATGCAGCTATTTTTAGATTCTGGCTTAACACGTCGTTGAGACTGCGATATCCGAACCTTTTATCAGTGCAAACCTCAACCCGATACGAGTTACAAATGAAATCATACCCACCGCCGTTCATCACACAACAAGCCGACACAATTTTGATACCCGGTGCAGGTTGAAACTGGATCATAAATGAAAATTATATATCATATATATGAGAATGAAGATTCCTCGTTGTATAACAGCTCAGTCCTCTGAATACCCACAACCAGAAAAACCTGCGGCTCCCCATAATGCAGCCATATTCCAAACCAAATTTACTGCTGCTAAGTCCAAGGTGAAGGAGAATGAAGATGACGATTCTGGATCTGACAGGCAGCTCGGCTCGATCATATGTTTCTCACAGGGACCTGGCAAACCTTTCCTATTTACTAGCGTTTGACAGTATGCAACATATCGCGGGCCTTATTTGAATAAGGCCCATCTGACGTTTGCTACTACGGGTACGAACGCCAGCATTGTTTACAAACAATGAATCTTTTGACGTTTGGTTGTAAGAGATGTTAGCTACAGGACAAGGACGGCCCGCCAGGTCCCTGGTTTCTCATTTCTAAAGTCAAATTGGAAAACGTCATCCAGATTATACTGCACCAATGCTGCTTTTTAGCTAGCGATGAAGCATTTATTGAGATAATGCAGTAATGCATCATTTAATGCGTATTTAATGTTAAGTTGTTTGTAGATATATGGTAATGCAGTCATAACATTTTTAATGTAAAGGTAATGCTACATAGCATGGGAGTTGTTGAAAAAATGTGATATGGCATTACTGTTGCTGATAGTCAGTCGAATTAGTGTTATGATATAATGCTTGTGGTTACTTGGGTGCTTTGTTTTGACAAGAAAACAGAGCTGCCGAAGATGAAAAAAAAACCAGACCAAATCTGGCAGTGCTGCGAGATTTAATTTTACATAACAGCTAAATGCGATAAAGCATCAAAATCGTGTAATTTTCAACATTTTTTGCGGAGTTCTTTATGTGCATTGGTTTTCGTGTAATATTTATGTTTTTGATATGTGATTATTGCATTCATGCAACTAATAATTTTGTTCTGATGTAATTTGAAGACCGATGTAATATCACATCAAGTGGATGTTATTCTGCATCGTATTTCCTTGATTACATCAGTTTTTAATGCGTTAGCACCAATTACGTTGACGTGTATCACATTTTTTTTTGCTGTGTGTAACTCTCGTATTCGTTTGACCTACTCCTTGTATCGATATGTTGACCTTCTTGGTAGAGACCTTCATCAACCTACTCAGACCCTCCGAAATGAAATTACATTCCGAACCAGAGTCTAATAGTGCACGTGCTGGATAGCGTGATCCTTGGCTGTCTTCAACAAGCACAATTGCAGTTGCTAGAATAATCTGAGATGATGACACCTTAGCCATGTTAGAGGACATTGCTCCTGATGACATCTGTGGATCTATACTTGTTGAAGCATGCTTAGCGCCTTCAGTTAAGGCTCCAGTGTCCAATAAGGTACTGTTTGAATTACGGTCTTCAGATTTGAAGCACATCGTAGTATGGTGTCTAGCCTTACACTTCCGACAATTGTACTTCGATGAACATTCCCTAGCGATGTGACCTGCCTTCAAACAGTTGCGACATAGAGAATGGCTGCGCAGAAAAGATTCCCTACTGGATATCGACATTTTCAAAAATATAGGGCAAATGTGTAATCCGTGGATTTCTGAACAAGCTGCACATTTTGCATTATTCGACTGTACTGCATTGTTACTAGCTCTTTGGAAGTACGGTTTTCGTTTGTCCTGTGCCGTAGAGTCGCATTTAATCTCTGGTTGTACTGGCAATGATTCCACAACCTGAATTCGCCTTTGGATAAAATCGAGTAAATCCTTGACGGTGTCCTTGTCCTTAGATGACGCGTGTTCTTCCCAACCCCCGCGGGTTGTAGGGTCCAATCGTGAGCTAACGAGTTCCCTTAACAACAAATCGTTGTATTCAGCAGCCTCCACTACCTGATCTAGATTCTGAACAGCCCTATCGAATGCTTCTACTAGCCGTTGTAGCTCACTGGCAGATTCTTTTGCAAGTGCAGGAAGTTTTAGCAACGATTGCACTTGTCGTTTCCTTTGCAGTTTACTGTTATTGTATCGTTTAAGCAACGTATCCCACGCAATTTGGTAGTTGGCCGCTGTGATCTTTAGAGGATCAAGAAGAGCCCTTGCCTCTCCACACAAGCAACCTTTAAGGTAGTGGAACTTCTCAACAGCTGGTAGGTTGGCCTTATGGTGAATGAGGGAAACGTAGATGTCTCTAAAACTGAGCCATTTCCCGTCGAAGCACTGTAGTTTTATTTGGGGCAGACGAACATGGTCCACCACACCATGTAGAGAACTGTCATCACCTCGGATGGTTTGATTTTGAAAACTTGGCCCCTGTAACTCGTTCACCTTGTCTAATAAAAACGATTTGACGTCGTAAAAATTAGATTCAAAGTCCGATTGTTCCTTTAGAAAACTATCACTCTCCTCAAACTCTTCGTGTGCTTGTATCTCCCAACAAGTCTCGTTGATAGACTGCCAACGTTCATCGAGACGCATAATCCGAACATTGATTTGACTGACAGTAGTATCTCGTTTAAAATCACTAACAAATCGTCGGATGTTGCTGAACGTCGCACGGAGTCCTCTGAGTCTTGCCTTCAATGTTTTCAGGTCCTTGGATGTCATCGTGGAGCTTCACAGAACTTGTACAAATCCGAAAAGCGAAAAGATACGTGGATGTAGTTCCAAGAGATTGGCCTGCTTCGGCTGAACATATACCGTTCACCTCACCTGTGAGAGAAATCAGTGTCACTTCCGAAGTCGATCAGATCCAAAATTGAAAACAATATCGCTCCTTCACGTGCATGCGCTTTCATTCACTGGATCGACTCGGAGTCTGGCGCGACTACATTAGTCGCGCCAGACTCCGAATCGATCCAGTGAATAACAAAAGGGCATAAAGAGCGGATGTAGTATGCAAAAAGTCAACTTTGGCTGTACATATACTGTAAAGCTTGCCTAGCGAAGCACAGATTACGCCAACAGCCGAATTTGCATTTAAACTTGCATGCGTTCTTAACAGCAAATTCAATTAATCTTCAAAAAGGTAATCCAGCACATCAGAGGGGGAATACAGTAATGCAGTATCGAAATGGGCTCACTCAAAGCTCCGCCCAGGGGGGGTTTGGGGTAAAGGGTGTGGGCGTGAGAAAAAATTTGGCGGTTTTCGGCGAAAAGGGTTGTTTGGACAACGTCGTCAATAAGTTCCATTACCCTAACCTCTGTACGGCTTCAAATAGACAATAAGAATTCACAATAAAACAGTATTTCATATGCCTCCGCCATGGCAGGGCGGCTGAACAATCGGTGTTGTTTATTTCATTTCTATCGAATATCGTATACACAACGTAGGATCCCCGCCCGTGTGCGATCATATTGCGCCGTGCCCAACCAGCTTGAATCCGACGGGTTGCAATAGTAAAGTTTCTTAAATACGCAATAAAACTTTCAAAATTTGCAACGACTGTGAGTGATGATGAATATGCAGCAGTGAAAGGCGCCATCAACACAAAGGATCTCCGCTTTCCTTCCCGCTACGATGGTGTGGCCCATTAGGTAGCCATCTGGCAGAGTATGTTCGTTCCTGGCTCACCGTGAACTAGAACCGTTCTGGTCAGGAAACATACTCACTCTACAAGGGCAAGTGCTTTTGCCGGAATCTTTCGAGTGTCAGTGTTACGTTTTCACTATCATCAACTAGGCAAGCGAATTTGTATGTCAGCTAGATTTATGTCATTAGATAATAGAAAACCGTTGGTTTTGGGGGGGTGTATGTTTGGACAACGTCGTCAATAAGTTCCATTACCCTAACCTCTGTACGGCTTCAAATAGACAATAAGAATTCACAATAAAACAGTATTTAATATGCCTCCGCCATGGCAGGACGGCCGAACAATCGGTGTTGTTTATTTCATTTCTATCGAATATCGTATACACAACGTAGGATCCCCGCCCGTGCGCGATCAAGGGTAAATTTATTGTTGTGGAGCATCAACAGAAACTAGCTTCGGCTGGGCATATATCTAAATTTAAATTTGCCCAAGCTCGAAGAGCGGGGGTTGTGGCAGCTCTCTCAAGTTTGGCATGCGTTTGGCTAGGTCGTGGCATCCGTGTGATGATTGGGCAGCTCGCTCTTACACCGGTTGGTACATCGACAGTCGGTTGATGTTCATCAGCAGAAAGGTGAAAACAAGATCGAAATGTTGGTGTTAGATAACTGAAAGAATGCTTCGGCCGGACATATACACTCAGTAGCAAAAAAAAAAAAGCAGAATAATTTTTTGAAAAAAAAAACACTTTATTTTTTTTTCTGTTTTTTTATTTTTTTTTTTTGAAAAATGCTTGGCGGACAAACACTATAACCAATGTATAGACCAAAATTTGCAAGTTGAGTTAAGAATATGAAAATTTGAAGTTTTCATAACATATGTGAAAAAAGTCATTTTTGGTCATACCAATTTAAAAAATCCGTATTTCTGTGAAAAATTTAGGTAGCATATAAAAAATGTTACCATAGCCTAAAAAAACAATAGAAAATGATGTGGACAAAATTTGAATTGTTTTCATCAAGCGGTTTGGACTACAGCTGGCGTCAAAAATGACGCCCCAACATGAGTATTTCCCTTTTTCACCCGATATTGACCATGCTGAAATATCGGCGCAAAAAAAAGCCGAGGCGAATTCATCTTATTAGTACACATGATATGTTACGCGTGAAATATCCCAAATAACTATTGTTATCCACGAAGAACTTAAAAATATGGCATACAGTATGAATTGGTTTGTGAAAGCTACGTATACAGTATTATACAGAATTTTTAGTAAAATTTGCCTCGGCTTTTTTTTTGCACCGATTTTTCAGCATGGTCAATATCGGGTCGATATTGGTCGAGTACTACGTCTACATCCCATCTCGAGATGTGGAGATAGACGGTGTGGTTTCTGCAGCGAGCCTGACGTGTGAAGACGTTATAAAAGGTAAGGGGCGACTTCCAGATTCTACTTCGTCTACCATTGAGACTCTGCAATGCAAACAATTGCATGAAGGATCAATGGTAGATGGAAAAAAGACGTATTCACCGTCGGACTCGCTACAAGTGACCTTCGCCGGATCAATTCTCCCAAAATTTGTTGAAATTGATAAAGTTTTTTTCCCAGTGCGCCGTTTTGTACCAAGGGTATTTAATTGTACCAAGTGCAAACAGTTGGGTCATACGGCTACTTTTTGCGACAACAGGCCCCTTTGTGGCAAATGCGGCCAAAGACATCTAGAGGATGCTTGCCAACAGGAAGCAACAAAGTGTGCTTACTGTGGCAAAGAGCCTCTCCACGATTTGCAGAACTGCCCCGTGTACAAGAAGCGCACTGGTAACGTGAGACGTTCCATACAAAAACGCTCCAAGCAGACGTATGCAGAAATGTTAAAGTCGCAAAACGGAGCGTCTGCATCGTCTGCATCAGCCGCTCGAAATGAAAATCCTTTTTTGATTTTGTCTTCCGATGAACTGGATTCTGACGAAGCCGATGAGAGTGGATTTCCGGAGGTTCACGCCCCGGGTAAAAGAAAGCCTACTAGTTCTCCGGGTGTGCGCCGGAAACAAATAAAACCTACTCTCAAAAGCTTGCAAAAAATTGGAGGTAGAGGGGGTCAAGTTAAAAAACCGAATATGCCAGTAATAGCTGATGCATCCGTTCTTAGCTGTAGCTATACCAACCCGCCGCTACCTAATAACAGTAACCGTAAGAGGTTACCAAAAACTACGTCTTCTCGCAATTCTAAGAATAACCCGTCCAAGCGAGGTAAGATTAATTTTAGGGACATTGTGGATAACGTTTTAAATGCTCTTAGCCTTTCGGATGCTTCACCGCTCCGAGGAATTATTGACCTGCTTATTCCTATAGTTGGAAATTACTTCAAGCAATTGACTGTATCATGGCCCCTCATTGGTGAATTCATATCTTCCGATGAATAATTCTTCGAGTGAGGATCAAGATATGATCACCGTATTGCAATGGAACTGTCATAGTCTAATACCTAAATTAGACTCGTTCAAGTATTTGATTCACAATTCTGATTGTGATATATTTGCTCTCTGTGAAACATGGCTTTCATCCGAAGATGAATTAAACTTCCACGATTTTAACATTATTCGCCTGGATCAAGATGATTCATATGGTGGCGTACTTCTGGGGATCAAAAAGTACTACCCCTTCTATAAAATCTCATTCCCAATAATCTCAGGCATTGAAATCGTCGCTTGCCAAATAAATGTAAAGAATAAAGATCTTTGCATAGCTTCCGTCTATGTCCCTCCGAGGGCATCAATAAACCGCCGTCAACTTTGGAGTTCAATTACATTACTTCCATCTCCAGTTCTTATTCTGGGCGATCTGAACTCCCACGGTACTGCTTGGGGCGAACAATACGATGACAACAGAGTGTGTATTTTCTATGACTTATGCGACGATTTCAACTTGACCATCTTGAACACTGAGGAAGCGACACGAATAGCAAAACCTCCTGCCAGGGAGAGTCGACTTGACATATCTTTGTGTTCTAATTCACTATCATTAGATTGTCTGTGGAAGGTAATCAATGATCCCCATGGTAGTGATCACTTACCAATTATTATCTCAATCACAAATAGTTTTCACAAAACAGACCAGTCAATCCATGTTCCTTATGACCTCACGAGGCATATTGATTGTCAACATTTTGCATCGGCGGTAACCCTTGGTATTGATTCTACCGATCCTCTTCCACCATTAGAAGAGTATCGTTTCCTTTCCGACCTGATGTACAAAAGTGCATTAGAAGCTCAGAAACGACGTGTTCCAAGTGCATCCCTCAAATGAAGACCCAGCCACCCCTGGATGGGATGATAAATGCACTAAGTTGTATCTTGAGAAATCCGATGCGTTTAAAGATTATCGTAGACATGAAACATGTGAGCTTTTTGATAAGTACCTCAAGCTTGAAAAATAGCTTAAAAACTTACTCAAAGCAAAGAAACGCAATTACTGGCGTTCGTTTGTAGAGGGACTATCTAGGGAGACCTCGATGACAACGCTTTGGAGAAAGGCTCGTTACATGCGAAACCGCTCATCCTCCAATGAGAGTGAAGAATACTCCATGCAGTGGATATTCGACTTCGCTAAAAAGGTTTGTCCAGATTCTTCCCAACACAATCGAAATTGCGGGATACTACCCGAAATAACGGTTCTCTGGCCGAACCATTCACAATGTTGGAATTTTCAATGGCACTTCTTTCATCGAATAACTCTGCTCCGGGAAGCGATATGATTAAATTCAACCTTCTAAAAAATCTCCCCGATATCGCTAAAAGACGATTACTTAACTTGTATAACACTCTCATGGAATTAAATATAGTTCCACCCGCATGGAGGCAGGTTAAAGTAATAGCTATTCAAAAGCCTGGGAAACCAGCGTCTGATTACAATTCTTACCGTCCGATCTCTATGCTATCATGTTTAAGGAAATTGTTAAAAAAAATGATCCTATCAAGACTTGACCGTTGGGTTGAATCAAACAACCTACTATCAAATACGCAATTTGGTTTCAGAAAGAGCAAATGAACAAACGATTGTTTAGCGTTGCTTTCATCTGATATACAACTGGCCTTTGCACACAAGGAGCAATTGGCTTCAGTATTTCTGGATATTAAGGGCGCATTTGATTCAGTTTCCATAGATATACTGGCAGATAGTCTGCACAGTAGTGGATTACCAGGAATTTTAAATAACTTTTTGTTTAATTTACTGTCAGAAAAACAAATGACCTTTAATCTAGGTCAACTGACAACTTCCAGAATTAGCTACATGGGCTTACCCCAAGGCTCATGTTTAAGTCCCTTGCTTTATAATTTTTATGTTAAAGATATTGATAACTGCTTGGAAAATAGATGCACGCTAAGACAACTTGCAGACGATGCTGTGATCTCCTTTAGAGGTCCACGTGCGGAAATCTTGCAAAGACCATTGCAAAATTCCCTAGATAATCTGTCCATCTGGGCCAGAAATTTGGGGATCGAGTATTCACCGCATAAAACCGAATTGGTAGTGTTTACTAGAAAGCGGTTCCCTGCCCAACTGCGTCTCAAGCTGTTGGGAAGAGACATTACCCAATCTTTGACCTTCAAATACCTTGTAGTCATGTTTGATTCAAAATGCACTTGGAGTTATCACTTTGCGTATTTAAAACAGAAATGTCAACAAAGGATCAATTTTCTAAGATCAATATCCGGGACATGTTGGGGTGCTCACCCGGAAGACCTCATTAAACTCTATAAAACAACTATTCTTTCAGTTCTCGAATATGGCTCTTTTTGTTTCCTCTCGGTAAGAAATAGCCACCTCATCAAATTGGAACGCATTCAATATCGTTGTCTACGTATTGCCCTTGGCTGTATGCATTCAACGCATAATATGAGCCTGGAGGTTCTGGCAGGAGTAAAACCCTTACAGTACCGCTTCTGGGAGCTCTCATCTAGAATACTGATCAAGTGTGGAATCAGTAACAACCTTGTGATTGAAAACTTCGAAGAAATGCTCGAATTGAGTACCCAGTCAAGATTCTTACGAATCTATATTAACTATATGTCATCCGATATTAGTCTTCCATGCTATAACCCTCCTAGTGTACGCTTTCCTTATCACAGTTCCTCCATTGATTATGATCTCTCCATGAAACAGGCTATTCAAGGAGTTCCAGATCAACTTCGACCTATTTTAATTCCCCATATTTTCATCGAAAAGTACCAACATGTCAATTGCAATAGAAGAATTTTCACTGATGGGTCGCGCATTGATGGATCCACTGGTTTCGGTGTTTACAATGAATACTCATCTGCCTTCCGGAAACTTCAGGAACCTTGTTCCGTATATGTTGCTGAGCTGGCAGCAATCAATTTCGCATTGGGGATAATTTCCGACATGCCCATAGACCATTATTTCATCTTCTCAGATAGTCTCAGTTCTATTGAGGCCCTCCAGTCGATGAAAACAGTTAAGCACTCATCTTACTTTCTTTCAAAAATAAGGGAGCAGATGTGTGCGTTGGTCGAAAGATCATTTAGAATTACCTTTGCATGGGTCCCCTCACATTGCTCAATTCAAGGCAATGAGAAGGCGGACTCTCTAGCAAAGGTGGGCGCAAAAGAAGGTGAGATTTTTGAAAGAAGAATTTCACATGATGAATTTTTCCCATTAGTACGTCAGAGTTCTCTTCAAAGTTGGCAAAACGATTGGACAAGTAATTCTCTTGGGCGGTGGTTACATTCCATTATTCCAAATGTTTCGCCGAGATCGTGGTTCAAAGGTCTGGATGTAAGTCGCGGTTTCATTCGTGTGATGTCAAGACTTATGTCCAACCACTACTCGCTAGACGCACATCTCTACAGAATTAACCTCGTCGATAGCAATGTATGTAGGTGCGGAACCGGTTATGATGACATCGCTCACGCAGTTTGGCATTGCCCGGATAATGATGCCTCCAGAGCACGACTATTGGATACCCTTGTGGCCCGAGGTAGACAACCCTTCCGCGAAGTAAGAGATGTTTTGGGAATGCGTGATCTTCCCTACATGCAAGCGATTTACGAATTTCTTTGTTTGTCTGATCTAAGAGTGTAATGTCATCACCCCCTCCCTTTCACTCTAGTAAATTCCCTGCCATTGTGTCCCAGTTATATTATCCTTTTGTTTCCGTGCTACTTGTACCTGCCCAGCAAGCTGTGGTCACCCATCTGCAGCTTAGTTCCTGTAAGGGACTACAGGGACCGAGGATCTGGTAGATGTGGCAACCATGAGCAGTAACAAATACCTGAAATAAGTTACCTGCCTAGCCCCTTCCAAACAATAATGTGACCCATTAACCTCGAGTTAGCCACGAGTAATTGGCACCCCACTTTACTGAAATCGAAAAAAAAAATTGTTAACTACAATATTGAATATCGGCTCCGCAAAGTGTTACACACGCCTGAGTCTAATAAATAAACGAACTGATTAAAAAAAAAATGGATTGCATTAACTTGTCCTAGAAAAAATCAAATGAGTTTTTTAATACGTTTTATGTGAAAAGATGCATGGATGTTATTTTTTTATAAATAGTTTAGTATTGGATTTTTTGTACTATTCATGAAATAAAACGAAATGTGTGAATAAAAGAGGTTTTATTTGTACCATCATAAAACTTCATCACTTTTTGAAGCTATCGCGTTCAGCAGCTCTTCTGCGGGAATGGCAGAATTGCTCGGCAGATCTGAAATATTCACAATAAACACCGTTGACATGGCAAAGAAGAAAATCTAAACTTCACTTTGCATCTCCATTTTGCAGTTTTTTTTTCTTCTAGAACGATAAAGCAGCTGATTGTTTTTCACGCACGGTTTTTTATTTCGTTTTAAGTGCGAAGATGGATAGAATAGGGCAAAGGGAAAACAATGAAAATGAAAATCCTTTTTTGATTTTGTCTTCCGATGAACTGGACTCTGACGAAGCTGATGAGAGTGGATTTCCGGAGGTACACGCCCCCGGTAAAAGAAAGCCTACTAGTTCTCCGGGTGTGCGCCGGAAACAAATAAAACCTACTCTCAAAAGCTTGCAAAAAATTGGAGGTAGAGTGGGTCAATTTATAAAACCGAACAAACCGGTAATAGCAGATGCATCCGTTCCTAGCTGTAGCTATACCAACCCGCCGCTACCTAATAACAGTAACCGTAAGAGGTTACCAAAAACGACGTCTTCTCGCAATTCTAAGAATATTCCGTCCAAGCGAGGTAAGATTAATTTTAGGGACATTGTGGATAACATTTTAAATGTTCTTGGCCTTTCGGATGCTTCACCTCTCTGAGGAATTATTGACCTGCTTATTCCTATAGTTGGAAACTACTTCAAGCAATTGACTGTATCATGGCCCCTTATTGGTGAATTCATATCTTTCGATGAATAATTCGTCGAGTGAGGATCAAGATATGATCACCGTATTACAATGGAACTGTCGTAGTCTAATACCTTAATTAGACTCGTTCAAGTATTTGATTCACAATTCTGATTGTGATATATTTGCTCTCTGTGAAACATGGCTTTCTTCTGAAAATGAATTAAACTTCCACGATTTTAACATTATTCACCTGGACCGAGATGATTCATATGGTGGCGTACTTCTGGGGATCAAAAAGTGCTACCCCTTCTATAAAATCTCACTCCCAATAATCTCAGGCATTGAAATCGTCGCTTGTCAAATAAATGTAAAGAATAAAGATCTTTGCATAGCTTCCGTCTATGTCCCTCCGAGAGCATCAATAAACCGCCGTCAACTTTGGAGTTCAATTACATTACTTCCATCTCCAGTTCTTATTCTGGGCGATCTGAACTCCCACGGTACTGCTTGGGGCGAACAATACGATGACAACAGAGCGGGTATTTTCTATGACTTATGCGACGATTTCAACTTGACCATCTTGAACACGGGGGAAGCGACACGAATAGCAAAACCTCCTGCCAGGGAGAGTCGACTTGACATATCTTTGTGTTCTAATTCACTATCATTAGATTGTCTGTGGAAGGTAATCAATGATCCCCATGGTAGTGATCACTTACCAATTATTATCTCAATCACAAATAGTTTTCACAAAACAGACCAGTCAATCCATGTTCCTTATGACCTCACGAGGCATATTGATTGTCAACATTTTGCATCGGCGGTAACCCTTGGTATTGATTCTACCGATCCTCTTCCACCATTAGAAGAGTATCGTTTCCTTTCCGACCTGATGTACAAAAGTGCATTAGAAGCTCAGAAACGACGTGTTCCAAGTGCATCCCTCAAATGAAGACCAGCCACCCCTGGATGGGATGATAAATGCACTAAGTTGTATCTTGAGAAATCCGATGCGTTTAAAGATTATCGTAGACATGAAACATGTGAGCTTTTTGATAAGTACCTCATGCTTGAAAAATAGCTTAAAAACATACTCAAAGCAAAGAAACGCAATTACTGGCGTTCGTTTGTAGAGGGACTATCTAGAGAAACCTCGATGACAACGCTTTGGAGAAAGGCTCGTTACATGCGAAACCGCTCATCCTCCAATGAGAGTGAAGAATACTCCATGCAGTGGATATTCGACTTCGCTAAAAAGGTTTGTCCAGACTCTGACCCAACACAACCGAATTTACGGGATACTACCCGAAATAATGGTTCTCTGGCCGAACCATTCACAATGTTGGAATTTTCAATGGCACTTCTTTCATCGAATAACTCTGCTCCGGGAAGCGATATGATTAAATTCAACCTTCTAAAAAATCTCCCCGATATCGCTAAAAGACGATTACTTAACTTGTATAACGCTCTCATGGAATTAAATATAGTTCCACCCGCATGTAGGCAGGTTAAAGTAATAGCTATTCAAAAGCCTGGGAAACCAGCGTCTGATTACAATTCTTACCGTCCGATCTCTATGCTATCATGTTTAAGGAAATTGTTAAAAAAAATGATCCTATCAAGACTTGACCGTTGGGTTGAATCAAACAACCTACTATCAAATACGCAATTTGGTTTCAGAAAGAGCAAAGGAACAAACGATTGTTTAGCGTTGCTTTCATCTGATATACAACTGGCCTTTGCACACAAGGAGCAATTGGCTTCAGTATTTCTGGATATTAAGGGCGCATTTGATTCAGTTTCCATAGATATACTGGCAGATAGTCTGCACAGTAGTGGATTACCAGGAATTTTAAATAACTTTTTGTTTAATTTACTGTCAGAAAAACAAATGACCTTTAATCTAGGTCAACTGACAACTTCCAGAATTAGCTACATGGGCTTACCCCAAGGCTCATGTTTAAGTCCCTTGCTTTATAATTTTTATGTTAAAGATATTGATAACTGCTTGGAAAATAGATGCACGCTAAGACAACTTGCAGACGATGCTGTGATCTCCTTTAGAGGTCCACGTGCGGAAATCTTGCAAAGACCATTGCAAAATTCCCTAGATAATCTGTCCATCTGGGCCAGAAATTTGGGGATCGAGTATTCACCGCATAAAACCGAATTGGTAGTGTTTACTAGAAAGCGGTTTCCTTCCCAACTGCGTCTCAAGCTGTTGGGAAGAGACATTACCCAATCTTTGACCTTCAAATACCTTGTAGTCATGTTTGATTCAAAATGCACTTGGAGTTATCACTTTGCGTATTTAAAACAGAAATGTCAACAAAGGATCAATTTTCTAAGATCAATATCCGGGACATGTTGGGGTGCTCACCCGGAAGACCTCATTAAACTCTATAAAACAACTATTCTTTCAGTTCTCGAATATGGCTCTTTTTGTTTCCTCTCGGTAAGAAATAGCCACCTCATCAAATTGGAACGCATTCAATATCGTTGTCTACGTATTGCCCTTGGCTGTATGCATTCAACGCATAATATGAGCCTGGAGGTTCTGGCAGGAGTAAAACCCTTACAGTACCGCTTCTGGGAGCTCTCATCTAGAATACTGATCAAGTGTGGAATCAGTAACAACCTTGTGATTGAAAACTTCGAAGAAATGCTCGAATTGAGTACCCAGTCAAGATTCTTACGAATCTATATTAACTATATGTCATCCGATATTAGTCTTCCATGCTATAACCCTCCTAGTGTACGCTTTCCTTATCACAGTTCCTCCATTGATTATGATCTCTCCATGAAACAGGCTATTCAAGGAGTTCCAAATCAACTTCGACCTATTTTAATTCCCCATATTTTCATCGAAAAGTACCAACATGTCAATTGCAATAGAAGAATTTTCACTGATGGGTAGCGCATTGATGGATCCACTGGTTTCGGTGTTTACAATGAATACTCATCTGCCTTCCGGAAACTTCAGGAACCTTGTTCTGTATATGTTGCTGAGCTGGCAGCAATCAATTTCGCATTGGGGATAATTTCCGACATGCCCATAGACCATTATTTCATCTTCTCAGATAGTCTCAGTTCTATTGAGGCCCTCTCTCGGTCTTTTCATGAAGCAGGTTATTTCTGCCGTGCACGTTGCGCTTCAGATAAAGATGGCTACCAAAAATATCCCACACGTTATTTTGCTCCTCGTGATGACGCCCACCGGCTGGCTACAAATCATCACCGGCTTGGGCAACCGACTGCCTAGCACACCACTGCATATACAATGGCTGCCTAGCAACGGTTGCCTAGCCAAGAGCTTGATAGCAACAGTCTCAGAGCAATCAACTAGCTCACTACTGCAGTTGGTCGCCAGTGCACCTTCTGTGGCATATTCCACGACCTGCTACGTTGGCGCCTTGCCACTCCGCACTACAGGTTTCATGCTATCGGGGTTGCCTCCAGAGTTCATACCATTACCAGCTGCCTGTTCCTTGGTCGCTTCATGTGCTGCTCAGCTCCAGTACTGCGACACTAATGAGTAAAATTGCAAAGGTGTACCCGTTTTATATCGTTCAGTGCTGCATATGAGCCCTCCCTTGCTTAAATTTGAAATCTGTGATAGTAAAGTACAGTGCATTTAGTAAATTTACTCTGAAAAATCGGCATTATAAGACATCACTTTAAATTTTGGTTGTTTTCAATAGCTTTAAATTGTTAACGGATAATGTTTGATAGTAAAATTGATACGCGGGAAAATTTTCAACCGATTGATGTAAACATTTTGAAAATCTATTGAGCATTTATTAAGTTATGAGCGTTAATTTGTAACAATATTTCGTGACGGTCACTTATTTTTAGATTTTCAATTGACACCCTACCCTTGCCGTAAGACGTAGTCTACGTCAAAAAAAAACCATCGCACCGGAAGTTCTTCCCATTGCGAGGATGGAATTAAAATCGAGTTTCGGAGAATAATGAAAGTTACACCAGCGTTGGATTCTGAACGGCTTTATCGCGACAAGGAGCTAGGTGATTATTTGGGTTTGATTCGAAAGTTATGCAAAATATTGATATAGATGAATACTTCAAGAACAAGAATTGACTTTGCTTCGGGAAACAGTGCCAGTGATACCAAAACTGGAAAAATGAATTTCAGCCGTTCGGATAGATGTAACGCTGATATTAGGCTAATCTTACCGTCCACACTCAATAGAACTTCTTCGACCCAACTTCAAAGTGAAATACCCATTTGCTTAAAAATAACTATAACTAAAAATAACTTGATAACAGTTGATTCCTTGTCGCTGAACCGATCCACTGCGAAAGTGTTTTCGAGTGGTAAAAGAGAGTATCTGCCCCAGTGTGAAGGTGTTCTCTTTCTTCTTTCTTCTATAAGTACACCACATTACGCTTTTTTGGTTAATTGTGCATTCCGTATTGTGGATTGTGGATTAGAATAGTTCAGCCAAGCAGCTGACAATTTAGCATATTCCGTCAATCGGAACCAAAAAAACGAACATAAAAGACCTTACTGTGCGCTCCAAGTGCGCTCCAAATGCGCTCCAAGTTAAACTTTTCGTTCATTTTGTCTTTGTTTGATCATTGGCTCATTCGGATGATTTGAAAAGTTTTAACTGTTCCTCAATGATCTAAAATACACTATTTAAGGAACTCCTGCAATGTTGATGACTCCTATGGGGACTTAAGGATGTTTATTAAGCCAAACTAAGGGTGGCTTGTTTCACTAATATGGTCATTTGTCCACCCCCTACCCACCATTAGTTTCCTTATCTATTCAAACAGCAATTCCATGAAAAAAAGTTATACGATCTCTCAGAATTTTATAATATTCGGTAGGATTGTTCAACATCGAAAAATATTAGACCCGTATTTTTTTATTTCGTTATTAGACTGGACCTTTCTGCGTTAGACTGGTCCAAAAAATCGTGATTTTTCAAAATCTTCAATTTTCAAAAATTTATAACTCCTAAACCGTTTAACCGATTTTAGTCATTTTTGGCCATTGTATTGGTATTTTTTTGAATTTCCAAGCAAAAATACGAAACCTTTGAATATATCAATTTTTGTATGAAAAAAATACAAAACAAATAGTTTTTCTTGAATTTGACTGCGAGGGGCCTCAACGACTCCTTGTTTTAGTATTTTTAAATGAAAGAGCATTCAATTTTACATAACATATCAAAAAATTGGAGATGTTCTGCGTGTCGTTTTGGAGATACAATTTTTTAAATAATAAATCATTACTCTTCATTTTATACATCACCCGCCTGTAGAAACGATGAAGATGCATGGTAGATTACCATGCGTCTCCATCCAATCAAACCTATGACTAATGAAATCTATGAGTTACTTACAAACTTAGTATAACATTCGAATCAGTCTTTAAGGCTTTCCGTTAACCACACAGACCAATTGCTATTTTTTGACGATTACCTTTTCAAATAAATAAGGCTTTAAAATTTCAAATATTTTTGCTTAGTGTAAGTTCCAAGAAAAAAACACTTTAAAGCCGCGCGACATGATGAACATGTTAAAAAATAAGAAAAACACTTTTATACATTTATTTTTATTTATTAAGTTTTTTCATAACAATTTTATACATTTTTCTTCCGTTGAAAATGAATTTTGTTTCACAATAATATACTCTTCGTTTTGAGGCTTAAAACTATGGAATGACTGAGTCCCTGAAATTTGCTTCACACGTGTGTAACGATTTTTTAATTTTCTTTCCATTTTATTATAGTCGGATTCCGAAAAAAATTGATAGTGTATTTTCGAGTCTGGCTTAGAAATAGCCCATGAATAAAGTTCTTCGGCCGTTGTTATGTGATGATCTTGCAAACTGGCTTTCGCAGCATTTCGTTTCAATACGCCTCCCAAAGCATCACAAGGGCCCTTTCCATGACAAGTAGCGAAAAAATTCCACTCGGCATCTATGCCAAAATCTTTTTGCATGTTGCACAAATTAAAAGCGGTCATTTTATTTTTGTATTGGCTTCCAGATCCATCTGAGAAGAAATAAATTTTCTCTAAACCTGATAACTTACTTTTTATGAACGCTATGCATTGAGTCAAAAAAAGACGCACTGCGACATGATTATGTTTAGTGAAATCAGCAATTGCAATAAAACTGGTAAACTTCAAATCATTTGATTCTTCATCTTTAAAATAAATAGCACAAGGGTGAATAGTGCATTGAGCGTTTGCCCAATGAAAGCCTTGAACTGCATCCTGCACAACGAATGAATAATTCTCCGAAAAATCACAGATTATGATACACTCAGTAGCTTTTAAATTGTTTTTCACGTGTTTTAAATAGTTTGCCTGTCGCTCAGCTGTAAAGTTATGTGGCAATAAATTGAGTAATTTTTCTAAAAAAGTATCAATAAATTCTTGTGTGTCCATTTCAACTAAGTCCAAACTGCATCTTTCTGCTTGACGCCATTGTTTAAATTGTAATGATTCAACGTGACCGTTATTAAGAATGGTCATAAGTTCTACCGCCAAAATTTGCATTCCCGGACAATTTTCGCAACATTGCTGCCAGCAATGCTCATTTGGATTTTGACAAATTATTTTTGAAAACATATCATGGTAGGACTGAACACCATCTGGAAGTAATTGTTTACTTTGGAGTGTTTTAAAAATCAATTTAACGTTTTGGTGGTAAATGCAAACGCACACCGTATGCGTGCCACTTGTTCCTGCCAAAATGCAGTGTTTTGGACGGTTACTGGCGAACATCGAAAATCCAATCTTAATATCAGGATGAGTATTTTTAAATATGGAGTACGCCTCTTGCAAATTGCATAAAACTAACCTTCTTTGTATGTAGATCCTACCTTCTTCATTGTTGGATATCAAATAATCCCTTTTTCCCGGGCACACACGACTTATATCGTCGCTATTATAAAAATTACGAACACGCATTAGCGTTTCCTCTCCTAACGAAGCTCTACTAATCCTCTTTTTAGGCACTGACATTATTCCCTCCTGTTGTTGTAATACTTTCACTTGGTTGGCCATATATTGGGAAACATCAAACTCTTGCATAATCCTATATGTAGACCAACTTTTGGGCAGTGTGGTTAAAATCCTATACCGCTCATTGCTATCTTTTGTTTCCTTAAATTTATCCTTAAGCTGTGTTAGCATTTCATTATCGTCAGACAAAAACGTGTTATTGGTGGTACCGATCGATTCATAGCTGGTTGTTTCCAATGAGCCTGTAAATAAATATAACAAATTATTGATTAAAAATTGATTGATTGGAAATCATGCAAATAATTTCTATTTTATTATTTACTTTGGTAGGGAAAAGGAACAATGCCGGACGGTCCTGCAAGGGCAATTGTTTCGTGACTGGTTGCTTCGCACGATTCTAAAAGAATGTAAAAATAAAAATGTTCCAGTAACAATTGCAAGAGAAGAATTCAAATTAAAACAGAATTATATGAACTTTTATATAACATACCTGTAGTGCCTATACTGGATGGTCCTGTAATGGGTTCTTCGGTCATGGTATCAATGTGCTTATACAATTTCTTGTAGCAACTTTGACAAATGAAAGAGCTACTCTCATCAATTTTAACCTTTTTTTCCACAGCATGGTCGTACAATTTTGCGTTGATTTTTCTGGAACACGAACTCAACACCCAAACACTACAAATTGAACACTTACGTTTCATTTTACGATATTCTTTGATATAACTGTTCTGATATGATACTTTGTTTTCAACTGGTAACTTCTTACATAAATTTCCGTGTTTTATATGATGTTTATATTGTACCTACGATCAAGTGAAGTGAACTGCAGCCTAGACTACAATAGGTATTGAATTGTTTCTCGGCTATAGCGATCAGGTCTATTTGCAGACGGGAGCGAGTAGAGCGGAATTTCTAAAGCGAGAAAGCAACAGAATAACAGATAACGCAAGCGAGCGACGAGTATGAAATGAAAGAGATGTTGTTCACTCTGCTGCTTCTCCGCTTTAGAAATTCCACTCTACTCCCTCCCGTCAGCGAGTAGACCTGATCGCTACAGCCGAGAAACAATTCAATTCAATCTCACAGGTCGATAAACATTCTACATCTACAGTAGGTAGTCAATACGTATCAACGGTTCTTCTTTTAAATAATAATACCAATGCCCCTCTGTGTAACGAAAAGAATGTTAGGTAATCAAATTGTCAATATCTACCTAAAGTCTCATTAGTCTTAGTTGCTATAATATTATATAATTATGTCAAGTAAATATTATTTATTATATAATATTTACTTGACATTCTGTGACCTACTCATAGATTTCATTAGTCATAGGTTTGATTGGATGGAGACGCATGGTAATCTACCATGCATCTTCATCGTTTCTACAGGCGGGTGATGTATAAAATGAAGAGTAATGATTTATTATTTAAAAAATTGTATCTCCAAAACGACACGCAGAACATCTCCAATTTTTTGATATGTTATGTAAAATTGAATGCTCTTTCATTTAAAAATACTAAAACAAGGAGTCGTTGAGGCCCCTCGCAGTCAAATTCAAGAAAAACTATTTGTTTTGTATTTTTTTCATACAAAAATTGATATATTCAAAGGTTTCGTATTTTTGCTTGGAAATTCAAAAAAATACCAATACAATGGCTAAAAATGACTAAAATCGGTTAAACGGTTTAGGAGTTATAAATTTTTGAAAATTGAAGATTTTGAAAAATCACGATTTTTTGGACCAGTCTAACGCAGAAAGGTCCAGTCTAATAACGAAATAAAAAAATACGGGTCTAATATTTTTCGATGTTGAACAATCCTACCGAATATTATAAAATTCTGAGAGATCGTATAACTTTTTTTCATGGAATTGCTGCAAAGCAAACCTTGACTGTTTTTTTCACCTGACTTTCTACGACTAACTGGTACAATTTAGGGTCGTTTGAATATTCGAACTCGGACGAGGGTGTTGCTACGAACGATGGATTGAACGCAACGTAGATTAGCTGCCTATTCACCGTGATAAATACAAATCGAAATAGTCTTTATTACGGGAGTAAGAATCGTAGCCACTGATTCTGCCCGGGGAATGAGTTAAGATAACTCGCAAATGAGATGACAACATAAATAGACATGTCACTCGCGATGACTGCAAATCAAAGTTAGAATTGTCTCACTTGAGATAACTATAGTCACCTCGTTAGTTATAGCATGTCACATCACCTCACCCACGACACGGAATAGTGGGAGTTATAACGTTCGAGTTTTGTTTTTTTTTTGAGTGAGCAATTATCAAGGTATCCGCCCGGTTCTTAAGGTTGCAAATATTTGTTTCCTTGTTATTCGGAACATTATGCCATAGTATGCTATGAGGCATTACGGTCTTCTGTATGATCTGAATTTGTTTATTTATGTTAAGGGCTACGATAATGTTATGTTAAATTCCGTAGTGCGACTATCATACCGATATTTTCAACATGGAATAAAACAAGTGGATTTAGTTTTTCTAACTTCTGGAACAATGACTACTATTTTATAGCTTTTTCTTTCTAACAACGTTAAGTTTATTACCAGAAGAACAATAAATTCATCAAAAATAGCAGTAGGGAATACCAGAAACATTCCTGAACGTCTAGTAGTGGGACGTATATTTCAAGTTATTTGTATATCCGGGCCCAATGGAAAGCAATATGGCAGATGGGAACGGCTACGATACAGTTAGACTTCGCTTTCGGGTAATAGACCTTATCTGTGAAGCACTTCTGCAAAAAACGGAAATGTGTAGGAATCAGTAAGATGGATTTACATAGGTGTTAGCCATGTCACTTCAGCATAGCAAAAAAAAAACCTGTAGGAACTTCTGTTGTACAGCTCATATCGCGGTGTAAAGGTTACGATGTAGGTTTCATGGTAACGTTGGACTTCAACTCCGATGATGTTCAATTCCGATTAGCTGACGATGTTTAGTACTCTTCTCTAGTTTGAGTGTTTGAGACCAGTTCAAGAATTGACTGAAGCGCATATCTTATAAAAAAAAAACAGAACTAGATTCGGGCTTGTTCGGTTTTTGAAAACTGAGTACGAACGCTCTTTCTTTTTTTTTGATAAACCAGATAGGAGCGCTAATAGATATCTATATTCTCCTTCTTATAATGAAAATGAAAACTTTAAGTCTTAGCATTCTGAATTTAATATCAAACAATCTTACAAACAGTTCGGTGAAACCACGTAACACAGAAGATATACTGATCTGGCTTGCCTCTGAGAGTTATTGTCAAAGCTATCGTCTGAACGACATAAATTTCAACTATATTCTCTATTTTTGATGGTAAAATTCTTTTCTGTGTTCCAGATGACACCGTGTAGAATTAATCACGCAGATTCAGATTCGAATCGGTGTCCCTATGGTTATTTGATGTCCTGGTAGAAGTATTATGTCCTTCACAGAGTGTTTCCTTTCGGACGAATGTTAGAAACCGGTAGCATGTTGGTCAAAACCGACGGGTACAACCATCGTAGGTATACATCAACCATTGATACGGCCGATACAGCTCCAAGTCGGAAGACGGCCAGATATGATCGTTATTCTGAAATGGCAGGATACTTGAACCCATCTAAACAATGATCAATTTGACTCAAACCCACCTTAAAAATCGGTCTTTTTCGCCAAAACCAACTTCGAATGGGTGATACTCAAAGTTCAACTTTACCTCTTATTTTATCAAAAAGTAAAAAGCCTGAACAAAACAAACAGATGACGTCTCATTGAACCAGGTTACCCTCTATTTTTTTTTTTTTTTTTTTTGAATAGATCAAAGCGGTACCGAACTCTTTATTTTGATCTTAATTTAGAACATCTATATTTTTAAGTCCGATCAATTTTGGATCACAATATCCATCAAGATTGCAGATGCCCCAGGGGGTAAGTCACTCAGCCACCTTTTTTTTGCCACACTAAAAAACTACAAGGTTCAGCCCAATGGGGTTGTACGCAAAGGTAACGTAGGACTATGTAGCAATGGGCAATCGAATTCGCCTCCAGCAGCCTAATTGTTTAAAGGGTTTTCGAAACTGGTTTCGCTCAAAAATTAACTGCAATACACTAAACAGGTTACTCTAATAAACATGTAATATACAAGATCGATATTACAGATGGTTTATCCAACAATCAATATGCAATTAGCGATTTGAAATTGATTCACTGTTGTTGAACCCCTTGGTCCGAAGTACACCTTGTAGCCAGCACCTTGCTATACATATTTGCGCCTTTGTTTCGATTTGCTGTGTTATTTAGACAGAATATTTGAGCGTGTGTTCGTATGAGTTCATTATTAGGGGCGTATTATTAAGCTTGGGACCGAGCTTGGGACCGATGTTCTAGTACTGACTGAGCCAAGAAAAAAAATCATATTTGTTCGGGACCTACTGGTCTTAGTGTTAGTCTATGGTTTAACCGTACCGGTTACAGCTGGGATGATAGCCCGAATTGGTGGTTAGGTGCTTCTTATGGTAATTGTTTATGCGGGTAGACATTTAGGACATGTTTACCCAAGAGACTGGTTTCATCCACCACCAATTGCTTACGATTTCTTCTAGGCCTATGTGTGTACAACACTGCAAAATGTGCAAATGTCGAAAACACTATGGCTTCGACATACGATATTTTTCGCAACCGCCATTTCGAACAACTCTCTTTTCCAGTTATTTTGGAGGCCTTGAAAGGGGCCGTTTTGGGGTCAGGGGAACAGCTAGTGCAGCCACCTCACTTCGTCATGAAGCTGAAGCTTAAAGCTTGAGCAACTCACGTATATAGTTTGCATCCATATGCTGCGACATTTTACTTACACTTCCTCAAAATAATTTGTTTCTTATCGAATGGTATGGACTCTATCCATCGCACTAGAACTCAAGAAACACTTTTAAACACTGATTGGAATTCGAAGATAATATTACCAATGAACTTCACACTTCACATGCCATCAATCAGAAATTATAACATGCCATCAAACAGTGGACTATGATTGCAAATAAGCACACAACAAACGACCCTTAGTGATTTGCAATACTGAATCATATTATGTAACATTTATAATGTATCGAATAATAAATATGATATACTCTCATGTTTGGTTGAATTTTGAGTTTCGTTTGTGTGAAAGCATCCCCCCTTCTAGAGGGGAAGGGGGGTCTCGAACCGCAATAGAAGCATTTTTTGTTTTCAAAAACTTCCACATGCCAAATTTGGTTCCATTTGCTTAGTTAGTTCTCGAGTTAAGCAAAAAATCCAGTTTCACTTGTATGGAAGCCCCCCAATCTAGAAGTGGGAGGGGTCTCGAACTACCAAATAATCATTTTTTGTCTTCAAAAACTTCCACATGTCAAATTTTATTCCATTTACTTGATTAGTTCTCGAGTTATCAGAAGTTCCTGTTTCATTTGCATGGGAGCCCACTCTCCCTTCTAGAGGTGGGAGGGGTCTCAATCTACCATAGAAACATTTCTTGCCTTCAAGTTCTTCCACATGTCAAATTTGGTTCCATTTACTTGATTAGTTCTTGAGTTATTAGAAGTTCCTGTTTCATTTGTACGGGAGCCCCCCCTTTCTAAAGGTGAGAGGGGTCTCAAATTGCCATAGAAACCTTCCTTGCCATCAAAAACTTGCACATGCCAAATTTGGCAAGTTTTTTCGCGATGACTGCAAATCAAAGTTAGAATTGTCTCACTTGAGATAACTATAGTCACCTCGTTAGTTATAGCATGTCACATCACCTCACCCACGACACGGAATAGTGGGAGTTATAACGTTCGAGTTTTGTTTTTTTTTGAGTGAGCAATTGTCAAGGTATCCGCCCGGTTCTTAAGGTTGCAAATATTTGTTTCCTTGTTATTCGGAACATTATGCCATAGTATGCTATGAGGCATTACGGTCTTCTGTATGATCTGAATTTGTTTATTTATGTTAAGGGCTACGATAATGTTATGTTAAATTCCGTAGTGCGACTATCATACCGATATTTTCAACATGGAATAAAACAAGTGGATTTAGTTTTTCTAACTTCTGGAACAATGACTACTATTTTATAGCTTTTTCTTTCTAACAACGTTAAGTTTATTACCAGAAGAACAATAAATTCATCAAAAATAGCAGTAGGGAATACCAGAAACATTCCTGAACGTCTAGTAGTGGGACGTATATTTCAAGTTATTTGTATATCCGGGCCCAATGGAAAGCAATATGGCAGATGGGAACGGCTACGATACAGTTAGACTTCGCTTTCGGGTAATAGACCTTATCTGTGAAGCACTTCTGCAAAAAACGGAAATCTGTAGGAATCAGTAAGATGGATTTACATAGGTGTTAGCCATGTCACTTCAGCATAGCAAAAAAAAAACCTGTAGGAACTTCTGTTGTACAGCTCATATCGCGGTGTAAAGGTTACGATGTAGGTTTCATGGTAACGTTGGACTTCAACTCCGATGATGTTCAATTCCGATTAGCTGACGATATTTAGTACTCTTCTCTAGTTTGAGTGTTTGAGACCAGTTCAAGAATTGACTGAAGCGCATATCTTATAAAAAAAAACAGAACTAGATTCGGGCTTGTTCGGTTTTTGAAAACTGAGTACGAACGCTCTTTCTTTTTTTTTGATAAACCAGATAGGAGCGCTAATAGATATCTATATTCTCCTTTTTATAATGAAAATGAAAACTTTAAGTCTTAGCATTCTGAATTTAATATCAAACAATCTTACAAACAGTTCGGTGAAACCACGTAACACAGAAGATATACTGATCTGGCTTGCCTCTGAGAGTTATTGTCAAAGCTATCGTCTGAACGACATAAATTTCAACTATATTCTCTATTTTTGATGGTAAAATTCTTTTCTGTGTTCCAGATGACACCGTGTAGAATTAATCACGCAGATTCAGATTCGAATCGGTGTCCCTATGGTTATTTGATGTCCTGGTAGAAGTATTATGTCCTTCACAGAGTGTTTCCTTTCGGACGAATGTTAGAAACCGGTAGCATGTTGGTCAAAACCGACGGGTACAACCATCGTAGGTATACATCAACCATTGATACGGGCGATACAGCTCCAAGTGGGGAAACGGGCAGAAATGATTGTTTTTTGAAAAGGGAGGATACTTGAACCCCTTTAAACATATTAATTTGGCTTAAACCCCGCTTAAAAATTTGTTTTTTTCTTAAAAACCAATTTGGGGGGGTGTAATCTAAATTTTACTTTTTCTTTTTTTTTATAATAAAAAAAAAAGAAAAAAAAGAAATAGTGTTGTTTTAATTTACCATGTTTTTTTTTTTTTTTTTTTTTTTGGATTGAAGGGGTCCCATTTTTTTTTTTTTTTTTATTTAAATATATATTTTTTGCTTTTGGGGGGGGGGGGGCCCTTTTTTTTGCCACACTAAAAAACTACAAGGTTCAGCCCAATGGGGTTGTACGCAAAGGTAACGTAGGACTATGTAGCAATGGGCAATCGAATTCGCCTCCAGCAGCCTAATTGTTTAAAGGGTTTTCGAAACTGGTTTCGCTCAAAAATTAACTGCAATACACTAAACAGGTTACTCTAATAAACATGTAATATACAAGATCGATATTACAGATGGTTTATCCAACAATCAATATGCAATTAGCGATTTGAAATTGATTCACTGTTGTTGAACCCCTTGGTCCGAAGTACACCTTGTAGCCAGCACCTTGCTATACATATTTGCGCCTTTGTTTCGATTTGCTGTGTTATTTAGACAGAATATTTGAGCGTGTGTTCGTATGAGTTCATTATTAGGGGCGTATTATTAAGCTTGGGACCGAGCTTGGGACCGATGTGCTAGTACTGACTGAGCCAAGAAAAAAATCATATTTGTTCGGGACCTACTGGTCTTCGAGTTAGTCTATGGTTTAACCGTACCGGTTACAGTTGGGATGATAGCCCGAATTGGTGGTTAGGTGCTTCTTATGGTAATTGTTTATGCGGGTAGACATTTAGGACATGTTTACCCAAGAGACTGGTTTCATCCACCACCAATTGTTTACGATTTCTTCTAGGCCTATGTGTGTACAACACTGCAAAATGTGCAAATGTCGAAAACACTATGGCTTCGACATACGATATTTTTCGCAACCGCCATTTCGAACAACTCTCTTTTCCAGTTATTTTGGAGGCCTTGAAAGGGGCCGTTTTGGGGTCAGGGGAACAGCTAGTGCAGCCACCTCACTTCGTCATGAAGCTGAAGCTTAAAGCTTGAGCAACTCACGTATATAGTTTGCATCCATATGCTGCGACATTTTACTTACACTTCCTCAAAATAATTTGTTTCTTATCGAATGGTATGGACTCTATCCATCGCACTAGAACTCAAGAAACACTTTTAAACACTGATTGGAATTCGAAGATAATATTACCAATGAACTTCACACTTCACATGCCATCAAACAGAAATTATAACATGCCATCAAACAGTGGACTATGATTGCAAATAAGCACACAACAAACGACCCTTAGTGATTTGCAATACTGAATCATATTATGTAACATTTATAATGTATCGAATAATAAATATGATATACTCTCATGTTTGGTTGAATTTTGAGTTTCGTTTGTGTGAAAGCATCCCCCCTTCTAGAGGGGAAGGGGGGTCTCGAACCGCAATAGAAGCATTTTTTGTTTTCAAAAACTTCCACATGCCAAATTTGGTTCCATTTGCTTAGTTAGTTCTCGAGTTAAGCAAAAAATCCAGTTTCACTTGTATGGAAGCCCCCCAATCTAGAAGTGGGAGGGGTCTCGAACTACCAAATAATCATTTTTTGTCTTCAAAAACTTCCACATGTCAAATTTTATTCCATTTACTTGATTAGTTCTCGAGTTATCAGAAGTTCCTGTTTCATTTGCATGGGAGCCCACTCTCCCTTCTAGAGGTGGGAGGGGTCTCAATCTACCATAGAAACATTTCTTGCCTTCAAGTTCTTCCACATGTCAAATTTGGTTCCATTTACTTGATTAGTTCTTGAGTTATTAGAAGTTCCTGTTTCATTTGTACGGGAGCCCCCCCTTTCTAAAGGTGAGAGGGGTCTCAAATTGCCATAGAAACCTTCCTTGCCATCAAAAACTTGCACATGCCAAATTTGGTTCCATTTGCTTGATTAGTTCTTGAATTATGCCGAAATTTGTGTTTCATTTGTATGAGAGCCCCCCTTTCCATAGGGGGGGAGGGGGGTCTTAAACCATCATTATCGGTCCCAAAAGCCCCTGCATACAAATTTTCACGCCAGTCGGTTAGGTAGTTTCTATGTCTAAAAGGGTCAGTTCGATAGAAATTCATTTTTATATATATAAGAATTTCAATAGTTTTTTATTTAAAATTAAAAGTTTTCAATAATGCAATTGATGAGTAGAAAAATTTGCAATCGATCGGTGCAAAAATTTTGAAAATCGGTCATGAAATGACTTAGTTATTAACTTGCAAAACCTAAGCATGTTTCGTGACGCTCCAAATTTTCGTACTCGCAACGTGTACCCCTATATTGAAAACAAAGACGTAGTCCTACGTCAAAACACAATCCGCACAAACACTTCAAACACACTCGCCACCACATGAAAGATAAATTCATATCTGGCACCACTTACACGAATCGATTGTTTGTTTTCTCACTGTTTTGTTTCCCTCTCGCTTGCACTCATGTGATTTAAATGATGCAGAAGTGTGCGTGAATTTACCGTCAAAAAAGTCCACGGTTACCAATAAGCATAAATTTTCGATTGTAGTATTGCCAGATAAATTGAAACACAGAAACATCTTCCGACACACTGAAACACAAACACAACGTGTCAGAGTGACTAGCCCCCTGAGATGCCCTGACATTCGATACTTCCCTTAACGAGTATACTATTACTGATCCTTGGAACTCCAAATAAAATCACGAAACGTGTCTCTAATCTGCTTTCCGGTTCGCCAATAACTGGGGTTGAATGTTTTTCTGGATGCTTTTTTTGCAGACTTTCTGCCCCTAGACAGCCAGCATTGAAATACTCTTCTTCTGGGCTTACATCTCGTCGGGCATATGGTCTTATAATATTGGGTAAAAGCGGATACGCCTCGTCTGCTAGGAAAACAGACGGCATCAACGAACTTGTTTCCGGAAGGTTGCTGTCTGAACACATAAAAAATAAACCTTGTTTTATTAAAAGCTTTGCGCTTTACTTCTGAGAAGTGTTTATTTTTCATTAAATTGAAAGTAAAATTATCTACAATGAAAGTTCATCGTTTGATTTGAAAGTGTTGTGTTTCGGTTCAGTGTGTAAATTTAAAAGTGATTTCTTTTATTGCTGATTGCAGTTCAAATTGGACTCCGACAAAAACAGAAAAAGTGTGATAAAAGTGCACGTTTACGACAAATCGTTTCCTGTCTTCAGTGAACTTACCCAAGTAACCACGAGGCTATAATAGCTTGCATATACAGGGGATGATCAAAAAGGAGAAGACTAGCAAAATTTTGTCCAGATTCAAAGTGATACAGTTCTGTGAATAATTAACTGATTTTGATAAAACTAGAAGCATTCGACGGAGAATTTATTCTTGTTTCAGCATGTTAATTCAAAATTTGATTTGACTTCCGGACACTGGAGAAATCACGGATACTTTGAGGTTATGTCAAATGTGCTTATTTTCTGCAGCTCGTTATTTTTTATGTTACTTGAAAATCGGAAATATTATATTTTTTTCAGAAACTAGAATTTATAACAAGTCTGTCAGTGGTTAAAGATCGTGAATCGGCCCATAAACAACCGAGATATGGCCATTTCCTTAAATGTAGTTTTTTACCCTATTGCCTGACACTTCTTATGTTGAAAAACTCCTTTTTAATTTATCTGTAACTCTGCGTACCCTTAACCAAATTAGATGCAATTTTTTCCATACGATTACAAATTTATCCTTGTTTTTGGAAGAGTATCGGACATTTCGTTATTTTCTGTAGTTCCGGATTCATTATCGGGAATCGTGAAGGAAGTACCCTACCAGTGTAATGGCCAGAGTTAGAACTGTATCAAACCTGGCTTGCGACATATCAAACTTCATGATTTTACAAACCAATACCACTGGTAGTCAACCTGAGAGTATTCTTTCACATTGGCCACACCTGGTGACGTTCCGGATTCCGGGTTCCCCCAGGGAAGTGGCCAGATTTCGAATGATGTCAAACCCTGGCTTGCGACACATCAAACTTCATGATTTTACAGAACAATACCTAAACTAAAAATAACTCAAAATTAATAACTCAAAATTAATTGAAAAATAACTCAAAATTAATTTGGCGTACGGAACCATCGACCTGGTGGAATAGAACTCAAATTGGGTATTATTTTTTATCCGAGTACATGTTTGCATAGAAGAAGACAAAAGGTGACAGGATTGAGTGCTTGCGCATGGGACAAATCAAGATTAAGTGCTGAAGTGTGCAGTTCGAAATGCCATTAGAGCTTACGGAATTTCAACGGGGCCGTATAGTCGGTGCTCGAGAAGTCCGTGCTTCGATCGCTGAAACATGCAAACTGGTTGGTGTTGCCAGGGCCACAGTTTTCCGGATAATGTCGGAATATAATAAACATGGAAAAACATCGCCTGATAAGAGTAGCTGTGGACGGAAGCAAAAGATGGATGACCGGCAGCAACGTTCGTTGAAGCGTATAGTCAAAGCAGACAGACGCATTAAGTGCTGTTAAAACAACTGCTGCTTTGAACAATGCATAAATTAAATGCTTATCAAAATAGAAAAATAAAAATTAAAATAAAAAAAATACATTTACAAAAATTACATAATTTACAAAATTTTCAACCTAAACCAATGTAACCAATAGAAAGGTTATAAAATACTGAAGCCAATAGCTCCTTGTGTGCAAAGGCCAGTTGTATATCAGATGAAAGCAACGCTAAACAATCGTTTGTTCCTTTGTTCTTTCTGAAACCAAATTGCGTATTTGATAGTAGGTTGTTTGATTCAACCCAACGGTCAAGTCTTGATAGGATCATTTTTTTTAACAATTTCCTTAAACATGATAGCATAGAGATCGGACGGTAAGAAATGTAATCAGACGCTGGTTTCCCAGGCTTTTGAATAGCTATTACTTTAACCTGCCTCCATGCGGGTGGAACTATATTTAATTCCATGAGAGTGTTATACAGGTTAAGTAATCGTCTTTTAGCGATATCAGGAAGATTTTTTAGAAGGTTGAATTTAATCATATCGCTTCCCGGAGCAGAGTTATTCGATGAAAGAAGTGCTATTGAAAATTCCAACATTGTGAATGGTTCGGCCAGAGAACCGTTATTTCGGGTAGTATCCCGTAAATTCGGTTGTGTTGGGTCAGAGTCTGGACAAACCTTTTTAGCGAAGTCGAATATCCATTGCATGGAGTATTCTTCACTCTCATTGGAGGATGAGCGGTTTCGCATGTAACGAGCCTTTCTCCAAAGCGTTGTCATCGAGGTTTCTCTAGATAGTCCCTCTACAAACGAACGCCAGTAATTGCGTTTCTTTGCTTTGAGTATGTTTTTAAGCTATTTTTCAAGCATGAGGTACTTATCAAAAAGCTCACATGTTTCATGTCTACGATAATCTTTAAACGCATCGGATTTCTCAAGATACAACTTAGTGCATTTATCATCTCATCCAGGGGTGGCTGGTCTTCATTTGAGGGATGCACTTGGAACACGTCGTTTCTGAGCTTCTAATGCACTTTTGTACATCAGGTCAGAAAGGAAACGATACTCTTCTAATGGCGGAAGAGGATCGGTAGAATCAATACCAAGGGTTACCGCCGATGCAAAATGTTGACAATCAATATGCCTCGTGAGGTCATAAGGAACATGGATTGACTGGTCTGTTTTGTGAAAACTATTTGTGATTGAGATAATAATTGGTAAGTGATCACTACCATGGGGATCATTGATTACCTTCCACAGACAATCTAATGATAGTGAATTAGAACACAAAGATATGTCAAGTAAACTCTCCCTGGCAGGAGGTTTTGCTATTCGTGTCGCTTCCTCAGTGTTCAAGATGGTCAAGTTGAAATCGTCGCATAAGTCATAGAAAATACACGCTCTGTTGTCATTGTATTGTTCGCCCCAAGCAGTACCGTGGGAGTTCAGATCGCCCAGAATAAGAACTGGAGATGGAAGTAATGTAATTGAACTCCAAAGTTGACGGCGGTTTATTGATGCCCTCGGAGGGACATAGACGGAAGCCATGCAAAGATCTTTATTCTTTACATTTATTTGGCAAGCGACGATTTCAATGCCTGGGATTATTGGGAGTGAGATTTTAAATTTTTTTTTTTGATCCCCAGAAGTACGCCACCATAATGATTCATATTTCGGTCCAGGCGAGTAAGGGAAGGTCCATTAAGTATGTCACGCAGTTAGGGGGGGAGGGGGCTTGGGAAAACGTGACGATCCATACAAAAAAATTTGAAGGTCCATACAAAAAAACGTGACATGGGGGGGGGGGGGGGGTTATAAAAAGTCGCTTTTTGCGTGACGTACTTAATGGACGTTCCCTAATGTTAAAATCGTGGATGTTTAATTCATCTTCGGATGAAATCCATGTTTCACAGAGAGCAAATATATCACAATCAGAATTGTGAATCAAATACTTGAACGAGTCTAATTTAGGTATTAGACTGCGACAGTTCCATTGTAATACGGTGATCATATCTTGATCCTCACTCGACGAATTATTCATCGAAAGATATGAATTCACCAATAAGGGGCCATGATACAGTCAATTGCTTGAAGTAGTTTCCAACTATAGGAATAAGCAGGTCAATAATTCCTCGGAGCGGTGAAGCATCCGAAAGGCCAAGAGCATTTAAAATGTTATCCACAATGTCCCTAAAATTAATCTTACCTCGCTTGGACGGGATATTCTTAGAATTGCGAGAAGGCCTAATTTTTTTTCTTTTTGGCAACCTCTTACGGTTACTGTTATTAGGTAGCGGCGGGTTGGTATAGCTACAGCTAGGAACGGATGCATCAGCTATTACCGGTTTATTCAGTTTTTTAAATTGACCTCCAATTTTTTACAAGCTTTTGTGAGTAGGTTTTATTTGTTTCCGGCGCACCTAGTAGGCTTTCTTTTACCGGGGGCGTGTACCTCCGGAAATCCACTCTCATCGGCTCCGTCAGAGTCCAGTTCATCGGAAGACAAAATCAAGAAAGGATTTTCATTTTGAGCGACTGAATCTCAACGTACAAGGCGCTTTCCAATCCAACGAAGCGTGGGATTTTAAAAGCGTTAATAAATTTCAAAGAATCTCTGAACGTAAGCCAAGATTGCAGAAAATCACCTTCCAAAGGATCATCCCATCCTACTCCATCCTTCCACAAACGTTGCATGATCTCCTTTGCTAGAACTATCACCGGTGCAACAAGGCCTAAGGGATCAAACAATCGCGCAATTTCGGAGAGAACGATACGTTTGGTTGGCATTGGCGACAACGGTTGGAATTGCAAACCACAATGGAATCTAAAAACATCCTCGTTTGGATCCCTTAGTAGACCTAAAGTTTTGATGACCTTATTCACATCAGAACCCTCAAACTCTAAATACGTTTCGCGATCTTCTTCAGGGACGGTGTCAAGAATGGTTGCATCGCTTGCACATCATTTATGTAGAGGGAAACCTCCAGACTGCAACAACTGTGTCAAATCAGAACGAAGCTGTACAGCCTGCTCAATGGTATCAGCTCCTGATACCATGTCATCTACATAAACATCTTCTTCCAAGACCTTGGACGCTCTAGGAAAACGCTGTGATTCAACACGGGCAAGCTGTAACAGTGCTCTGGTGGCCAAAAATGGAGCACTGGCTGTCCCGTAGGTAACGGTAGTTAATTCAATAATCTGTAGTGAATCATCGGAATTCTCTCTCCAAAAAATTCGTTGCAGACTGGAGTGTTTTCTATCAACATGGACTCTTCTGTACATTTTGGAAGCGTCAGCCGTTATTGCAAAACGATGCTTACGGAATCGAAGGATTATCGAGAAGATGTCATCCTGGACAGTGGGACCAATCATTAAGACATCGTTAAGAGATAGACCAGTTGTTCCTGCTGAAGCATCAAAGACAACTCTCAAACGGGTGGTGGAGCTACTTGGTTTTAACACCGCATGGTGGGGCAAATAGTGAACCAACTTCCCAGGCGCATCATCAGACTCGGAAATTTGTCTACAATGGGACAAAGATTTGTACTCGTTAATGAAATCTACGTAAGCATTCTTCAAATCGGCATTCTTCGAGAATCGATGCTCTAAAATGTGAAGACGTTTTAGTGCCAACGATCGGTTATTTCCCAACTCGCTTACAGATTCCTTCAACGGTAAGTGGACAATGTAGGTACCATCTGGATTTCGAACGGTTGTGGAAACTGAAAAGTTGTTCGCAATCTTGCTCCTCCTTGGATACGGCATCACTAGGTTCAATTGACTCAACAGACCAAAACTTTTCCATACATTCTGTGAGTGGCTGCAGGCTGGCTGTGTAGCAATGCTGGTTCTCATCTACGTCATCAGCACCACCAGCAACAACCCAACCCAAACGGGTTTCCTTCAGGATCGGTAACTGCTTTCCTAGCATCAGCTGTCCGGGCAGCATCAAGTGGAAAAACAATTTAACTCCAATCAGCAAATTGACTTCCCCTGGGGTATGGAATGTAGGATCGGCAAGCGACAAACCAGAGGGAATTTTCCAAGATCGAGGATCCAACTTACGACCAGGCAGAGGACCAGTCACCACTTCAATGACCAAACATTCTATTTGGGCTTGGAATTCCGTGCAACGAGAACGGAGCGTAAGTGTCGTCTTCTTGTCCAGCACCGATCTTTTACCGGCTGCTCCGAATACTTCAACATGGGTAGGTACCTGGTCGATTCCCAAACATTCTACAAATGAACGGGAAACCAAATGTGGTTGGGAACCACAATCGAGGAATGCACGACAAGGATGGGAAATACCATGGCTGTCAAGGACATCAACCATGGCCGTAAGCAAACTGGATTGGACAAAGACGAAACACTTTCAATAGGGGAAGGAACTTGGATACTAACTTGGGTTGAATTTGGTTTGGGTACTTGGACTTGGATAGATTCTGGTTTAGAATTTGGAACTTCAACTACGGGCTTTGCATCAAATTTTAGATATTTTTGCTCATGGAGCAGCGTATTGTGTCTGCATTGACACTCCTGGCAGGACTTATTCGAAAGGCATTTTGTGGCAAGGTGGCCCTTCCTCAAACAATTGAAACAAAGATAAAGCTCTCTTACCTTTACTCTACGCTGGGGTACCGTTAGGGATAAAAACTTATCGCACTTAAAGTTAGGATGGCTGGCACTGCAGATCTCTATTTGCTACGGGTGTAGCCATAGCGAACGACTTTGCCAATGGGGACTTCGGGGTGGACTTCTGGCTGGAATCTTTAGATGACGACAACTTGGTATGACTGACTTCACAGCGCTCCAATAGCGACCATCGCTCCTTCAAGAACTTGATGGTGTCTTCATAGTTCGGGATCTGCTTATGAGGAATAGTAGCCTCCCACTGCTTCCGCGTCTTGGGGTCGAAAGCATCGGAGAGGACTACGACGACAAATCTTTCGGATACGCCTGCCAAATTCTGGTTCAGCAACTTCAGTCCTTCAACGTGACGGGTCACCTCGTTCAAAAGCTCCCTCATCTGCTTGGAGTACTCCTTATTCATGTGCTTCAAGCTCAGCAAGCCATGGATATGAGAATCTATTGCCTTCCGCTCGTCTTCGTAAACGTCAAGCAGCAGCTCCCAAGCGTGGGCGAAATTTCCTTCACTGAGTGTTTTCGGGTCGATGATCTTGGCGGCGGATCCACTCGCTAGTGCTCTTTCAAGGTGGTGTAACTTGACCGCATCGGAGTCCCTGGATCTTGTCATAATGTCCGAAAAAAACTTGTCTGAACCTTGGCCAGTTCTCCGGCTTACCATCACACAAAGGAACAGGAACCAGCAGCGGTTGCTGCTGTACAACAATTTGCGGATGTTGAAATGCAGACACTGGCGTGGGCATCAATGTGGGTGGCGGAGATGCGAACTGGATCAAGCCTTCGACTAACGTCGCAGTTTCGGTGTGATGCGTTTCAAACTGAAGGTACGTGGCATCATTATCATCAAGCTTTTCCGGTGGCAACAATGCGGTGATCTGGTGGTGGAAACTGAGGTACTCTTGGAAATGAGCCTCCAGATTCCTTGCATACACCTTCAGCTGGGCGAGGGAAAATTGAACAGCCTCTGAAACTTTTTCAATTGCTTTCCGGATTCTGGTAACCTTACCCTTTGCTTGGCCACGAAGATGCACTAGCGTTTTCAGTTGAGCCATATTTTCGTTTGCAAATTTCTGGGGCGTATGTATCATCGACATCGATGGCACTTGCTCACTGTTTCAGCCGAATAGGCCCACACTTATTACACTTTTGTCTTTCTTCGTCCCAACCGGGTACACTAACACACTGTCTATACTGTCTTTACTTTGTCCCAACCGGGCACTAGCACACACTACTTTACTGTCTTTGCTTCGTCCCAACCGGGCACTAGCACACACTACTCTACTGTCTTATCCGAAACTTGTTTGGACGTGTTCAAACTTCTTCGCTCACAACACTCGCACCACAGGGTCTAATTGTGGATCGGAACGATGGGACCAACGTCTATCGCCTCACGACGAATGGATGGACTGCTCGGTAGCAGGTTCAACAACAGCAGCAATCGGGTGCCTCAGCTCAGTAGTGGGAAATGGATCGGATGCTCCTTGGTGGAATAAATGAAATCCGGATGTTTGTTCTTTTCAACGTTTATTCTTCGCTTGAACTTAACTTCTACGCGTTTACAAACAAAACTGATGCGCAGTGCGCAAAACAGTTTACTTTTATAGCAGTAGCTACCTCTCACACAACTACAACCCACTGCTACGAAAATGTGCAAAACAAACAAAACATGATAAAGGGGCGGAGAGAAATTTGCTGGGATGACTGAATTCGACTACCTTTTTACATTTCAATTCGATATTCGGGAATGGTATTGCACTAAGACAGTAACAAACAGGCTGTAATAAAGAAAAAAGATAAACGGGCGGAAAGGGTACAAGGGGAATAAAAGGCAAACGGTGCGAAAGGGGAATTGGGGGCAAATATGGCATAATGGTCAATAAGAGAAAATAAATCAAACGTTCGGAACCGAACAATGTGATGTTTATTATGAAGTATTTTTCACCTACAGTGCAACATAACAAATAATTTACACTCGTGTTCAAAATGCGTTTTTGAGACATATGGGCAACGTAATGAGAACGCAATATAAAGTCAATGAATAACGTTACGTTCTTGCAACGTTCAATTGCACATTACCACAACAGTGATACCGATTGAAATATATCCGAATGAAATGCACACTACCGACCACAGGTGTTTTGATATGAATGAAAAAATAATCAATTCACAATCTGATCAAATTAGGTATAAGTTGATTTCTCGAGGTTGTTGTTATTGTATAGGTCTAACAAAGAAAAGACTTGAAGTGTTCATTATGCAACTTCTATTAGCTATGATTTTCATAGTAGTGGCTATTACTATTAACTTTTAAACAAGGATCACTCAAATAGTGAGAGCATAATATTTTAATTTTTGGCTGCACTAACTAATTAATATAAATAATATAGCTATCTTCATAAATTATCTTCCCAATCAAAATAAACAGTTGTGAAATAACTAGTTGTGCGTAATGAACATAAGCTGTTACGTTTTTGAATTAACTCTGCCAACTGTTTACATAAAAGCAAAATCAATGATTTCACAAGAAACCCTTGGACTCAATTTAAAGAACAAATTTTTTGCTATGTTCCCAACTACAACCTAATGTATTCATCACATAGTAAAGCTTTGGTATTGGTAAAATTTTCAATGTATCAGTACTTGATTGTATTTTTTGTTCAAATAGCTTATTTAAATCCAAACACAAGCAACAATATCTGTAAAGTAGGGATTGTAATGTGTTGAATATGGATTAATCGATTGATCATAAGCGAAAATAATCATAATAAAGTTGTTCAATAAATTTGTTACGTGAAATTTTTTTGTGAGTTAAGCAAATAAATCTTCAAGTAACAATAAAATAATCTTAAAGAAACAATAAAATAAACTTTATCAAGATTGGTTTTAACGACCAACTTAAATGATGAGACAAAAAAAAAGATGAGTCTTTTAAAAGTAAGTTATTTAACTTCTCGTGGTTCAGAACAGGAGACGACTTATTAAGCTCCTTTTAGCAATCATATGATTGAATTTATAAGGCTAGTGGTTTTTCGTCATAAACAATGCAATTAAATAATTGCAATTAATTGCACTATAAGTTCTACATGTTAAGAACGGTTTGATATTTTCTACCTTTGCTAAGATAACCTCACTTAGAAACAGTTGTGTCTAAAGTGATTGAAATAAAACATTTTATTTTATGTTATAATACCATTAGACATTTTTGTGTGTGACCTAGACCAAAATTACGGATAATCCAATTGCGAGCAATCCAAACTTCGAATTCATGGAAGAATTAATAATACTAGGATTTTATTTAATTACTCCGATTGAACCTCTTAACGAAATCCCCACTAAATTGCTCTTCAGTTTTTTAAGTAAAAAAAACATGGTGTAGCATCTAAATTATTCTAATTCTGTGTTCCAATGGAGTGAACACTTTTGTTGAAGGGGTATAGGACATTATTGTTTTAATTGTAATGTCAAACATTATCTTTTCAGTACGTTCTGCATATCCTTTGAACAAATAAGCAGCTATTAGTTTTGTGTACTATTACATTTATTAATAGTACAGTAGTTTTTAATTCTAAGTAAATCAGATATACACAAACAAAGAAAACTCACTATCAAACTAAAGGGTGTCCACGATGAAATTGCCACACACAAAATTGATTCGCAAAATTCGAGTTTTCATCCGATTGCCATAAAATTTTCAGGGATTGAGAAATAACTATTAAACTTCATTTTACCATTTAACTCGTATTTTATTTACAGTCCATACGCAAATACCCGCACCTTGGCCTTAACCCCGGCCATAAGATTCTGCACAACCTGTGAATCAACCGTTTTTTGCATGTAAACCCATACTTTCTTCAGTTCCTCGACTGTCTTCACAACCTTAGGTCGTTTAAGAAGGTGCTGCTTCATAATCGCCCAGTACTTCTCGATGAGGCGGAGCTCCGGAGTGTTGGGAGGGTTGAACATTTTCGGCACGAAGTTGACCTTATTGTCCGCATACCACTTCAGCACGTCCTTGGAGTAGTGGCATGAGGCCAAATCCGGCCAGAAGATTGTTGGGACGTTGTGGGCCTTCAGTAGAGGAAGCAGCCGCTTCTGGAGGCACTCTTTTATGTACACCTGTCCGTTCATCGTGTCCTGGGTCACGAAAGGTGCACTCCGCTTCCCGCACGTGCAGATGGCTTGCCAAACCAGGATTTTCTTCGCAAATTTGGACATCTTCTGAGTGCGGACATGCTCCGGAACGCTGAACTTATCCTTGGCCGTGAAAAACAGGTTGCCGGGGATCTGTTTGAAGTCGGCCTTCACATATGTTTCGTCGTCCATGATGCAGCATTCAACTTTCGTCAGCATGTTGAGGTACAACTTCCTGGCACGGGTTTTGGCGGACTTGTTCTGCTTTTGTACCTTGAACGTTCGAAGCCCAGCCTTAGTTTTGGCCTTCTGGACAAAACTTCGGCTTAGGTGCAGCTTCTTAGCCACATCCCGAACGGAGGCGTTCGGATTTCGGTTGAAGGCCCCAACTACGCGGTTGTGATTTTTGGTGTTGTACGGAATACTTTTTCCTTCACTTCTGGGCTTCCGATCGGTGGTCAACCGTTCCTCGAACCTCTTAATCACTCGCGACACCGTGGAATTCGCGATTCCCAACGTTTTAGCGATGGAACGATGCGAGAGATCCTTGTTCTCGTGATGAATGCGCAAGATTTTATCACGCACGAGCTGTTCTTTCGACTCCATTTCCGCGAGTTTTGATCACACGACTTTAAAACTTGCAGAATGTAAATAATGCACTATGAACTAAATCCACCCAAATTTTCATTAAATTCTACCCAACGGTTAAAAAGTTAGAGCAATTTCATAGTGTGGCAATTTCATCGTGGACACCCTTTACGACTGTCGCTACCAGATAGCTATAATTTTAAGATGTCTGCATACATAAATATCATAGAAGTACTTCACGTGTTAAGAATGGGTTCAAGATTATTTTAGCCGGTAGTGTATTTGGTTTGTTCGCAGTCGCCATAGGCCAAAATTTTGCAATACAAAATGATATTTTTAAATTTCACTCATTCTTCCACAGTTTGAACCTAACATGAACTTGTAACGATTTATAATTCTTCGAATGAATCAGAAATCTGATTCTTCAACATGTAAACATAATTTTACACAAATTTTTCTTTTTCAAGTTCTGAAGCAATGCTCTATCATAGACTAACTCTAAGACCAGTAGGTCCCGAACAAATACGATATTTTTCTTGGCTCAGTCAGTACTAGCACATCGGTCCCAAGCTCGGTCCCAAGCTCAATGATTCGCCCCTTACAACGTAGCTCACACCAACACATTCTCAAATGTTGTGTCAAAATAACATAGTGAATCAAAACAACAACCAAGATACTAGTCCCGGAAGGTACCGAAAAGCGCAAGAATTATTGCAAGGTGCAGACTGCAAGGTATACTTCGGACCTAGGGGTTCTACAACAGTGAACCAATTTCAAATCGCTAGTTGCACATTGATTGTTGGCTCTATTCTCGAGGATTTATTCCAGGGCGTTTATATTTTTCGTAGTAGAACAGAATATTGATCCATAAATCCGAAAGCGTTTAAAAATAAACTTAATCCAAAACGATTTTCAGATCATTTTACTTCTCAATATTTTGATCAGGAATGTTTGGTTGATAACGATATCCATTAAAAAAAAGTTATCCTCACATTCATTTAAACATCGGCATCATTGCACTTTCCTGCAACGCAATTTACAATATTTTTAAGTTTTACAAAATGCTATTGCAACTCTGTAGAACCAGCGTCAAGTTGCAAATAGGCTCCACCCTTGCGCTTTTTGCGTTACTGTTGTGTATGATTTTGCGGTACATAGCCAAACAAAACTATCCCTAATTTGTTTCAAGAGAGCTTTTTACGCTCTATTGTAACAAGTTGTGCTACTTGGGAATCTCCTTTTTCCCATCCTTGGCATCCCTACCCAAGTAACCACAAGCATTATATTATTGCACTTATTCAACCCAAAATCAACATCATTAATGCGGGATCGCATTTATTCGACATCCCATACTATTACGATTACACGGAGTCAGCTGATATAAGCAGCTGTCATTGCCGGGGTCGGCAACTAGTAGGTAAATGTTTTCATTACGTCTCAGTGCGCGATATTTTTACCAACGACTGTTTAATTATTGTTTCGTGCAGGAAAATTGTTGAGCGATTCGCGGGTGTTTCCGTGACCTTTTGTGTCGTTGGCTGGCTGTTTGAAGTGGCGTCTCGGACATCGAGCGGGCAATGGCCTGGGTGTCCGCCACTGTGCAATGAAGAAACGGCGAAATTCTATTGCCAAACTTGAGCCGGAGAACACGGAGCACCGTAGGCCGTTCGACAATTACAGCCAATTGGACGGAAGACAATTTCCCGGTAATGTACCCTACCCTACCTTCTTTTCCTATCCATATTTTGAATAAAAGTTAAAAAGAAAATGAATTCTACGAACAAATTAATTCGCTTTTCTATTTTGAACTGATCCCTTTCTCCTATTCTTTCTTGTTTACGGTTTTTATGGGAAGTTTTTCCGCCCAATTCCCCTCGGAGCCAGTAAACGAGCCCAAATTCCAGGGAAAGCCTGAAGGGGGAAAAAAGAAAATCCTCAGTGAAAAGGCCGATCTAGCAAGTGAATTCTAACAATTGGCGCCCAACGCAAAATAAAAAAAAGGATCCCATTTTTCTTTGAAAATTGGAATCCTTTTCCAAGTAAGCTCCTGGTGGAATTGGTATCTTTTATTCTAATTGTTTTTACAGTGAAAGGTGAATGAGTTGTATTCGGAAAATTATTGTAATCTATAAAAGTGCTATTTTCCTTTTGTGAATCGGTTCGGATGATGATAACAATTATTATTTCTATAGTTTTTAGTTCTTTTCAAATAAGTGTTAGCAATTTAGCCTTTTTGTCTTCAGACAGTGCTTAAAATAAACCAGAACAATTAATAGAGTTTAAGTGAACATTTAGTGACATTTCTAATTGATTTACAGTGCTTCAGTAAGTTTATGCTATTAAATTTTTGTTTTTCAGATTTATATTTTTTCTTGTTGAGTGCCTAATTTAATGGGATAGCATTGTTTGATGCTGAATTTTTGTGCCTTATTGTGAAACTTAAGGCAGTAAGTTTAATTTAGGGTTTAATTTAGCTGCTCTTTTGTAATTTTTATGCGGTAAGTAGCATTGAATTTATTTTACATTTTAGTTAGCATAGTTTATTTTTTTAGGTTAAGGATTTTTTTATTTTACATTTGTGCATTTACATTGATCCTTGAATACTCAAGTGAAACATGGCTGAAGCACTAAGTGAACATAGCAGTGAACATACACACGCAGTTAAAAAAAATACTAGAATGGTCTCACAGCTTAAGGGTGGACCACGAATCATCGGAAGAATTAGATTTTGAGCTGATGATTCGGTCAATTGTAATTGGGGACGATCGCGGGACGCCCGATCATTTGAAAAGCGAAAAAGAAGAGCATAAGTTTGTTGAGGTGGAACTTGAGATTAATTGGGAGGACACGATCGATTATTGCAGACGCAATTATGAGGAAATATTTGAAGGTCTGAGGCAGAATGACAAATATTTAAGGGTGAGAGGACAATCCAAATTGTTGCATTTCGGCCACCGCATGGTTCTTCTGTTGAAGCAAGCGGATGATGAGGCAAGCCATTTTTTAAAGGCGATGCTTATTGATGTGGTTAATTTGTTGCAGAAGTATTACTATACTGAACCTGTGGCATCGGGAACGGTGAATCGTGGGGATTTGGAGGATCACACTTTAATAGATTTATTTCGTACTAAGGGGGTTCCTGCACCTTTATCGCTGCCCAAACCGGGAACATATTCAGGGGTAGGAGAAGTTGGTATTGAGCTCCCAGCAAACGTGCCTATGAGCCCTCTACTACATAGACACAAAATAGTGACCAAGTCACTAAAAAGTGACCTGCTACCAGCCCTGCAATAAGCTAAAAGATGGCGACACAGGTTTGTTTTGATTGGTAAGGGAAAAATGGGTTGCCAGTCAAACTTGCAGATTTAATGTAGCAATTAGTTGACTAGGTGGCGCTACTGTGCAAGATGGAATTTTACATAATAAATTTGAATTCTTTTGTTCGAGCTTGAACGTCTGTCTGCGGGCACACTATAGGCATTAACCCTTCTTGAAAGAAGGGTAAAAACATTTTAGTTAAATGTCTGCTAGTTTGCGAACGTCTGTTCTTATCGAAGCGATTTTATTCTTTTGGCGGGTAGTGTATATTTAAATGCTTGTTCGACGAGTGAGGAGGAATAGTTTCGTTTATTTGTCTCTGATTTTTGTATCAAAACAGACATTGGTTCATATGATTACCCTTAGATTGTAGTTTGATTAAGTTAGTCAAACTACAATCTAAGGCTAATGTTAGTCAAAATCACATAAATGAGTTTCATAAACTCCAGATCGCGTGCAGCCAAAATGTCTCGAATCGGTACATTGGGTTGTCTTCCTCGAGCCCGAAGGGAATCATAAAGCTCAGATCTGACTCCACGATGCTCAGCACAATACCAAATAACGTGATCTGCGTCCTGGTAACCTTGTCCACATTCACAGAGATTGCTGTCTCCCAGCCCAACACGGAACAAATGAGCGTTTAAAGAATAATGATTGGGCATGATGCGAGACATCACACGAATGAAGTCTCGACCCACATCCAATCCCTTGAACCAACATTTCTTAGACACGTTAGGAGTGATAGAATGTAGCCATCGCCCCAAATCTCCTCTACTCCATTTATACTGCCAGCTATCGAGTGATATCTGCGAAAAATATAGAAAAATCCATTGAAGGCGATTTGTCGGTCATAAATATCGCCTTCCATAGCGCCCACCCTTGCAAGCGAGTCCGCTTTCTCATTGTCAGGAATAGAACAATGAGAAGGGACCCACACAAAGGTGATAATAAAAGAACGTGAAGATAAAGCACTTAGAAGACCTCGTATTTTCATAAGAAAATAAGAGGTGTGCTTTACCGGCCTCAAGGAGCGAATAGCCTCTATAGAACTAAGACTATCCGTGAAACTGAAGTATTGATCCGGTGTAAAAGAGGCAACAGTTTCTAAAGAAAAAAGAATTCCTGCCAATTCCGCGACAAAAACAGAACAAGGTGCTTGAAGTTTACGAGCGATGCTATAATTTTCATTGTATACACCAAAGCCAGCGGAGTCCTCTATCAAAGACCCGTCAGTGAAAAACGTGTTGGTGGAGTCAACTAGGCCAAACTTTGCAGCAAATATCACCGGAGCAATAATAGGACGATGATGCTCTAGGATTTCACGAAGCTCCTGTTTTATGGATAAATCAAAATGAACCGAATTTCCGAAGGCGGAGAAGCAAACGCGATTGGGAATATTCAGCGAAGGGCTGACATCCTGTGTTATGTACAAATGGTACAAAGTCATGAAGCGGGTTTGAGGATTCAACTCAAGGAGCTTCTCAAAATTTTCGATCACCTGGGGGTTCATAACTTCACACCTAGTGAGGAGCCGGGGAGTCTAATGGGATAGCATTGTTTGATGCTGAATTTTTGTGCCTTATTGTGAAACTTTAGGCAGTAAGTTTAATTTAGGGTTTAATTTAGCTGCTCTTTTGTAATTTTTATGCGGTAAGTAGCATTGAATTTATTTTACATTTTAGTTAGCATAGTTTATTTTTTTAGGTTAAGGATTTTTTTATTTTACATTTGTGCATTTACATTTATCCTTGAATACTCAAGTGAAACATGGCTAAAGCACTTAGTGAACATAGCAGCGAACATACACACGCAGTTAAAAAAAATACTAGAATGGTACCACAGCTTAAAGGTGGACCACGAATCATCGGAAGAATTAGATTTTGAGCTGATGATTCGGTCAATTGTAATTAGGGACGATCGCGAGACGCCCGATCATTTGAAAAGTGAAAAAGAAGAGCATAAGTTTGTTGAGGTGGAACTTGAGATTAATTGGGAGGACACGATCGATTATTGCAGACGCAATTATGAGGAAATATTTGAAGGTCTGAGGCAGAATGAAAAATACTTGAGGGTGAGAGGACAATCCAAATTGTTGCATTTCGGCCACCGCATGGTTCTTCTTTTGAAGCAAGCGGATGATGAGGCAAGCCATTTTTTAAAGGCGATGCTTATTGATGTGGTTAATTTGTTGCAGAAGTATTACTATACTAAACCTGTGGCATCGGGAACGGTGAATTGTGGGGATTTGGAAGATCACACTTTAATAGATTTATTTCGTACTAAGGGGGTTCCTGCACCTTTATCGCTGCCCAAACCGGGAACATATTCAGGGGTAGGAGAAGTTGGTATTGAGCTCCCAGCAAACGTGCCTATGAGCCCTCTACTACATAGACACAAAATAGTGACCAAGTCACTGAAAAGTGACCTGCTACCAGCCCTGCAATAAGCTTAAAGATGGCGACACAGGTTTGTTTTGATTGGTAAGGGAAAATGGGTTGCCAGTCAAACTTCAGATTTAATGCAGCAATTAGTTGACTAGGTGGCGCTACTGTGCAAGATGGAATTTTACATAATAAATTTGAATTCTTTTGTTCGAGCTTGAACGTCTGTCTGCGGGCACACTATAGGCATTAACCCTTCTTGTGAGAAGGGTAAAAACATTTTAGTTAAATGTCTGCTAGTTTGCGAACGTCTGTTCTTATCGAAGTGATTTTATTCTTTTGGCGGGTAGTATATAATTAAATGCTTGTTCGACGAGTGAGGAGGAATAGTTTCGTTTATTTGTCTCTGATTTTTGAATCAAAACAGACATTGGTTCATATGATATTTTATTTAACAACATAGTTTATTTTTTCGTGCATTGCTGATTAACTCCATTTCAATAAACGTTAATATCTGTTATAAGCCTAGTTTTCTATTACGTAGTCTGCAAGAGTATCACGTTGCTTGTATGCATTGCGACTAGAGTTATTTCCCCTATAAACTTCTCCAGCATTGACACTGTACAACGGTAAATTTTGTGATCGCCACTCACCTTCCGATGTGACAATTCCTGAACTATTCACCCGATCAATGAATCTCGTAGAACTATACTCGTTAGTGTTCTGCCGCTTTACAAAATTATGTAGAATAACGCAGGCTTTTGCGATTTTCACAACATTGTCCGGATGTAAATCTATTGTTTTTCTCATAATTCTCCAACGGGATACTAATATCCCAAAAGCATTCTCAATTGTCCTTCTGGCTATGCTTATGCCTTGTTCAGACTACAGGCTTGTAACATAATACAAGGGTGTTTTGAAAAGTATCTACAAGGAAGATGTCATCAAGATAGCCTTGTATTATGTTACAACGCTGTAGTATGAACAAAGCATTAGACGTGTATTAAAATTATCCTTTTTCGAAGGAAGATTCATGCCCGGGTATGGCCGCATCAAATTGCTTTTGAGCGGGAAGGCAGCATCTCCAACGGCATAAAAAGGGAATTCTATATCGCTGTTCGGTAAATTAGAAGGTGGCGGAAAATCAACTTCATTCCTTAAAAATCGCTTCCCGAACTCGCAACTGGAGAAAATACCGCCGTCACTATTCCCGCCAAATGCACCAATATCCACAACAAGGAAATCGTAATTTTCATTACACAAAGCCATTAAAACAACGAAGTGGAAGCCTTTATGGTTAAAATAAACTGAGCCGACGTTGGGAGGACATTGTATGGCGATATGCTTTCCGTCGATTGCGGCGCAACAGTTTGGAAAATTCCATTTTTCAGAAAACTCTTGTGCGTATTTCTTCCAATCTTGTTCAGTGGGCACAGGCATGTATTCCGGCTGTAGCACATCCCAGAGCACGTCACATACTTCCAAGGTAATTGGCCGAACAGTTGACTCGACCATTTTAAAAAGTCGGGCCAAAACCGATATTGAAGTACCATGCGTAAGATACCTATAAAAATATATAAACTTAAAAATTGTGACGCTGAAATCTATCGATTTGTATATTGAAAATATTCAGGATCCTTTTGTCGCATTTGTTCGAATTCCTGTTCGTAATATCCATCGTTGTCGTGGTTTCGATTTGATGGACGTACTCACCATCTGCGAGAACTTTTTTTTTTTAATGAATTCATTTATATGTACAGACTCAATCGAATCAACTTTACAGAGCCAAGTTTTCATGTTTATGTACATCCGTTATATTAGAACTAAGGTTACGGGGGTGGAACCGATTACTCGTGGCCGTCTCGAGGTTAATAGGAACTACAATTTTATGAATGGGAAAATTGCGGTGGAAAATTTAAACAAAGCATAAGGAACAATGGTTTGCTTATATCTAGAATTTAAAATTACAATTTTTTAACTGAACGTTTTCAATTTAAAAAAAAATCACTCAATCACACACACAACAACACTCACACACACAACCACAATCAAACACCGATGCACACAATCCTCAAAAATTTAACCTAAACAAGTAAGTTAATCAAACTAAAATCTAAGGCTAATATTAGTCAAAATCACATATATGAGTTTCATTAACTCCAGATCGCGTGCAGCCAAAATGTCTCGAATCGGTACATTGGGTTGTCTTCCTCGAGCCCGAAGGGAATCATAAAGCTCAGATCTGACTCCACAATGCTCAGCACAAAACCAAATAACGTGATCTGCGTCCTGGTAACCTTGTCCACATTCACAGAGATTGCTGTCTCCCAGCCCAACACGGAACAAATGAGCGTTTAAAGAATAATGATTGGGCATGAGGCGAGACATCACACGAATGAAGTCTCGACCCACATCCAATCCCTTGAACCAACATTTCTTAGACACATTAGGAGTGATAGAATGTAGCCATCGCCCCAAATCTCCTCTACTCCATTTATACTGCCAGATATCGAGTGATATCTGCGAAAAATATAGAAAAATCCGTTGAAGGCGATTTGTCGGTCATAAATATCGCCTTCCATAGCGCCCACCCTTGCAAGCGAGTCCGCTTTCTCATTGTCAGGAATAGAACAATGAGAAGGGACCCACACAAAGGTGATAATAAAAGAACGTGAAGATAAAGCACTTAGAAGACCTCGTATTTTCATAAGAAAATAAGAGGTGTGCTTTACCGGCCTCAAGGAGCGAATAGCCTCTATAGAACTAAGACTATCCGTGAAACTGAAGTATTGATCCGGTGTAAAAGAGGCAACAGTTTCTAAAGAAAAATGAATTCCTGCCAATTCCGCGACAAAAACAGAACAAGGTGCTTGAAGTTTACGAGCGATGCTATAATTTTCATTGTATACACCAAAGCCAGCGGAGTCCTCTATCAAAGACCCGTCAGTGAAAAACGTTTTGGTGGAATCAACTAGGCCAAACTTTGCAGCAAATATCACCGGAGCAATAAAAGGACGATGATGCTCTAGGATTTCACGAAGCTCCTGTTTCATGGATAAATCAAAATGAACCGAATTTCCGAAGTCGGAGAAGCAAACGCGATTGGGAATATTCAGCGAAGGGCTGACATCCTGTGTTATGTACAAGTGGTACAAAGTCATGAAGCGGGTTTAAGGATTCAAATCAAGGAGCTTCTCAAAATTTTCGATCACCTGGGGGTTCATAACTTCACACCTAGTGAGGAGCCGGAGAGATAATTCTGAAAACCGATCCGAGAGTGGCAACATGCCAGCCAGCACTTCAAGACTCATGGTATGAGTCGAGTGCATACAACCTAACGCGATACGAAGACACCGATACTGAATACGTTCCAGTTTAATGATGTGCGACCGAACCGCTGAGCTCAGTTTTCTCCGTAGAGAATTCGATACCTAGCTCGAGAGCCCAAGTAGACATATTGTCTAAGGTATCTTGTAAGGGTCCATGCAGATCGACCCTATTGGGTCCCGTGACAGACACTACGCCGTCATCTGCAAGTTGTCTCAACGTACAATTCTCACTCAAACAACCGTCAATGTCTTTGACATAAAAATTATACAAAAGGGGGCTTAAACATGATCCCTGGAGGAGACCCATGTAGCTAAATCGAAAAGCTGTAGAGTTTCCATGAGAAAAGCTCATATGTTTCTCTGACAGCAAATTATACAAAAAGTTGTTCATTAATGGAGAAAAGCCACAAGCGTGGAGTTTATCTGAGAAAACTTCAACAGGTACTGAATCAAAAGCCCCCTTGATATCCAAGAATACAGAAGCCATTTGCTTTTTTTAGCAAAAGCTAACTGAATCTCTGTGGAAAGCAACGCGAGGCAGTCGTTCGTTCCCTTACCCCTACGGAAACCATATTGAGTATCTGAAAGCAGGTTATTCGTCTCAACCCATTTGTCCAGACGGAAAACGATAATTTTCTCCAACAACTTTCGAATACAAGATAACATCGCGATGGGTCGATAGGAGTTGTGGTCGGACGCGGGCTTACCAGGTTTTTGAATGGCAATAACTCTCACCCGTCTCCAGTCATCCGGTACAATGTTGAGTTCAAGAAACTGATTAAACAAGTGCAACATGCGCCTCTTAGCGATGTCTGGAAGGTTCTTAAGCAAGTTGAACTTGATTCTATCAGAGAGAGAGATTTCTACCATTGAAAAAGGTTGGCTGATCTCATCTATCGAATTCGTAGTTTCGCGAGGAAACATTTGTGCTGGTACAGAATCTGGACAAACTTTTCGCGCGAACTTGAGGATCCATTGGTCCGAATACTCCTCGTTCTCGTTGTTCGTAGTTCTGTTACGCAATCTTCGCGCCGTATTCCAAAGGGTATTCATCGACGTTCAACGCGATAGCCCGTCTACGAATTGTCGCCAGTAACCGCGTTTCTTGGCTTTGATGAGGCTCTTAAATTCTCGTTCGAGAGCCGTGTACCTTTCGAAGTGCTCAGGTGTTCCACGTCTACGAAAAATTTTGAACGCGTGGGACTTTTTGCGGTAAACCTCGGTGCATTGCTGATCCCACCATGGAGAAGGAGGTTTCCTGCAAAATGACGTTCCTGGAACTGGTCGAGTTTGAGCTTGAAGCGCGCTTTCCAAAATAAGGTTGGAGAGGAAGTTATATTCCTCCAGCGGTGGAAGCCCTTCTACTGTTGGCTGCATCTATTGCTGTCTTGAACCTTTTCCAATCGATATTACGAGTTAGATCATACGTGACGTTGGTGGATTCCGGCGGAGTGAGCCCGGTGGCAACCGAAATTTTAATAGGCAAATGATCACTACCGTGGGGATCCTGGATCACATTCCACGTGCAGTCCAACGATAATGAATTCGAGCAAAGTGTGAGGTCTAACCTACTGCCAAGTGAGGATGAACCAGCCAAGCGTGTAATTTCTCCATTGTAGAGAACGGTCATATTGAAGTTGTCACAGAGGTCATATATCAAAGAAGACCGGTTGTCATCGTACAGTTCTCCCCAGCCTGTACCGTGAGAGTTAAAATCTCCCATGACCAACCGCGGAGCAGGAAGAACCGAACAAATATCTGAAAGTTGTTTCTGGTTTATTGAGGCTCTAGGAGGAATATAAACGGAAGCAATGCAAAGGCTTTTATTTTTAATAACAGCCTGGCATGTGGCAACTTCAATACCTGAAATAGGTGGAAAGTTCACTCTATAGAAGGAGTAGCACTTTTTGATCCCCAAAAGTACTCCTCCTCCACTTGAATCCTCACGATCAAGCCGAATAATGTTGAAATCGTGAATCGGAAGATCGATTTCGGGTGGAAGCCATGTTTCACAAAGAGCAAATGCATCACAACAGATATTGTGAGCTAAAAATTTAAATGATTCCAATTTAGGAATAACACTTCGACAATTCCACTGCAGAACAGTGATCAAATCTCCGACCTCTTTTGGTAAATTATCCATCGAAGGAAATGATAGCTGCAAGGAGGGGCCACTTTAATGTTAATTTCTTCAAAAAAGTTTTCACAGTGGGAAGCATTGCCATAACAATGCTTTTAAGAGGGTCAGACATTTCGAGGTACTTGAAAATACCTTCCACAATATCATCAAATGAGAACAGCCGAAATGAAGAGGGGGCTTCTGTTCTTAAAATCGGGGCTTCAGGAGTTTTGGATGTCCCCGGGAGAGATTTTTTTTTTTTTTTTAGACGGGATGGAAAATCTGCAACCAGACACCTGAAGAACTCAGGGTGTGGAGATGAGGGTGCCAACTCCTCGACCCACTAAACACCCACCCGTACCTGCCGTTGGTCGTTTCGCCATTTTTGTTGGAGATCGAGGATGATCTGGGAGGCTGCTACGCATACCGCGTCCCAGACGTCCCGGTCCTGACACATCCTCTGGACCAAGTTATCCGGAGTCGTGTCGTGACCGCTTACGGCAATCATGCCGGATCTGACGCCGTCAAAGCGAGGACTTGCGAAGAACACATGTTCCGCAGTTTCCTCGACTCCCGCGCACTCGCTGCATGCGGAGGACTGTGCATGCCCATGTTTGTGCAGGTATTTTCTAAAACAGCCGTGGCCATACAATATCTGCGTTAAGTGGAAGTTCACTTCACCGTGTCGCCTACCGACCCACCCGGTTAATTCCAGGATTAGTCGGTGGGTCCACCGACCTTTGGTGGAGTTGTTCCATTCCCTTTGCCACTTAACCATGGATGCGGCTCTAGTGGTCTTCCGAATACCTCTTGTTCCACACGCTAAGCTCAGTTTACCCATAATTGCAAAAAAGTGCACATACTCATTTATGGGTAAAGTTGACTTTACCCATATTTAAGTAAATTTGTATGGGAAAAAATACTCAAATATGGGTAAGTAGTAACGTACCCATAAATGGGTATGTGCACTTTTTGCGATAATGGGTATTCTTCACCTATATTTGGGTAAACTGATCTTAGCGTGCACGTTGCTCGAAGCACTCTACGTCCTCTTTTATGACAATGCCTATTGGCATCATCCTCGCTAGGACGCAGACCGCGTCACGTGATACCGTTCGGTATGCACTCACCACTCTTAGGCACATAAGCCTGTGTGTACTCTCTAGCTTAATTGCGTAGCTCTTGGTACTCAAGGCGGTGATCCATGCCGGCCCGCCGTACCTAAGTATGGACAGGGCGACGCTGGCCAGGAGTTTACGCTTACTCCCTTGCACCGCCGAGCTATTCGACATCATGCGGGATAATGCCGATATAGTCATAGAGGCTTTCTTACAAGCGTAATCGACGTGACTGACATAGGACAGCTTATCGTCGATCATAACCCCAAGATACCTCAAGAACCTCTTCAATTCTATTGTGCAGTTACCTGCACTACTCGTCACATATTGCTCCGATTTCCGATTATTCACCACCGTGACCTCCGTCTTATAGTGGGCTAGCTCCAATTGCCTGGAGCTCATCCATCTCTCCACAATGCCAATTGGAGTGTGAGGCCGTGAACTCGACCTCCTCGATGAATTCGCCACATATCTCTAGCGTGATGTCGTCTGCGAATCCGACTATCTTTACCCTGCTCGGGAACTCAAGCCGCAGTACCTCGTAGTACATCGTGTTCCATAACACCGGACCCAGGATCGAACCTTGCGGGACGCCTGCGGTGATCTGCACACGTTTCTGGCCTGCCTCTGTATTATATACCAGTACGCGATTCTGGAAGTAGCTTCCGAGAATCTTGTACAGGTACCCAGGAACCTGAAGGCGTTGGAGCGAGTCGGTGATAGCCACCCAACTGGCGCTATTGAACGCATTCCTCACGTCAAGGGTGACCACAGCACAGTAACGTATTCCTCGCCTCTCGCGCTGGATTGCCACATCGGCCGTCTTGGTGACGGACAGGATGGTATCCACCGTTGACTTCCCTTTACGGAAGCCAAACTGATTATTAGACAGACCGCCTATACCCTCCGTGTATGTTGTCAGTCTGTTGAGGATTACCCTCTCGAGCACCTTACCCGCTGTATCCAACAGACATATAGGTCTATATGCCGATGGATCTCCTGGTGGCTTCCCTGTTTTTGGTAGCAACACAAGGGTCTGAATTTTCCAGGCGTCCGGGAAGACGCCCTCGTCCAGACACTTTTGGACCACCACTCTGAACATTTAGGGATCCAGCAAGATAGCCGTCTTGATGGCCAGATTCGGAATACCATCCGGTCCCGGTGCTTTGTTCACCTTTAGCGACTTTGCTATCGCAATGAGTTCATCATTCGTCACCGTCGCCTCGTTGCCGACCCCCGTTGTGCCATTGTCAGTGCCCACGTGGTCACGGGTGTTCGGCCGAGCCGTCCACCCTTCCGTCGCTATGACAGCGTTAAGGTCTGGGATACTGAAACGCTGGTCATGGGACACATCTACGGTGGCGGGGGGGCATGGACTTGGGTCGTGGCTCGGAAAGAGTCCCCCAACGATCACCTGCAGCGGCTCTTATGAACACTCGGTTGGAGCTACCAATCCTCTGGTTTTGGCCATTACAACCCGGTAGGCGTCACCCCACGGATTCGTATTGGCCTTCTGACACAGACCCTCGAAGCAGGCTCGCTTGCACCCTCCGTCTTGCATGGAGGCATGTTCTTCGGAGGTCGGTGATCGACTCCGTCCACCAATACACCGGTGATCTTCCATTCCTCGGTTTGACTTCCCTCGGCATGGTCGCATCACACGCTCGTGTAAGTGTCATAACGAGTCGTTCGCCGCAAGGTTCCTGGGTTTCGCGTAAGTTTCGTTCCCTCTCAAGCGCCTCTTTAAAAGTCTCTACATCAAAGTAGGACGTCCTCCATCTGCGGGCGAATGGAGTGGATGCTCCTCCTTCCGCACGCTGCCTTGTATTGTGGACGATACAATAACGTACCGCCAAGTGGTCGCTATGGGTGTAGCCATCATCCACCCTCCAATTGCTAATTAGCCCAGGACTGCTAAATGTTATATCGATGATCGATTCCGCTCCGGTTCTATGGTAGGTACTCTTGGTACCCACGTTGGCTAGGTCTACAGTGAGCCTAGCCAAGGCCTCCAAAAGAATCTGGCCCCTAGGGTTGGTAAGGCGGCTCCCCCACTCGAGCGCCCAAGCGTTGAAGTCCCCCGCTATTACCAACGGGTTCAGGCAAGTTAGCTCCGTTATCATCCGATCGAGCATATTGGAAAACTGTTCGATCCACCAACTTGTTGGTGCGTAGCAGCTGCAGAAGAACACTCCATTCACTTTTACCACCACGAAGCCTTCGTTTCTGGTAGACACAACCTCCTGAACCGGGTACTTGCCCGTCGTCCATAATGCCACCATATTAGACCTGTCCGCAGACCAGTTCCCGTTGCCGGATGGGATGCGGTATGGGTCGGAAATTATGGCGATATCCGATGCCAACTCGCAACTGTCTGACACAACAGTTGCTGGGCTGCCTCACAATGGTTCAGGTTTAGTTGGGTTACCTGCATTACGGTTGGCTCGTTGGAATACCCTTAGCGGCCGGGTACTTAGACACCTCGGTATTGACGATGAGGGCCTCTCCGCGGTTACGCTTGCGTGCCACCTGTCGCTTATCATTTGCTTTTTTGGTTCTACTCCTCTTTTTCCTCACTTTATTCCAGGGGCCTTCCCTGCCCCGCCTGGGGTCATCGCTCGTCCCCCTCCTAGCACTGGCATCTGCCTCCGTGCTAGTTATGGCTGATGTTGTCGTTGGGGCCCTGCCGCTCGGGCCCCCTTCGGCGCTTGAGACAACACGCGAGCTGGACGTCGCGCCTTTTGCACTGGGCTTAGCGCCGGGGTCTCTCTCTTTGCGGGAAGCCGAAGCTGGTCGTGAGGATGGACCCTCTGACCCCGCCGCCACGTTCGCATAGGTTCGTTTCCCTTTTGGGGCTTCCGACACGATACGCTTCTTAGAAGCGCCAGGTGACGTCTCGCCCGGGGACTGCCTAGCCCGCTTTGAGGTCCCCACCCCCATGGATAGGGTGGACTCTCCGACGGAGACGGATGCTTCCGTCTGCGTCTGCTTCGAGGCTATGTCCCTCGCCCTTTCGGTGGCCGCTAGCCGTGCCAACTCTTTGGCATTTTGCTCGGCTAGTAAATTGGCCTCCAGCTCTTCCCTCTCCTTGCACGCAGCCTGCTTTGTCATGCGTAGCCTAAGAAGGGTCTTTCGCAATGTTGTTGCGTGACGACGTGAAGTCGATGATCGCATCTAACTGCTCTTAGACCTCCATCACCTTAGGAAGGGTTTCCCGCATCCTATCCATGGCCCGGATGAGTCCTGGCCCATCCATGGCTACACCTTGCTTGGTGCCACCTGCCTCCGATGCCGTAGCAGTACCGCAGGTGTCACTCACGCCCGATCCCACCGTTTTACGCGGTGGGGACCTCGCTAGGCCGCCTTTAGCGAACGGATTCGCTCTCTCTTGGGTTTTTTTTTTTTCGTTTCCTCCATATTGTTGGGTCCCCCCCCAGCCGCTATCCAAGCCCACGTGGAGTAGTCGCTATTGTGATCTCATGGTTGTCTGTGCATGCAGGGAGGCCATGCGAGGGTTGACACGGCCCTTCATGGGGAACCGTGTTCAGAGTCGGATCATCGCAAGACAGGTATAGGTCATCTGAACATCCCTGGTAGAGATGGGAAATCCTGTGTGTAGTTGGCACTTCGAAAACCAGAAGGATTTGGATTATCCATATTTCCACTGATCTTTGAATTGGGCATGTTGATTTGGGGCTTCTGTTCAGCTACTTTCCCTGCTCAGATGCGTCTTCGCTTCCGTGAGGCACCTTCCAGAAAACTGAAAGATGTCCCCAAAAGGATTGGTATTGATATCGGGTGGCGAGGCTTTCTTAAGCATTTCTGCAAAAGATTGCCTTGAACGTTGTTTCAGAGAACGTTCCAATTTTTCCCCGCGTTGTTTGTACGTCGGGCATGACGAGAGAGCATGGGGAGGAGTTCCCTTGCAGAAAACGCATTTTAGTGTGTTATCTGCACAGGAACCAACCTCATGTTTCTCCCCGCAAGTTGAGCAGCGTGCCTTATTGCCACAATGGGACGCCGTATGCCCCATCTGCTGGCAGTTTTGGCAGATCATTACCCGGGGTACAAACAACCGCACAGGTAGCCGGAATTTGTCCAGTTCTAAGTAGTGAGGAAAGGCAAAGCCAGAAAAGGTCACCCGAAATGAGTCTGTGGGGGTAACTTTAAACGTAGGACTACGTTTCTCTTTTCTATACCGGGTGTCATTTCAAAATTTTGTAAAACGAGAGCGTTACGCAAAAGTGAAAGGTTTTTGAACGCTAATAACTCTCGTTCAACTCAACACAATGACTTTATTCATACACCATTTGATCAGAAAAACTCACAAATTTTTTGAATTGAAATTACAATTAAGTGCTTTTAGTATAAGTAGTTCGATTCTTCACTTAAAAATGACCTACTTTTGCTCCCATACAAATCTCCGTAAGAACAGGTTGAAAATAAGTATTTCTCTATCCGGGTCCTCAAAAACGGGTAACAAATGGTTCAAATTGTCTTCTTCTTTTTATTTCATTTAGTCTCATTCCATGATGAATACAGAACAAGACACACCCCTCAGCTGCAAAAATATTTTGCTTTGTTACCGGTGTCTGATTTTATAACTGTGGCCCGTCCCCTCTTTAGAATTTTACTTCGTACTGTATTTTCGTGCCTCTCTTCATTCAGAGCTATGCTATCAACGATAGTATATAGCACGCGAGATAAACCTAAATGATTTCAGTTTTCGACACGAGCTCTCAGCTGGTAGTTCGAACAGCAAGAACAGCAGTGGATCGAATTTGCAAGACCGGCAAATCGGACACTTACCGGTTTCCATGTCTACCCAATACAATGATAAAATTTCGGGCCACTGAAAACTGGCCATTCGTCCCTTATGGAATCATTTCGGTTCATCTTGCGTGCTATATACTAGCGTTGAATAGCATGGCCCAGAAAGGTGAAGAACACGAAAGTGCAATATGGAGTAAAATTCATGAGAAGAGACGGGTCCATAGCAAAATTATGGATCTATTTAATTAAAATTGTAACCAACCATATGTGTAATGATACGTATAAATAAGATGATACCATTATAACTATAAAGCAAAGCGGTCCTACGTGAACCTTGCGGTCATATCCCTGATATAACCCACCACTAATCTTTTTTCTTATCCTCGCTGTGCGATATTTTAACTAACTTTCTTACTTCCAGTATCTGAGCTGGGGGGAGCAGAGGGTTCTTGAATCGGCCAACCGCCCGCTTCACCAAAATTTAAGGGCACAGACTCGCCTCTGTGACCACTCCTACAATCTCCACATCACAAGCTGGAATATAAACTAGATATTCCAGCGTAAAATGCTGGTAGGAAGCAATTTCATTAGCCTGCTTCAGGCTAGAGACGACAACACGGAGTTTATTAAATTTAACTTTCGTGATCTCTGTCACATATGAGAATCGCTTCGTCAAATCAATAGTTATTTGGTACACATTCAGAGGTTCAATTTTGGGCTGAAAGTAGACAACCCATGGACCGACCGAGTTCATTGGATAAGATCGCGGTCGGAATTTCGTTTGTGCCTCCCCATCATCAGGTGGCAAAGGCACTTTTTCAGTTAAACCGTCCATGTCAAAGAAACCTCTTCAACATGCACGATTTGCCTTACTCGTGGGAGCGTTGAACGCTCCCAAAAATTTAAATCACACACAAACACAAAATAGGAACAAACACAATTTTTATTTTTTATTTTTTTATTTATTTTTTTTTTTTTATTTGTCGTCAATCAGTAGTAGACCGTTTTGTTTCAATGAAATTTACATTTTATGTCTCACTTCTTAAATATATAGTACGCCTTAAGAAACTAACCTATCAAGTTTATATTTTTAATGTTTAGGTAATCTAATTACATTGAAGTATTGCTTCAGTTTTGTTTTAGTCATAGTGAAGTCAACATTTTCTCCGTGCTTATTGTAAGTTGCCATCATCTGATTAAGAGGTCCAAATTTGGCGTAATTTGTGCGATAATTGCTTGTAGTAAATATATTTCTATTTCGTAATTGCCGGGACGGAATGTAAAAATTAAGTTTTGATAAAAGTTCTTCTGAGTCAACGCGTTGCGCAACAATATCATTTACGAATGAAACTAATGCAAATTCACGGCGCTCCTCTAATGATTGGATGCTGATAAGCATACAGCGTGCTTCATAAGATGGAAGAGGTAACCTTGTCCAACCTAATTTACGAAGGGCAAACAGTAAAAACTGCTTCTGTACCGATTCTATTCGTTCTTCTTGTATGACTGAAAAGGGTGACCAAACTACGCTACAATATTCCAGTATTGACCTAACATATGCAATGTACAATGTTTTTATTGTGTACGGGTCATAAAAATTGTAACAAAAACATTTTATAAATCCAAGCATATTGTTTGCTCTGTTGATGATAGTATTGTAATGTTCAATGAATGTAAGTTTGGTATCCAAGATAACCCCTAAGTCCCTTACTCTTTTACATTTTTCAACTGGCTGATTCCCTAAATTAATAGTTACGTCTGGGGTGCTTCGTTTCCTACTAAAAGTTATCGAATTACATTTTTTTACGTTCAGCTGCAAAAGACTTTTGTTACACCAGACATTATCACAAAACTCTAGTGGGATGAGAGACAGGTGAAAAAACTTAACTAATATTACTGATCTGTTGCTGCTGCTGCTGCTGCTACTGCTGCTGCTGACGCACCGTATGCCTAAACGTCGCACTTCTATGTGGGCAGCGGGGAGCGGTGCGCTGCGTGGGTGTACGAGTGTATCCGATCGCCTTCGGGTGCACTCGCTCAACGATGTCGGATGACCGTAGTGTATCGCTGGTTAGCGATAGTGTATCGCTGGATGTAGTAGTGTATCGCTGGTTAGCGTCACCACGCGGAGATGAAGCGAAAATGAGCGGGATGATAATTCGCCAGCAAGCACTGCTTGATTTTCTTATTTCACTGGAAAACCACACTGCCTTCTTAGAAAAAAAAATCACTTTCACTCTTCTCACTGAAGTGAATAGATTTTGAGAAAAAAAAACTAATCATTTCCAAGGATCGCACTCGAATAAATCTTCCAAAATCACGGATCGAACGAACTTTCTTCTTTCGCTGAACGAAGTGGTTTTCTGCGCGAACTTCTAATGAAGGTGAATTCACGCAGATAATATAATGCAACTAAAGAAGTTGCCACACGTTGAACACACACTTAAATTCGATTTTGCTGTTCGGTAAAAAAATTGACGAAACATTTCGGTAAACATAGCATCTTACCGATTTTTCGGTAAACATAAAAAATGTTACCGTAATTTTGTAACACTTTACCGAACGATCTGTAATGTTAAATTTTATTTACCGTATACGGTAGAAAAAAATACAATCAATACGGTAAAAACAAACAATCACTGAATACGGTAAGCACTTTACTGAACAAAACGTAAAACGAACTCTGAATCACCGAAGCCCGGTAAAGTATTATTAACTGTCAAACTGTCAGCCATTTTCTATGAAGTCTCGTGGTTCCAGTGATCGGTTGTTCAGAAGGTGGTTTGGATATTGATTAATTTTAATTATTCCATGTATGTATGTAGAAAATAAACCAGCGTTAATTAGAGCTTTCATCCGGCTAGCTATAAATATTTCAAATGTGCTGATTACACGCTAAACAATCAATAGGTTCGATGTAATAATGGATTTTCATTCTAAATGATACACATGCAAAATATATTTGTTGCATTGTATCCATCTGCAGGTAGAAGACAACTTCACTGACCAGCATCCGATGCAGCCAACACTCATCGTTCGTAGTATTTTGTTGACTGCGCCATATGCTGGAAAGACCTCACAGTCCCGGTCGGAATAACAACAAATATAGTATTGCTTAATATATTTATAAACCAATAACATCCGAATATTTTGGTGTTTAATGATAAACACAAAAAAAAATACCGAAACGGTTCGGTACCAGACTACACAAATTACCGAACTGTACGGTATTTTTTGACAGATCATCAAATCTTCCATTACCGAATTGTACGGTAGTTTTTGACAGTTCATTAAAAAATGTGAGTACCGAACGTTCGGTAATTGATTTAACTACCGAACAGATTACCGAACGTTCAGCTGTTGAAAGTTCGGTAAAAAATTACCGAATACTGTAAAATTTTCTAAGTGTGCAGTTTCCATTTTCACCAGCGAAAATAATTGAAACATTAATTATCAGTTCACATTCAAAACAAACATATGATTGACGCGGACGCTTGGTTGACCAAAAGCTGGCGTTAACAGCTGACGCGACGCGACGTGGGACGCGCTATTGTGCGCAGGCCTTTATATTCAATAGTAAAGTAAAATCAAACGTTTTCTTTCGGTAAATTGTACCGATACTTTCACTCCCGTTTCATTTTACTCAATTTTTGATTACAATTGTATACTATCTCTTTTTCTCTCACGAAAATGTTACTAAATTTTCGTAAAAAGTGGATCTACTCATAAATTGAGTAGATCCACTTTTTAATGAAAATTGAGTAACATTTCCGTGAGAGAAAAAGAGATAGTATACAGTTGAAATCAAAGATTGAGTAAGATGAAACGGGAGTGTAGGTTTTAGGACGTTGAACGCACGCACACTACAACGACATTTAGATCAAAGGAGTGCAAGTAAGAAGGCATATTGTTTGGATAAAAGAAACCACCATTCTTCTGCATGTGTCAGAAAGAAAAAGGTGATTAAACGTCAAAAAGCATAATATGCAATAATTAAGCAAAATCAAACATCTGCTAGCATGTCAAAACACCTTGACGATGTTCGCCTCACGCCACAAGACTTTGATTCGATATTTTGACGTGGTATGTGATACCAGACCTCCACCACATCAGTGGGCGCCTGGCATTTGGGTCACCCAAAAGATACAATCCCGCTTCATTTTACTCATATTTTGAGTACAATTGTATACCAACTCTTTTTCTCTCACGGAAATGTTACTCAATTTTCGTAAAAGTGGATCCACTCATAAAATTGAGTAGATCCACTTTTTACAAAAATTGAGTAAAATTTCCGTGAGAGAAAAAGAGATAGTATACAATTGTACTCAAAAATAGAATATCATGAAGCGTGAGTGTACGTTTGCGTTCGGTTGATTTGACAGACACGCCCGTTTCATTTTACTCAATTTATGAATACAATTGTATACTATCTCTTTTCCTCTCACGAAAATGCTACTCAATAATGGATAAAAAGTGTATCTACTTAATTTAAGAGAGAAAAAGAGATAGTATACAATTGACTCAAAAATTGAGTAGAAAGAAACGGGATTGGAAAACCTACACAGAGAGGAATTTGATAGTCAATTTAACCATTATTGGGGGTTGGGATGACTATTGCAGTATAGTGATTTTGAACCGACTATGATCATGGTCAAAACAACCATTAAAAATAGTTGATCCAACAGTTGCCATAATGTCGGAATAGTCCTTGTTACCATGATCGTGGTCAAAAAAACCACGAACGTGGTGAATTCGAGTATTTTCATGGTTATTGTAACCATTTTATGCGATAGTCATGCTGACCATGATTTAATTGTCGGTACAACGATGAAATTTTTCTCAGAGTATGAGAAATCTGTCATATTGACACACTGTTACCGGCCAGTACCCAGTAAAAATGTACCCATTTTTTTTATGTTATATGAAGCTGTCATAAAATGGGTATTTTTAAAATCAAATTAATGCATACTTAAGACCCATTTTTTTGTTTTCAATGATAGACCAAAAGATGGGTATTTTTCTACCCATTAATGGGAAAAAAATATCTTAGCATTTTCCTAACTCCCTTTGCATAGTTAAAAGTGCGCTGTTCGAAAAATAAAAAAAAACTTCGCGGAATCCAGTCCACGAAAACTTGAAGAATATGGAAGAACTGAAGGTTAAATTGGATAGCGATAGATTACAAAAACTTAGAGGTGCGTTAATGATTTATTATAATAATTTAAAATGCTTCAATTTCATCAGTAGAATCGTACTTCCAAGTATGTGTCACTTCCGGAGCGTAAAATCCAAGCTTTTAAATTTAAATCTTATCCACTGAAGCCTTCAGGAATTGTTTGGGTGTTGTAGGAATCTCTCTGGATGATAACGATGTGATGACCGCTTCAATGGACCACTTGAACGCCGCCGGAATATTTGCCGATGTCAAAACCCCCGAACGAAACTTGACATACCTGAGAGGTAAAGGGCCTGTGGCTAAAGGGAATAAATACACAAATGCAAATACAAATACAGTTATTGCGATGTATTATGTTTATTCTAATGCTCATTATTCAATATCGCAAGTAAAAACAAATCACGAAAAATTGGTATTTCATAACCATTTCCCAAATAACAAAAAATTTGAAAAATGGGTATTTCATACTCATTTTTTTTGAAAAATGGGTAAAAAATACCCGATAGCCTGACGTACAGGCTCTTCACCCATTAATGGGAAAAATTGTTTTACCTATTAAAGGAGTTATCCCTCTAAAGTTCGAAATGGGTGATATTTAACCCATTAATGGGTACTGGCCGGTTACAGTGCACAAACGCATCCGCAAATCAATTGTGGGTCATGCTGGCCCACAATTGATACGTTACGGATGCGTTTGCGTGAATTTGACAGTTTTTCCCTACAAGGAATAAGAAAAAAAGTACCCATGTGAGCAGTTGCGTGTGGGAAGCCAATTTTGGGTATAGTTGTGTTAACGTACCCGTTGTGTATAAATAAATAACTTTTGGGAGAAATTCTACCCAAAAGTAAGTTATTTATACCCAACGGGTCGGTTAACATAACTATACCCAAAATTGGCTTCCCACACGCAACTGCTCAAATGGGTTTTCTTCGTAGGTTTAATGGGTAGTACATTTTTTCTTCCGTGTAAGATATCTGGTATATAATATATAGATGTTTGTCAGATGCCTATCTGCCTATGACAAATATTTGGCTATTGGACAAACAGTGTACTACAAGCTTGAGTCAGCCATCAGCCATTTGCTACACGGAGAAAATCGAAAATGCTGAAAAGCATATCATATATTACTTTCTACGCTTTATTTCTTTTAAATCACTGCAATGCATAAAAAGAATGCATTGAATGAATATATTTTATGCATTGCAATACATTTTCGATAGTTATTATTTTCCGCGGCGCTACTTTAAAAGCTCAAGACAGCTTATCTATATGCGAATAAAAACGGAAGGATTGTTAATATTAGGAAAGTTTTACGGCAGGAAGAAGCCTTGAACTAATTGCACGTGAAAAGGCTGTGCGAATCCAAACTAGCTTCGGAATGTGGTTCGCGGAAGTAGACGAATTAAATTTTGTTAGAGGAATGTGTTGATATTTTATCGAAGAATTGGTTCAAATATTGTTTATTGAAAAATTGAAAATCGCAATCCTAAAGTGAAACAAAGTCCTTTTCTTCTGTGAGTTGTATAGATTATATTTTTGTTATATATGTCTATGTCTAGTGACTATCTTTTATGCTTGTTAATTTATAATAATAATAAAAATAGTTTGATGTTTCATTAAGCCTGTTCACAGATTCCAAATTTTTGCATCATTTTGTCGTGACATACATTACTGGGATACTGGGGTCTATCGAAATGGATAGTTGTTTGTGCGCCTTAATCAGTTGTTTGTGATTTTCATTTATATTATTATTTTATTGATTTATGCATTGGAATGCATATATTTATACAGATATGCATTGCAATGCATAAATTTGATGTTTGCATTGGAATGCATATATTTATAGGCACAAATATGCATTGCAATGTATATATTTAAAGTATGCATTGGAATGCATAAATTTGATAAATGCATTGTTATGCATATGTTTGATTTATTTCTATCAATGTATAAACCTGTTTAATTCATTCCAATGACTGGATAGATCGAATATGGTTTTAGTATAGAATTTATGCGTTTTAGTATATTTGTTTTTCTCCGTGTACCAAAACAAGAATTTCGGTAAAATAAATACCTTATTTTCGGTAATATTATCTTAGCGTGTGTTAGCTAGTTGGCTTTTTGACGTTTTATCACCTTTCTCTTGCTGGCAGATGCAGAGGAATAATGATTTGTTTTCCTCCAAATGATTTTCCTTCTTACTTGCACTCCTTTGATCTGAATGGCGCTGTAGTGTGCGTGCGTTAAACGTCACTAAGCCTAAGAGTACTGTCAAAACTGAAACGGAAAACGGTGTTAATCTGTGTACAGAACATCTATCGTTTCTAATAGGTTTTCATACTTTATCAAAATTTCATTACTGTTGCTTAAATGATTTCTTCTTCTAAAATGATCTCTGTGGTAAGTGTTTCATCCATTAAAATGGCAAAATGAGTATAATTCCCGTGGTTGTTCAGAGAATTTATACCATTTATTCATCTATGCCATTCATCATCTAAATCTTATATAATAAGATACATGTCCCTATCGTGAAAACAGTATTCGGGTTTAGTATGAGGTACGGAGCTACTGTAATCCGTTGACGAATCAAACGTGAACAAGAAGAAGACGGATTCATGCCGGGATGTTATTGACATCTCCCAGCAGATAGGTATAGGACAAACAAATGCTTCTGAAAAATTCCGTATAAAACGGGTTGGGACTCTTCGATGAACACATGATTGAAAATTTATTTTCCCGTTAATGCCTCTGTTGTGTAGTTTTCAAAGTTACAGTAGGTTACATAGTACATCAAGCTGTTTTTAATTAATTTTTGTTTAGAATATTTTAAAAGCATTTTCAACTGAACGTCGTATACCGCGTATACCTAACTGCTAGGAGATGTCAATGTTCTTATTTTAATTTGGATGTGTTGCCTTGCGGTGATATATTATTCTTATATTTGCGTTGTTGAGGTATTCTTTATCGTACTTCATCTTAAAATGCTTTTTTTTTTAATTAATATGATTTGTCGATGCTGAGTCGACCATTGCAGTAACAAATTTATAACTTGCCGATTATAACTGATGAAATAAGTAAGCTAATAGTTTATCTGCCTTTTAGTTCCTTAAAATAAGGATGATAAGGAAATAATATTAGGATTATCATACGAATATCATTGTAAGAAGATTTTTTTTTCAGGTAAGACAACTACGTGGTATTTCCAGCTCTTCGCTTAGGTTGAGCGACAATCTCTTCGTTCATCGTGATTCCGCAGAAGATAATCCGAATATTCCTTTTGAGTTCACTGAAGCAAATAAAAAGGTTGAAAATTTTAATTTAGATGTGACTTTTAGATTGACTTTGAAGTTTTTTTTTTTTTTTTTTTTGTAGAGAGTGAAGGCTATTCTGAATATTTATCCGGAAGGTCATAAACGTGGGGCAATGATTCCACTTCTGGATTTGGCACAACGTCAACATGGTTGGTTGCCAATAGCTGCTATGCATAAAGTGGCAGATATTTTGGGGTTGCCGAACATGCGAGTTTACGAAGTGGCCACCTTTTACACTATGTTTATGCGCAAACCAACTGGAACGTACCACATTCAAGTGTGCACTACAACACCTTGCTGGTTGCGCGGATCGGATGAAGTTATGAACGCTTGTAAGGTAAGAACATTTTAATACCGTCTTCGAACTACAAAGTGGTAAAAAAAAGATTCACAAGACATATCTAGGGGTTTTTTTTTTCATTAGGGCGAATCTACAATTGAGAGATTCTCTCCGGGCTCGCTCTCTTTCATTCATAAACAAACACCTTTACGTTTTTCATGCTACTATTTGTAGAGTATGCTAGCCAGCACTGTTGTGTTTCGATCTGTAATAAAGAATCTCTCGAAAGTTTTATAATGGCGCTATAATGAATGAAAGAGAGCGAGCCCGAGAAAATCTCTCAACTGTAGATTCGCCCTAATGAAAAAAAAAAAAACCCTAGAAATGTCAAGATAATTTAATGTGCTGTTCTAACCTTGAAGGTTTTTTTTTACAGGCGAATCTTGGTATTGGACCTGGTGAAACTACCAAAGATGGAAAATTTACTATCTCGGAAGTAGAATGCTTAGGGGCTTGTGTGAATGCTCCAATGATAGCAGTTAATGATGACTACTACGAAGATTTAACAGCGAAAAATACTGTAGAAATAATAGATGACTTAAAGAAAGGAAAGGTTCCAAGACCCGGACCAAAGAATGGGCGCTTTGCTTCCGAACCATTTGGTGGATTGACATCTTTAACGGAAAAACCGAAAGGCCCCGGGTTTGGAATTCAGGCAGGATTGTAAAATAGTTCTGTTGGAAAATATATAACATTGTTTATGCAATAGCTAGAAAAATGGTCTTATAATTTTGAGATCAACAGCAGAAAAGATCATATCAAATGACAAACTTGGTTTACTCATCTACGCATATACACAATATCGGCAGGCGAAATATCTCGCGCTCAGTAGACTTATCTGTAGTGATCGATCCCTCTCCATCAACTTTCTTTGGAATTATTTCGACAAATCTATTCAATTAACGGAACATTTTGAGATGCACTGCGATGAAGCATATTGAATCATCAACAATAAACAACTTAATTTGTGCAACGTATTGTTCCAGTAAAGTTATTAATGGAAGAAAAATCGATCATTGCAGCCAATGACGTTTATATAAGGTCTGAGGCAACGCACTGCTTGCTTGTATTGGAAGCAAAAATAATGTAAACATTGCTGAGTCGACGAGTGATGACGTAACACCAACAATCAATATGCAACTACCCGAAAAACAATTTGCTATATAGTCAAAACTATATTTAGAATGTAAGATATATTATCACATTTTATGTTATTGTAATCGAATAGTTAAATCTCATTTTCACCATACACCCTCTACATTAACACATATTGTTAATGTATGCCATATTGTCATTGAAAGGTTAATTATTGTCTGCACTCGGTCTGGATTATATACCAACTTTTTGGCATAGAGTACAGCAAAAATTTTGTTCGTGAAAATTTCCATTTTTTTATGGTAACCTAACTTAACCGCCTATTCAGCATATTGTTATTTGGCCTTTTACTATCTGACATATTGTTAAAATTATATAGGAGATTGTTAGTTTATAGTTGTCAACTATAAGGGTTAATGTCGTAACAATAAAGGAAACGGTCGTCAACAATAAGGGAAATGCTGCAGGAATGGTTTTTGATTATGCTGGTAGCGATTTGAAATTGGTTCACTGTTGTAGAACCCCTTGGTCCGAAGTACACCTTCACGGAAAAAAAACTTTAGTAAATACGATCATATTTTACACCCCGTTCGCACTACAACCTATATTAGGGAACGTCCATTAATTACGTCACGCAAAACTTGACTTTTCAAACCCCCCCCCCCCCCCCACCTTTGTCACATTTTTTGTATGAACCTTCGAATTTTTTTGTATGGATCGTCACGTTTTCTCAAACCCCACCACCCCCCATACTGCGTGACATAATTAATGGACCTTCCCTTACGTGATATAGAGTATCTTGATACCAGCATCTATACATCTAGTTTTCACTGGAAATAACTTGCATGTCAAGATACTCTATATTACGTAATATAGGTTGTAGTGCGAACGGGGTATTAGCATAGACAAACTCGTTATTAGGTTGTTTCAACCAAAATTTCATATTGAAATTTGCCTAAACAAATTCTCGGTTTGCTTTGACAAAGTACAATGCTTGAAATAAACTAGAAATAAATGTTGTTTTTGGTTTGGTTTCATACCTGAATTCAACAAAAGTTTGGTTGAAATTACCATAACATTGGTTGTTCCATTTTGACAACTGTTAAATCTTAGTCAAATTCAAACATAACTAGCAGTTTGTTTTAATCAATTTTTTGTTTTAAATAAAACAAATAGTTGTGTTGGATAAAAAAAAAAAATTTTTGATAAAACAAAAATTATTGGTGGAAAAAAGAAAAATATTTGTAAAAAAAAAATATTTTTTTTTTCCTTCGGATGGGGATTGGTTTTTTTTTTTTTTTTTTTTTTTTTTTTTTTTGTTTTTATAATTGTAAAATTTAAAAATCACAACTGTTTTTATAATTTTTTTAGAGCAAAAAATCTGACCAAAAAAAAAAGTTTTTAATAAAATATAAAAAAAAAAAGGGGGGCTTAAATTTTTTTGTTTTTTTTTTTTTGGTTGTGGTGGTGGTGGGAGGGCTGCAAAATGGTGAGTCGACACCTGGGATGGAGCGTGCGTCCCCGCAACATTGCTATGGTCCTCACAAGTTCCTACCTCATGCTTCCACGGGTCAAGAGATGACAAAGACCGCCAGCTAAGGGTTGCGTACTTAGCTGGTAGTGCAGCCTGGGCACTGTTGTCCTTCTGACTTCAGCTAGATTGAGGAGGTGCGTGCTGAGCGTCTGTCCACCAAGGAGGTGCGGCTCAAACAGCGTCTGTCCTGGCATCCAACGGTTGAGTAAGAAACGCTGTATCGCGTCAACTATACATTAGGTGGCAGCCGCACCAAAGCAATGTAGGCAGCGTGACCCCGGTAAAGTAGTATGCTGTAATCTTACCCTACCACGAAAAATGGAAGTATTCTTTATACGGTATATATTTTCAGATCATCCATGGAATTCCCAAGTATTGTATAATAATTTTGAATTGTTTTCTTCCCCTGAGGCTAGGATAATGCAAGTACTTCTACAATTGCAGTAGGATCAGCAGACATGCAGACATTACAAATATAATTGTTAATCATTTTATATTATAACATCCCTTCACAATATTTTTGTATGCTATTTTCAGCTTCGCATTTGCATCGTTGTAAGTTCTGGCCCACCTAACTCACGTTATGTATTTGAAAAGATGGGATTTTTTTTACATTTTTTTTTAGAGAGTGGACTATATACGACAAATTCTAAAAAAAAATTCTTCGCCCAAAATAGTTAATTCAAAAACTAATATTGCTTATGATCCTACATTTTCTATTTTACAGACATAAAGAATCATTTATGGGCCCAGTAGGAAAAAAGAGTTATCGAAGAATTTCCTGTCATTCATTTTTAATTTTTTTTGTTTTGTATTTATTGAGTTTCCGTTTTTGGGCAGTAATCATACTCATATGAAATTTATTTGCCTAAATTTTCTTTGCTATTTTGCTAGGATGCCATGTGATCAACTTAATTTCATTGTATCACGTTGGAATTTTTGCTATTTTAGAGTTTCAATCATCTAACATCGCAGCGGAAAAGGCAAATAGCGGCATTTAATTATTATATGTACATTATGTAGTGTTTCTTTACAACATCTTATTATTTCCATCATATCATGACCTTCACATTTTCATACAACAAACTTGATTTAGGCGGTATCTGGCTTAAACACGAAACATACCTTCAATTTATGACATCTAGCATTCCTTACATATATGTCCAGTATATAACGCAGAAAATTACAGCTGTGCACTTATTGCTGAATGTATTTTTCCTTTCCGGTTTGCAAATGGACTTTTTACCAATTCTGAGCTGATCTGATTCATGCAGCACTGTGTGTCATTTGGCTAGTGTTTGATTTTACATTTCAATCTTTATCATTACTTCATCATAACTCAAAATATCATTATAGTTGGTAATATTGTTTTATTGATTTTACTCCACAGATGATTTAAACATTACTTTTTTTCTTTGCCCATTTATCTTTAACTCCCTTCCACTTGAATCTTCCCATTCCTTACTCAGTAGCAATAACTATTAGGTCAGCAAAAATAAAAGCGGATTGCTGTTATAAAACCAGCATCAAGTAGCAAATAGTGACCATGGCAACAGTAAATTAAAATGTATAAATGTTAGTTTTGTAAAATTTCAATAGATTTAATAAACTTTTTCAGGATACCTCAAATCAAGATTTTGGTGAAATGCTGCTATCGCTGAAAACGAACGAAAACGTGCTTATGCGCGAAACCACAGAACTCTACACTTTAACATTTTACAACATTTCTTGCATTTTAGGATCAACCGAACGAAGATCATATATTATAGATACGAATGCTTGTAGTATTTTTCATTTACATAAATATATACACCATTATATAAATATTTCATGAGAATGAGAGGGACCATCAGGGCACCCGATTGAAGCACTCTGGATGGGGAGAGTGGGAATGCCAACTCCCCATTGCTAACAGTTTGTGAATAGAGGGCGGGCTCTTCTCCCCGCCCATTGGGGCATCCTCATGTTAGATAGCTTGCTCTTTTGACCAATTGTTCAGTCTTGTTGTTGGAAGGAGATTCTTTATATCCCTGTGGATACGTATAAGTGATGTTGCATATCGATCCACCCAACCCCTTTTTGGCCCTTCATACAACGGCATGATTAGGATAATCAGTGGTTATTAAAGCTTGATCAAGTCTAACAGAGGGGAGAGCCCATTGCTGTCGGACTTAGTTTCCGTGCTACAATGGGTGGTAGTACATATCATACATCATACATCATACGTACTGATATTGATGGTAGCGAAAATGATTTTTCCTAATAATAAAGTGAACAAACCATCGTGGAGGCAGAGTTGTGACTTCCTTCAAAAAAAATCCCCTAAGGAGGTCGTGGGGGGGGGGGGGGGGGGGGGTTGGGGGGGGGGGGGAAAATTTTTTTTTTTTTTTTTTTTTTTTTTTTTTTTGTGGGGGGGGGGGTGTTAAAAAAAAACAAAAAAAATTTTTTTTTTTTTTGGGTGGATACTTAATTTATTTTTTTTTTTTTTTTTTTTTTTTTTTTTTTTTTTTTTTTTTTTTTTTTTATAAAAAAATTATTTTTTTTTTTTTTTATTTTTTTGTTATCATCACAATTTGTACGAGCTGTTTATGTCAACCTAACTTTTGATGAAAAGAAATCTGTTAATGGTTGAAACAAAACTACAGTGTTAGTTTGAATCAATTAAATTTCAGTTTGAATCAATGCATTTTTTTCGAGTGTAAATAACGTGGAAAACTCGTTCGATTCAACTGATGTCGAGGATTAGAAACGAACATATGTTGACTTTTGTACAACCAGAATTGTACTTTGAATGACAACCAAAAATTTGTTTGCTTCAAACTAGACTCATTTTTCTCCTTGATATAATGGTTTCAATAACCATGAAAATGGTCGAATTCACCACGTTCATGGCATTTTTGACTATGATCATGGTAACAAGGACTATTCCAACATCATGGAAAATGTTGCATCAACTATTTTTAATGGTAGTTTTGACCATGATCATAGTCGGTTCAAAATCACTATACTGCAATAGTCATCCTAACCCCCAATAATGGTAAAATTGACCATCAAATTCCTCTCTGTGGGGCGTATTATTAAGCTTGGGACCGATGTGCTATAGCTATAGTACCATAGACTAACTCTAAGACCAGTAGGTCCCGAACAAATACGATATTTTTCTTGGCTCAGTCAGTACTAGCACATCGGTCCCAAGCTCAATGATTCGCCCCTAACAACATAGCTCACACCAACACATTCTCAAATGTTGTGTCAAAATAACATAGTGAATCAAAACAACAACCAAGATACTAGTAGCGGAAGGTACCGAAAAGCGCAAGAATTATTGCAAGGTGCAGACTGCAAGGTATACTTCGGACCTAGGGGTTCTACAACAATGAACCAATTCCAAATCGCTAGTTGCACATTGATTGTTGGTAGTACTGACTGAGCCAAGAAAAAAATCGTATTTGTTCGGGACCTACTGGTCTTAGAGTTAGTCTATGGTATTATTAAGCTTGGGACCGATCTGGGGGTGCGACACATCTAAATCCTTATTCAAGATGATCGAAAAATCTCACGCTAGCGAATCAATCTGTGAAAAATCTTGTTTCAGCTAGTGAATCTTAATCCATCTACTTGCATCGTGCTGCATCTTTTTGCAGTAAATCTTTAAAATCTTCATCAAAATCTTTAAAATCTTCTTTCTATCTACTAAGCGTGCGCACATCGCACAAAAGCATAACAAACAATATCCTACATCTGAGATAGAGTCGCACCCCCTGGGACCGATGTGCTAGTACTGACTGAGCCAAGAAAAAAATCGTATTTGTTCTGGACCTACTGGTCTTAGAGTTAGTCTATGGTAACACTATTCAACTTTCTATGGGCGTGCATACACTCAAACAATTTTAAATAATATTTTCATTCATATAACTTGTAAATGTTCATGTCTGATTGATCAATACTTGTCATTAAAATACCTCGCATAGCTTCAATGCGGATTACCAATAAAAAGTATAAGGTGGACCCCATAGTGGAAGCGATTGCGACGCGACGCGACGCGATGCGACGCGATCCTAATCGAATCGATAATCGACGCGATTTGATACCCATAGTGAACGCGATTAGAAACACTTTTCCTGGAGGAAAATGAACCGAAAATTATCTCAATATCATTTCCATTCGCTTCGATAGATCCATCTTCCGCGATAATGCACACGAATATTGAAAATTTTGGACAATAAGTCGAAGCGGTTTGGTTTCGATAAAAAAAATCTAAAGAAGAAGAAGAAGATATATGATCGCGTGACACCGAGCGACAAACCAGTGCACGTCATGTTCGATCGCAGGAAATCGCTAATCGCGTCGAGTCGCGTCGCGTCCACTATGGTGTGTTAACTATGTTTTCGCTTTGTTTAAATGTACAGAGGTTGGTCGCACCACATCGCGCGATCTGTCAAACTTCGCATCGCGTAGCGATCGCTTCCACCCTGGGGGCGCCCTAAGGCTTGCCTTATGGCTGAAAGTTATAAGGTTTGACTTATACTTTTGATTAGAAATGAAATGAAATTAAATTATTATTTGCCGAGGCAAAGTTTCGACGCTTGCAACATGAGTCAATCGTCACATTAATTGGTAGGTTATTTTCTCGATTCCAGTAGTGGATCTCTGAGCAAACTCGTTGAACCTGGAATATGTTGGAATTCAAGCCAAATCCAGAATTAAGATAACCAAGATTCATAGAACAAATAAAATAAATTTAGAACGCAATCATTAAAATCCAAAATTTGTACGTTTGTTGTAATAATAAATATGTTTAAATTAAACATAACATGATTTTTATTTCAAACATCGATGTCGCTTGATATTAAACATAGAATATATGTTTGCGACCAGAATAAACTAAGTTTATGTTTGGATTTACCTGAAATATGTTTGTTATGATTGTATTTTTTTCTGCGTGATACAACAAACCGCTTTTAATTAGAATTTCATTTGAATTTTCTAGAAGCATTTTAAAAGTTTCATCCTTTACTGTAACACGGGAGTTGTCTGATTTATCACCACTGGGTGTCTTCTTCTTTTTTCAACCTGGATTCGTCCATTAGAGCATCCGTATTGGGCGCAACTATCTAAGCGACTAAAATACTAGCGCATAGAGCTGTCATTTTAGTTTAGTCACTCAATCTCACACCGGTCGCTACTATATTTTGTTACCGTGTTCTGTATCTGTCGCTGCTAAACTAGTGCTCCATCATCAGTTTGACAGATTCGGTGATCGTCATAAACATAGTCAATTGCGAAGGCTCTTTCTTCGTGATTTCTCTTGGAGAGACGTTCGGTTGGCATGAAAAGAACCATTGGTTACATTGGTCTCCACTGGGGTTTGGTACAAAAATATAAATTTCCTTTCCTATAATTTTCGCCAAATCACCCCAGAGGTTTCCGGATGGGCCATTGTGGTAAATTATTCTTTTCATACCGAAGAACTCTCCAGGTTAGAAAAAAAAGAAAGAGCTGTCGCACGACGTGGTTTGGTGCAAAAACACAAATCTCTCCTCCTACAGGTTCCCCCGGGGCACCTCAGAGATTCCGAGAGAGGCCAATGTAGCCAATGGTTCTTTTCAGGCCTACCGAAAGTCTCATGACGAAAAAAACATGAAGAAAAAACCGTCACTCCACGCGGTTTGGTGCAAAACATCTCCTTCAGGTTCCCCCTGGACACCCCAGGGGTTGCCAGAGCGGCCATTGTGGCTAATGGTTCTCTTTCATGCCAACCAAAAATCTATCGAGGAGAAATCATGATAAAGCCATCGCACAAACGTATTGATAAAATTCTTATTATTAAACCAAATTGACTTAAAGTTGATAAAGCAATAATTCGAATAGCAACCCTTCCTCGCGCCACTATCGCGTTGTTAAATTTGAGCGCCTGATGCTTTCCGATAGTCGCGCCACGATTTTGCTAGCGCTTTTAGTGGCGCCCGATACGGTTTGAAGTGATGTTGAGGGCGATCAAATCAACAATCAATATGCAACTAGCGATTTGAAATATGTTCACTGTTGTAGAACCCCTTCGTCCGAAGTACACCTTGAAGCCAGCGACTAACTATACATATTTGCGCCTTTGTTTTGATTTGCTGTGTTATTTTGACAGAATATTTGAGAGTGTGTTCGTGTAAGTTCATTATTAGAGCATGCGTATCGGGCGCAACTATCTGGGCGACTAAAATACTAGCGCATCGGGCTGTCATTTTAGTTAAGTCACTCAATCTCACACCGGTCGCTACTATATTTTGTTACCGTGTTCTGTATCTGTCGCTGATAATGCTTTGTTCAGACTACAGAGATGTAACATAATACAATGGTGTTTTGAAAATTATCAACAAGGAAAATGTCATCAAGATAGCCTTGTATTATGTTACAACGCTGTAGTATGAACAAAGCATAAACTAGTGCTCCACACGCTAAGATGAGAATACCTAAAGATCGTTAAAAAGTACCGATAATCGCTCAAAAGTGCACATACCTAAATTATGCGTAAATACAAATTACCTAATATTGGGCAATAGTATTGAAGGAAGATAATATTGAATTGTTACTTTTTACTGAAAATTTGGTATATTTCTTTAGTTTTATTTTACAGGATGCTTTAAAAAAAGACATGCAATTGATTAATTTATCCATTTTGATTAGTATTTCAAATTATGCACTTTAGAAGGAACAAATGTTCAAATGTATTACATCGTAGTATCTAAAACTGAAATTGGTAATAACGTTCTGACTATTTTTCAAACTGCATGGAATTGGCCATTATCGACGATTTTCTGCTCTCTTTATCACCAATTACTTTGCTTAAACTGCTCGAAAAACCATTCTACTAGGTAAACAATAGCGTCTTATATTGAAAAATTAACATTACACAAAAGTCAGTAAAAACTACGCAGGTAATCAATAAGCAGTTCCAAAGCATCTTTACGGCAGCCTATCAAGTAATTAAGTCACCTTAACACCCCGTTCGCACTACAACCTACAGGGGATGATCAAAAAGGAGAAGACTAGCAAAATTTTGTCCAGATTCAAAGTGATACAGTTCAGTGAATAATTAACCGATTTTGATAAGACTAAAAGCATTCGACGGGGAATTTATTCTTGTTTTAGCATGTTTAATCAAAATTTGATTTGACTTCCGGGCACCGGAGATATCTCGGATACTTTGAGGTTATGTCAAATGTGCTAATTTTCTGCAGCTCGTTATTTTTTATTGTTTAGAATTTATAACAAGTCTGTCAGTGGTTAGAGATTGTGAATCGACCCATAAACAACCGAGATATGGCCATTTCCGTAAAATGTAGTTTTTTACCCTATTGCCGGACACTTCTTATGTTGAAAAACTCCTTTTTAATTTATCTGTAACTCTGCGTACCCTTAACCAAATTAGATGCAACTTTTTCCATACGATTACAAATTTATCCTTGTTTTTGGAAGAGTAGCGGACATTTCGTTATTTTCTGTAGTTCCGGATTCATTATCGGGAATCGTGAAGGAAGTACCCTACCAGTGTAATGGCCAGAGTTAGAACTGTATCAAACCTGGCTTGCGACATATCAAACTTCATGATCTTACAACCCAAGACCACTGGTAGTCAACCTGAGAGTATTCTTTCACATTGGCCACACCTGGTGACGTTCAGGATTCCGGGTTCCCCCAGGGAAGTGGCCAGATTTCGAATGATGTCAAACCCTGGCTTGCGACACATCAAACTTCATGATTTTACAAAACAATACCTAAACTAAAAATAACTCAAAATTGATAACTCAAAATTAATTGAAAAATAACTCAAAATTAATTTGGCGTACGGAACCATCCACTTGGCGGAATAGAACTCAAATTGGGTATTATTTTTTATCCGTGTACATGTTTGCATAGAAGAAGACAAAAGGTGACAGGATTGAGTGCTTGCGCATGGGACAAATCAAGGTTAAGTGCTGAAGTGTGCAGTTCGAAATGACATTAGAGCTTACGGAATTTCAACGGGACCGTATAGTCGGTGCTCGAGAAGCCGGTGCCTCGATCGCTGAAACATGCAAACTGGTTGGTGTTGCCAGGGCCACAGTTTTCCGGATAATGTCGGAATATAAAAAAACATGGAAAAGCATCGCCTGATAAAAGTAGCTGTGGACGGAAGCAGAAGATGGATGACCGGCAGCAACGTTCGTTGAAGCGCATAGTCAAAGCAGACAGACGCATTAGTGCTGTTAAAGCAACTGCTGCTTTGAACAATGCGCTTCAAGAACCAGTTTCTACATCAACTGTCCGAAGGAGCTGCACGACATGAATCTTTACGCTCGTGCGGCCATTTCTAAACCGCTAATAAAACCGCAAAACGCGGTAAACAGGAAGCGCTGGTGCAAGGATCATTAGGAATGGACGCCAGATCAATGGAACCAAGATGTGTGGTCGGACAAATCATCTTTTACCTTGTTTCCAACTACAGGTCGAGTGTACGTATGGCGTACTCCTGGAGAAGCCTACAACCCTGGCTGCCTTCTGCCAACCGTTAAACATGGCGGGGGGTCAGTTATGGTATGGGGTGCAATATCGTGGCATTCTCTTGGGCCTTTAGTTGCTATGAAAGGAAAAATTAAGGCCAAAGATTATCAAGAAATATTGGATGACCAGGTATTTTTTAGAAAACCTTCACAATATACTTAAAATAACACAATTGCCCAACAGGTGCTGCCAATGATGAAGACCATCTTTCCTGATGGCAGAGGAATCTTCCAAGATGACAACGCTCCAATCCACACTGCTCAAATCATAAAGGCGTGGTACGAAGAGCATGACACAGACTTTCATCACCTTGATTGGCCAGCACAGTCACCAGACCTCAACATTATCGAGCCACTTTGGTCTACATTAGAAGCACGCGTGAGAAGTGTATTTCCACCACCATCGTCTCCAAAAGCGTTAGAGAAGGTTTTGATCGATGAGTGGTATAAAATACCTATCGAAACAATCCGAAAATTGTACGATTCCATCCCTAGGCGTATCCTAGCCGTTTTGAATGCGAATGGTGGACCCACGCCTTATTAAACGCGATTTTCCTTTGAAACGATCTATCTTATCAAAATAACTGAATTATTGTTAGCATATCCGAACTTTTATATATTTTCGAAACTATGTTTGAATAATTTGCCATTGAATCCTGATGCCCACAATAGAAACCTCAGATTCGCCACCAGTGGTATTGGTTTATAAAATCATGAAGTTTGATGTGTTGCTAGCCAGGTTGGACATCGTTCTAAATCCAGCCACTTCCCTGGGGGAACCCGGATCCCGGAGCGTCACCAGGTCTGACCAATGTGACCGAAAACTCTCAGGTTGAGCACCAGTAATCTTGATTTGTAAAATCATGAAGTTTGATGTGTCGCAATCCATAGTTTGGAATCGTTCTATATCTCGCCAATTCCCCGGGGGAACCCGGAATTCGCAACGTCACCAGGTGTGGCCAATGTGACCGAATACTCTCAGGTTGACCACCAGCGGTATTGTTTTGTAAAATCATGAAGTTTGATGTGTCACAAGCCAGGGTTTGACATCATTCGAAATCTGGATACTTCCCTGGGGGAACCCGGAATCCGGAACGTCACCAGGTGTGGCCAATGTGAAAGAATACTCTCAGGTTGACCACCAGCGGTATTGTTTTGTAAAATCATGAAGTTTTATGTGTCGCAAGCCAGGGTTTGACATCATTCGAAATCTGGCCACTTCCCTGGGGGAACCCGGAATCCGGAACGTCACCAGGTGTGGCCAATGTGAAAGAATACTCTCAGGTGTGACTACCAGTGGTATTGGTTTGTAAAATCATGAAGTTTGATATGTCGCAAGCCAGGTTTGATACAGTTCTAACTCTGGCCATTACACTGGTAGGGTACTTCCTTCACGATTCCCGATAATGAATCCGGAACTACGGAAAATAACGAAATGTCCGCTACTCTTCCAAAAACAAGGATAAATTTGTAATCGTATGGAAAAAGTTGCATCTAATTTGGTTAAGGGTACGCAGAGTTACAGATAAATTAAAAGGGGGTTTTTCAACATAAGAAGTGCAGGCAATAGGGTAAAAAACTACATTTGAAGGAAATGAGCACATTCTGTGTTGTTTGGGTCGCATCTTCTCTTTAAGACTGCATGCTTTTATTTTTCGTAGCAAATAAAAAAAAGTGACGAGAGCAGAAGTGTAGTAGCTGAAAGTACGTATGTGCGGCTTCGGTGGGGGCGTCAATTTATATTGTTTGTGATTGGAAAGTAAATCCGCGTCGGCTTTAGGTCGTTTTAATGGTTAATGTTGTCGGACTTTGTCTTTGGATGGTGTAATTTTTGGTTTCTGCTCTGTGTCATCGGTTTGTTTTGAGCCGCCTCCTTCTTTCTTTTTATTTATTGTTTGTTTTCGCTTTTGCTTGGTGTGACTCGTTTATTTCGCGTCTCATTATTGTTGTAGCTTCGTGCCTTGCTTGTGGGTTGTGTGGGGGGGACGTGCCGGGGGCGGGTTTCAACCCCCGCCCGCTGAGCGGTCATAGTGTGAAAATAATTGTTTTGGTCTGGTGGGGGGTGGGGGGGTGGGTGAGGATGGGCGTGTGCTTAATAAAAAAATAATCTCCTCATTCGTGTGGGGCATCAAAATATTTAATGCTATATATATATATTTTTGTCCAAGTAACACCAAAAACATCTTTTTGGTCAGTTATCTTGAAATTTTGTTATACGGGAGTATTAAGAATGAAATGAAAAACATATTTTGTCATATACAAGCTGAGAGGATGTTGTCGCAAAACATTTGCCTTTCATAAGTCACTCATGTATTTTTTAGAACATATGACTTAATTTTCGACTCAAATATGACCAAATCAGCGCAATTAACCGATCTTTTTATAACATCTTTTAGGTAGCATAAGAAGTTTTAAAGATGCACTGCATAACATGCTTTTGACATGACGATGTCTTATCTAGGTAGTTTATAGCATTACAATAACTAATAGGTTATAATCAAGTTATAAAAAAGTGAAACTAAATGCAGAAATGCATGAACACAACAATTCAATCCAACAAGTGTCAAATTAGCAGATGTAAACACAGATCGAATTTGACAGTAATGTTTGTTATGAATATGATGAATTTGTTTATGAATACCTATTACTTTTTTATATTTTTTTCATATCGATTAAAAAGCAGACCTAGGCCATTTGCATGATATCTTCTGAAAAAACGGTTACAGAATTGGTCTAACTACATGAGATAAAAAACAAATATATTTTTCAGAACTATAGCCTGTAATAAGAATCACCACCAGCAGTTGATTCATTGTGATGGTCCACAAGAAAAGTCATTTTTTTCCTAAAATTTCTGGAGCCAAATGACATTTCACTAAGAAGATGCTCTAATATGGTTATTATGATGTTATTATAACTAACTGAAATAATTAGCAATGGACCATCATGAGCATGTTATTAGACTGCTCTTAAGATGTATTTTGGATTCAACTTCAAATTCACACCATAGCTATGGACACAATTACAGTGCCGGTTGAAACTATGATTACAATTATCACTAAAAATTTCTAAAATGTGTTTTTTTTGTCGATCATTGAGATGATACATTTTGAGTAAGAAAAAAAATTGCTCGATAATCTAGACATTTTTTTTATGTTTTAAAAATACTTTCAATCGACACTGTAGACCATGTATCTAATCCACCATGACGATTTTCGATAATTCCAACAGAGATGCTAGAAAATTGTAAAATATAAGAAAATTTTCTGTTGATTTTTTTTAATCTTTAGAACGGCGCATCAATTATGCGAGAGTAAAACCAAAAGTTGCACCATAAAGGCTGCCTCGCATATGATATTTTGTTGAACGTTCTGCGCATTTACAATCTTTAGAGGTCTTATATTTACTAAAAAATCGATTTGGACAAAAACGATTGTCATTTTTTTACTATGAGTTGTGCATATACTATATACTATATACTTGATTATAGCCTATTTGTTATTATGATGCTAGAATCTACCAAGATAAGACATCATCATGTTGAAAGCATGCTATTCAAAGTATTTTGAAAACGTATTATTAGTCCTAAATCTGTATCTAAGAACTTCTTTTGTGACCTTAAAGATGTTTCAAATTGATCGATTTATTGCGCTGTTTTGGTCATATAAGATACCAAAAATAAGTTATGTGTACTAAAAAAAAATTTAAATTTTATAATGAAAAATACATGAGATCATGTTTTAAAGATGAATTTTTAAAATTTAAAAAAAAAGTTGTGTTATTTGGGTATATATATATATATATATATAAAAATATATATTTATATATATATATATATATATATATATATATATATATATATATATATATATATATATATATATATATATATATATATATATATATATAATATATATATATATATATATATATATATATATATATATATATATATATATATATATATATATATATATATATATATATATATATATATATATATATATATATATATATATATATATATATATATATATATATAAGTTACAAAAGAGATTGTCCAGCCTACAGAGCTGCATGATTGCACTCTTCATAGTCTTCATAGAAACCAACATCCAGCCGAATGGATGCTACATAAGAGAGAAACCAAACAGCCAGCCGAAGGGATGCAACACAAGATAAAAGACGCAAAGCTGGAGAACGGATGATAAGGCGGGGATCGCATTCCCAGAAACCAACCCAACACGGACAAAAAGGAAACAACTAAGACGAACCACATGTTCAACGACACCACGTGTTCAACGGCATCGTAGCTAGGGCTAGGTTTGATAAAAGGAGTAAGTAGGAATAGATTGATAACAGTTAAAAGTACAGTTCTCTCAATAACTGATATAAATAGTAAAATCTGAATAAACACATTCATTCCTTGTTCTGACAGCAAACAGTGTAGTTTAGTTTTTAAAAACTCCGTGTCCGAACCCCTCAATGTAATTGGCGCAGTCGAAAGTAGTGACTTCAATTCCGCGTTCGCTTTCCATCGTATTACCGCGAGTGATCAGATTAAACTAGTGTAGTTAAAATCCGAAAACATCAACAGTAGCGACTTCAAGCAACGACAGAGGAACAGAAGGCCACTACCAGAACCGAAGACACTTGACCAGACGGAAGTCATCTCTGGCGGATTCCCAGGGACTAGGACAAGTTCTCCCAAAAATCTAAACCGTGAGTAAATAAACTAATTTTAAGAATAAAAGCAAATTCAAATCCTTGTTTAGGATCCTGAATTTCACCAAAACCAATAAACCCTACTAATTTAGAGGTCCAAGCCCGTACCCGACGTAAGCGAAGACCTGCAACGGTAATATCACACTTAGGCCGCGAACTAACCTAAAATTTTCAAGAAGTAAATCAATAAAAAAAAAATAGAATAAGAAGTGAAAACTAGTTATTAGGAAGTGCATAGTCTAAGCAGTGTAATAAAAGTGAATAAAACTAAAATGTCCTCTCAACAGCAGCTAGAGCAGATGCAAGCTCAGCTTCAACAAGCGGTTGCTCGTTTGCAAGAACGAGAGCAGCAACTTGCTCAGGCTATGGAGCAAAACAATAATTTTGCCCAGATCCAAGACGAGCTGAATCAGGCAAGAAACCGGCTGGAGGTCCGAGAGCAGCAGCTCGCAGAACTCCAATTGGCTCAACCTGAGCTCGAGTTGCAACAAATGCAACAACAATTAGCCCAAATTAGAAGACAATTGGAAGGAGAGCAAAATCCTCCCCAATTAAACTTAAATAACGAATTTTCGCGTGGCAGAGTTCCAGACCTAATAAAAGGACTCCCACAATTCAATGGAAATGCGAAACAATTGACCTTCTGGACTCAATCGGTTGATCGCATTCTTAGAATGTACGAACACCTGAAAAATCACGAAGTATACCCTCTCTGGTTACAGGAAATTCGCAACAAAATTATTGGAGATGCTGGCGATATGTTGGCGTCAAATGGCACTCCATTGGAATGGACAGCTATAAAAAATCAACTAACTATAATCTACGGCGACAAGAGGGAATTATCTACTTTACTACAAAAGTTGTTCTCTCTTAGACAGAACCGAGATTCAGTTGAAGAATTTTATTCTGGAATCCAAGACTGCTTTACGGGTATATCCACACATATACAAATGGATACAACCTGGCAGAACTCAACTGATTTGGTCAAATTCGTTGATAGGATTTGCCTCGAAAAATTTATAGATGGCCTAGAGGAACCTTATTCATCACACGTTGGTTTGTTACAACCAAAGGATCTGAATACGGCTTTCTCGTACGCTATGGAAAAGGCTAATCGAATCGCTAGAAGGACAGGCGAATTCGATACAACAAACAGAGGAAATCGAAAACCCCCACTACCAATGAGACACAATCCACAACCCGTACCAAGAATGGTGTTCCACCCTCAACCCAATCCTAATCAAATGCAGTATAGACCTCAATATAAGGCTCAAAGTGAACAAATTCGTAATAACCAAAATTATCACTCCTCACAAACACCACCTCAACAACAGACAAGACCACACCAGAGCTATTCACAAAATATTCATAGACCCCAGTTAACACCAAGACAACAACCTCACATGAACAGACAAAATTTACCAAAACCTGAACCAATGGACGTAGACAGATCCATAAGATCAAGGAATGTGAACTACATGAATAGACCCAGGTACCAAGAAATTACGTACACAGACCAAGACTATAGCTATTATTATGACGACCAAAATGGCACATACTACAACGAGTACAATGATACAACGACGGACTGTTATGGCAACGAACAAATTGAGACATCTGACTATCAAAATAATGACAACCAAGATGAACACAGAGGAGAAGATAACCTAAATTTTCAATTGGCGGACGATTCAATTCGCAAGACATAGACAATTTTATCCCGTTCATTTATCTTCAAACAACCAAAGGCAAACTGAAATTTTTAATAGACACAGGTGCCAATAAGAATTATATTAGTACACGTCATGTAAATTTAAACAAATGTAAAACGACAACACCAACCAAAGTACGAAATGTAAGCGGAACCCACCGAGTCGATAAATTTGTTCAATTTAACCCGTTTCCATCCATCCCAAACACGACAAATTTAACGTTTTTTGTTTTCGATTTTCATCCTTTTTTCGATGGCTTAATTGGCTACGAATCTTTGAGAAAATTAAAGACCAACATATTAACTGGCACAAATGAGCTTCAAATTATGAACATGAAAATTAAAATGCATAAGAAATACCCTCAACTGTCTCCCCTGCAAATTAATGCTAACGAGACAAAGCAAGTAAATCTCTGTGTAAGCGAGGATGGAGAATTCCTAGTAGAAAACGACACAGAAATTTCACCTGGATTGTTTATTTTATCTGGACTATATAAAGCCAAAGAAAATAAAGCCAACGTCCTTTTATTGAATCAGAGTGAAGCAAACATAACTATTAATACTACAGACCCCATAGAAGTTGAAGTAAACAATTTTGAACCGTCTTTTGGAAGTTACTCACATACAAAACCAGAACAAAAACATAAGGTTTTGAGTGAACTGAGATTGAATCATCTGAATACTGAAGAGCGATCTAAGCTGGTGAAGGTTATTCGAAATTATGAAGAAATTTTTCTTTGTGAAGGACAAAGCTTGACCTTCACTAACGGTATTAAACATGAAATAAATACAAAAGATGAGCTACCGGTTTACGGAAAATCGTACAGATATCCTTATTGCCATAAGGAAGAAGTACAGAAACAAATTTTCAAAATGCTAGATCAAGGCATAATTAGACCTTCAAACAGCCCTTGGTCATCTCCTATATGGATTGTCCCCAAAAAGCTTGATGCTTCAGGGCACAGAAAATGGAGATTAGTCGTGGATTATCGGAAATTAAATGAAAAAACTATAAGTGACCGATATCCGATACCGAACATTACCGAAATTTTAGATAAATTGGGACGGTGTGTCTATTTCTCAACAATAGATTTGGCGTCGGGATTTCACCAGATTGAAGTCCACGAAAAAGATATTCCCAAAACGGCATTTAGCGTAGACAATGGACACTATGAGTTCATTAGAATGCCTTTCGGATTGAAGAATGCTCCTTCCACGTTTCAACGTGTTATGGACAATATTCTTCGTGAGCACATTGGTGTTAGGTGTTTAGTTTATATGGATGATATAATTGTCTTTTCAACTAGCCTGCAAGAGCACCTTGTTAATCTCACTCGAATCTTTGAATCATTAAAAAAATATAACATGAAGATCCAACTAGACAAGTGTGAGTTTCTTCAGAAAGAAGTTGGTTTTCTAGGACATGTTATTACTGCCGACGGGGTAAAGCCAAACCCTGAAAAAATCCATGCTATAAAAAGTTGGCCTATACCGACAAAAGAGAAGGAATTGAGAGCCTTCTTAGGTATACTCGGCTATTACAGAAAGTTTATTAAAGACTTTGCCAAAATAGCCAAACCAATGACTCAAACTCTTAGAAAGGGTGAAAAAATTGAACATACTAAGGAGTTTGTTTCTGCATTTGAAAAGTGCAGAAGCATACTAACTAGTAGTCAGATATTGATCTACCCTGACTTTGAAAAAACATTTATCCTAACAACAGATGCTTCAAAATATGCCTTAGGTGCAGTACTATCGCAAGGACCGATTGGACACGATAGGCCGATTGCATTCGCATCTAGAACGCTCACGAAAACAGAAGAAAACTATTCGACAATCGAGAAGGAACTTCTGGCTATCGATTGGGCTTGCAAGTATTTTCGACCATATCTTTTTGGCCGAAAATTCACCCTATACACTGACCATAAACCTTTGACTTACGCTATTAATCTTAAAGACCCTCACAGTAAATTAGTGAGATGGAAGCTAAGATTAGAAGAATATGACTACGAAATAAGGCATAGATCAGGCAGACAGAACGTTGTAGCTGACGGTTTGTCCAGGATAACACACGAAATCAACACTAATGATCAAGTGGAGGAAGACAATGAAAGTTCTGACAATAACACGGTTCATTCAGCAGATTCTGACGATGGACAATATATTCCCATGACAAAACTTCCTTTAAATTTCTTTAAGAATCAAATTATTCTTCAAATTGGTGAAAATGATGAAGAAATATACGAAGAAATTTTTCCAAAAGTTTTCAGGAGAACTATCACTAAGATAAATTTTGGCATACCACATGCAATACATATTTTTAAGAATTTGATGCACCCTACACGAGTAAATTGCATTATGTGCCCGGAACAGGTAATCAACACATTACAGATTGCTTACAAAAACTATTTTGCAAGGAAACCTTTATTTAAAATCAAATTAACCCAAAAACTATTACAGGATCTAAGGACACCAGAGGAACAAAATATCATCATCGAGGACACTCATAATAGAGCTCACCGAGGCATCGAGGAAAACCATAACGTCATTATTCAAAGATACTATTTCCCAAAGATGCGCAGCAAAGTTACAGCATTTATCAATTTATGCAACACTTGCCTGGAGAACAAATACGAAAGAAATCCATATAAAATCAAATATGACAAAACCCCTATACCAAAGAAACCTTTGGAGATCCTTCATATTGACATTTTTATCTCAAGCCCTGACCTATTTCTATCAGCTGTTGATAAATTATCACGGTACGCAATGTTAATCCCTATTAAATCTAGATCAATTCCCGATGTTAAACGCGGGCTGATCAAGCTTATCTCCACATACGGTACCCCAAGAATGATAGTCTGCGATAATGAACTCGCTCTCAAAAGTGTCGAAATACGTGGACTCCTACAAAGACTAGATGTTGAAATGTATTTTACACCTAGCGATCACAGTGAAGTTAATGGAATCGTCGAAAGATTTCATTCAACTCTCAGTGAGATCTATAGATATAGTAAGCAAAAATATCCTGACTTATCGAGTAAGGAGTTGTATAGAATTTCCACTACATTATACAACAGTACACTACATTCAGCCACGAAGCTGAAACCATTAGAAGTATTCTATGGAGTTAGAGAGGGAGATGAAAGACCTCTTAACCTTGATAGAATACTGGAAAACCGAAATGAAATTTTTGACGAAATTATTACTAGACTCGAAAAACATCAAAATAAGACTTTGGAACCTAGGAACAAAGGAAGAGAAAATGAACCTTATATGCAGGACAACGAAGAAGTTTATAATCGTATACAAGGAATCAAAAAGAAAAAGAACCCAAAATTTAGAAAAATTAAAGTTAAAACGGACCGTCGCAAAACCTTTATAGACCACAGAGATATTAAAATTCATAAGTCAAAGCTTAAAAGGAAAAGGAAGCATGTACAGTAATGGCCTTGCCTTCATTTCCTTCCTATGGTCCATCAAGGTTAATTATAATAAGTCCTTTATTATTTTCCTTTACAGAATGTCTGTCTCACTACCTATCTTGCTTATGACCCTCACCGCCTTTACCGCACGAGCTAACATACAAATACACGACCTCTCACGGAACCCAGGACTGTTAACAATACAAAATGGAAATTGTATGGTGAAGACGGGACATCACAAGATATATCACGAAATCGACCTAGACAAATATGGACCCCTACTAGACAGAATCAGGACCATCATTGACGGACTTAAAATATTTCCTAGTTTCAAAGACATGACAGACTTACTTCAGGACAGATATCTAACAGTCGTTAATCAATTTAAAAATCTATATCCAAAAAGAAGAGAAAGACGAGGTTTGTTTAACTTTTTAGGATCTGGCATTAAACTGATAACAGGAAACCTGGATGAAAATGACCTTGCACAAATCAATCGAGATATCAACGAGCTAAAATACACTAAAAACAAGTTAATTAGGGAAAATAATATCCAAATAGAGATAAATAAACAGCTTCAGGATAGAATAAATAAAATAATAGAGGTTGTCAACCAACAACAAGAAGTTATAACAAAACAAATTATATCAGCTAGACAGGACTTCTTATTGAAGGTATTACTTGCTGCTCATGGCTGCGACATCTACCAAATCCACGGTCCCTGTAGTCCGTTTCAGGAACTAAGCCGCAGATGGGTGACCACTGCTTGATGGGCAGGTACAAGTAGCATGGAAACAAAAGAATAATATAACTGGGACACAATGGCGGGGAATTTATTAAACTGGAGGGAAGGGGGTGATGACATTACACTCTTAGATCAGACAAACAAAGGAATTCGTAAATCGCTTGCATGTAGGGAAGATCACGCATTCCCAAAACATCTCTTACTTCGCGGAAGGGTTGTCTACCTCGGGCCACAAGGGTATCCAATAGTCGTGCTCTGGCTCATTACCCGGGCAATGCCAAACTGCGTGATCGATGTCATCATAACCGGTTCCGCACCTACATACATTGCTATCGACGAGGTTAATTCTGTAAAGATGTGCGTCTAGCGAGTAGTGGTTGGACATAAGTCTTGACATCACACGAATGAAACCGCGACTTACATCCAGACCTTTGAACCACGATCTCGACGAAACATTTGGAATAATGGAATGTAACCATCGCCCAAGAGAATTACTTGTCCAATCGTTTTGCCAACTTTGAAGAGAACTCTGACGTACTAATGGGAAAAATTCATCATGTGAAATTCTTCTTTCAAAAATCTCGCCTTCTTGTGCGCCCACCTTTGCTAGAGAGTCCGCCTTCTCATTGCCTGGAATTGAGCAATGTGAGGGGACCCATGCAAAGGTAATTCTAAGTGATCTTTCGACCAACGCACACATCTGCTCCCTTATTTTTGAAAGAAAGTAAGATGAGTGCTTAACTGTTTTCATCGACTGGAGGGCCTCAATAGAACTGAGACTATCCGAGAAGATGAAATAATGGTCTATGGGCATGTCGGAAATTATCCCCAATGCGAAATTGATTGCTGCCAGCTCAGCAACATATACGGAACAAGGTTCCTGAAGTTTCCGGAAGGCAGATGAGTATTCATTGTAATCACCGAAACCAGTGGATCCATCAATGCGTGACCCATCAGTGAAAATTCTTCTATTGCAACTGACATGTTGGTACTTTTCGATAAAAATATGGGGAATTAAAATAGGTCGAAGTTGATCTGGAACTCCTTGAATAGCCTGTTTCATGGAGAGATCATAGTCAATGGAGGAACTGTGATAAGGGAAGCGTACACTAGGAGGGTTATAGCATGGAAGACTAATATCGGATGACATATAGTTAATATAGATTGGTAAGAATCTTGACTGGGTACTCAATTCGAGCATTTCTTCGAAGTTTTCAATCACAAGGTTGTTACTGATTCCACACTTGATCAGTATTCTAGATGAGAGCTCCTAGAATGGGTTCTGTAAGGGTTTTACTCCTGCCAGAACCTCCAGGCTCATATTATGCGTTGAATGCATACAGCCAAGGGCAATACGTAGACAACGATATTGAATGCGTTCCAATTTGATGAGGTGGCTATTTCTTGCCGAGAGGAAACAAAAAGAGCCATATTCGAGAACTGAAAGAATAGTTGTTTTATAGAGTTTAATAAGGTCTTCCGGGTGAGCACCCTAACATGTCCCGGATATTGATCTTAGAAAATTGATCCTTTGTTGACATTTCTGTTTTAAATACGCAAAGTGATTACTCCAAGTGCATTTCGAATCAAACATGACTCCAAGGTATTTGAAGGTCAAAGATTGGGTAATGTCTCTTCCCAACAGCTTGAGACGCAGTTGGGCTGGGAACCGCTTTCTAGTAAACACTACCAATTCGGTTTTATGCGGTGAAAACTCGATCCCCAAATTTCTGGCCCAGATGGACAGATTATCTAGGGAATTTTGCAATGGTCTTTGCAAGATTTCTGCACGTGGACCTCTAAAGGAGATCACAGCGTCGTCTGCAAGTTGTCTTAGCGTGCATCTATTTTCCAAGCAGTTATCAATATCTTTAACATAAAAATTATAAAGCAAGGGACTTAAACATGAGCCTTGGGGTAAGCCCATGTAGCTAATTCTGGAAGTTGTCAGTTGACCTAGATTAAAGGTCATTTGTTTTTCTGACAGTAAATTGAACAAAAAGTTATTTAAAATTCCTGGTAAAACACTACTGTGCAGACTATCTGCCAGTATATCTATGGAAACTGAATCAAATGCGCCCTTAATATCCAGAAATACTGAAGCCAATTGCTCCTTGTGTGCAAAGGCCAGTTGTATATCAGATGAAAGCAACGCTAAACAATCGTTTGTTCCTTTGCTCTTTCGGAAACCAAATTGCGTATTTGATAGCAGGTTGTTTGATTCAACCCAACGGTCAAGTCTTGATAGGATCATTTTTTCTAACAATTTCCTTAAACATGATAGCATAGAGATCGGACGGTAAGAATTGTAATCAGACGCTGGTTTCCCAGGCTTTTGAATAGCTATTACTTTAACCTGCCTCCATGCGGGTGGAACTATATTTAATTCCATGAGAGTGTTATACAGGTTAAGTAATCGTCTTTTAGCGATATCAGGAAGATTTTTTAGAAGGTTGAATTTAATCATATCGCTTCCCGGAGCAGAGTTATTCGATGAAAGAAGTGCCATTGAAAATTCCAACATTGTGAATGGTTCGGCCAGAGAACCTTTATTTCGGGTAGTATCCCGTAAATTCGGTTGTGTTGGGACAGATTCTGGACAAACCTTTTTAGCGAAGTCGAATATCCATTGCATGGAGTATTCTTCACTCTCATTGGAGGATGAGCGGTTTCGCATGTAACGAGCCTTTCTCCAAAGCGTTGTCATCGAGGTTTCTCTAGATAGTCCCTCTACAAACGAACGCCAGTAATTGCGTTTCTTTGCTTTGAGTAAGTTTTTAAGCTTTTTTTCAAGCTTGAGGTACTTGTCAAAAAGCTCGCATGTTTCATGTCTACGATAATCTTTAAACGCATCGGATTTCTCAAGATACAACTTAGTGCATTCGTCATCCCATCCAGGGGTGGCGGGTCTTCTTTTGAGGGATGCACTTGGAACACGTCGTTTCTGAGCTTCTAATGCACTTTTGTACATCAGGTCGGAAAGCAAACGATACTCTTCTAATGGTGGAAGAGGATCGGTAGAATCAATACCAAGGGTTACCGCCGATGCAAAATGTTGCCAATCGATATGCCTCGTGAGGTCATAAGGAACATGGATTGGCTGGTCTGTTTTGTGAAAACTATTTGTGATTGAGATAATTATTGGTAAGTGATCACTACCATGGGGATCATTGATTACCTTCCACAGACAATCTAATGATAGTGAATTAGAACACAAAGATATGTCAAGTCGACTCTCCCTGGCAGGAGGTTTTGCTATTCGTGTCGCTTCCCCAGTGTTCAAGATGGTCAAGTTGAAATCGTCGCATAAGTCATAGAAAATACCCGCTCTATTGTCATCGTATTGTTCGCTCCAAGAAGTACCGTGGGAGTTCAGATCGCCCAAAATAAGAACTGGAGATGGAAGTAATGTAATTGAACTCCAAAGTTGACGGCGGTTTATTGATGCCCTCGGAGGGACATAGACGGAAGCTATGCAAAGATCTTTATTCTTTACATTTATTTGGCAAGCGACGATTTCGATGCCTGAGATTATTGGGAGTGAGATTTTATAGAAGGGGTAGCACTTTTTGATCCCCAGAAGTACGCCACCATATGAATCATCTCGGTCTAGGCGAATAATGTTAAAATCGTGGAAGTTTAATTCATATTCGGATGAAAGCCATGTTTCACAGAGAGCAAATATATCACAATCAGAATTGTGAATCAAATACTTGAACGAGTCTAATTTAGGTATCAGACTGCGACAGTTCCATTGTAATACGGTGATCATATCTTGATCCTCACTCGACGAATTATTCATCGAAAGATATGAATTCACCAATAAGGGGCCATGATACAGTCAATTGCTTGAAGTAGTTTCCAACTATAGGAATAAGCAGGTCAATAATTCCTCGGAGCGGTGAAGCATCCGAAAGGCCAAGAGCATTTAAAATGTTATCCACAATGTCCCTAAAATTAATCTTACCTCGCTTGGACGGGATATTCTTAGAATTGCGAGAAGACGTAGTGTTTGGTAACCTCTTACGGTTACTGTTATTAGGTAGCGGCGGGTTGGTATAGCTACAGCTAGGAACGGATGCATCAGCTATTACCGGTTTATTCGGTTTTTTAAATTGACCCCTCTACCTCCAATTTTTTGCAAGCTTTTGAGAGTAGGTTTTATTTGTTTCCGGCGCACACCTGGAGAACTAGTAGGCTTTCTTTTACCGGGGGCGTGTACCTCCGGAAATCCACTCTCATCGGCTTCGTCAGAGTCCAGTTCATCGGAAGACAAAATCAAAAAAGGATTTTCATTTTGAGCGGCTGATACAGACGATGCAGACGCTCCGTTTTGCGACTTTAACATGTCTGCATACGTCTGCTTGGAGCGTTCTTGTATGGAACGTCTCACGTTACCAGTGCGCTTCTTGTACACGGGGCAGTTCTGCAAATCGTGGAGAGGCTCTTTGCCACAGTAAGCACACTTTGTTGCTTCCTGTTGGCAAGCATCCTCTAGATGCCTTTGGCCGCATTTGCCACAACGGGGCTTGTTGTCGCAAAAAGTAGCCGTATGACCCAACTGTTTGCACTTGGTACAATTAAATACCCTTGGTACAAAAAGGCGCACTGGGAAAAAAACTTTATCAATTTCAACAAATTTTGGGAGAATTGATCCGGCGAAGGTCACTTGTAGCGAGTCCGACGGTGAATACGTCTTTTTTTCATCTACCATTGATCCTGCATGCAATTGTTTGCATTCCAGAATCTCAATGGTAGACGAAGCGGAATCTGGAAGTCGCCCCTTACCTTCCATAACGTCTTCACACGTCAGGCTCGCTGCAGAAACCACACCGTCTATCTCCACATCTCGAGATGGGATGTAGACGTAGTACTCGACATTATAACCTGCGTCACTGGCAATTTCATTTGCAATTTTATACGTAGGTGCAGTAACACGCAGTTTGTTTCGGTTGACCTGATGAAATTCGGTCCCCGGATAACGACGCGTCAAATTTCTTTTAATGCCCAAAAAATCTAGGGCTTTCACTTTCTGCCGAAAGTAGACAACTCAAGGAGAGGCAGAAGACGGCTGATAACAGCGCGCCCTAAAAACATCTTTGGGAGGCAAGTCGCCCCCCGTAGAATCATCCATGCAAGAACAAATTCAGCGAACAGAGAAAAAAAAATTAATAAATTAATAAAAATCAGATGATTTTTTTTTGGACCACCCTATGCAGAACGATTTACTATATGGGAGAGAGATACACAACACACTAGCAGATGACGAAACAAAAAACAAATGTGCTACTTGCCGTTTGCCGGTATGGCACCTTCTGCTGTTGTTCGCAAACAAAGCACCGCTTGCTGACCGGCAGTGGATGGAGCGATGACCTTCCTTGCTGCGATGGTGCTTATGGGGTTACACTTTTTCCCCTCGGGTGTTTGACGATGGTACAGGCTGGACAGATCATCCGTCGGGCTCGGCCGGGAATGTCTGCTTCCCTAATGGAACGCTCGGCTGGATATCGGTGGTTTAAACAGTGCACTACTTTTAATCACCGCGTGATTGATAGCGGGTTGAAAAAAAAATGCAAAAGAGGTAATGCGGAGTGCGAAAAAAACTAAACCGAAGCTCTTCAGCGTTCGATGCGGAATGTTTTGTTGTATATTTATCTTATATACATTTTGTATTAGTATAAATTGTTATGTATGTATGTAGTAATTGACTGTTGTTATATGTTTACTTTAATTTGATGGTTTCATTCTATCCACCACACGTTGTATTTCATTCCCTAAGTATTTTTTACTCTAGATTTATAAACTATTTCTTTCCTGTTTCTAATCTTCATTTTTAAATTCGAATCTAAATCCTGGACTACTTGGTATGGTCCTAAGTGTATATTTTCTGTTTTGGAACCAGTTTCATTTTTCAATAAAACAAATTCTCCTGCTTCATAGCGTTTTTCCTTTGCCGATTTTTAAAAATCTCCCTCTCGTCTTACTTTTTCCTTAATCATTTTTTCTCTTACCTCTTTTTGCGAAGTTTGCAATTAAAACTTTAGAAGTTTTGAGTACACGCAGTGAAATACAGCATTTTAGAATCAAATATACGAGGGCTTTGATTCAAATAAATGATTGTGGTTGAATCAAAAAAATATTTATTTGTTTTTAATACCACTCAGCGTTGATTTAAAAAAATATATATATTTGAATCAACAATATTTACATTTGATTTGAAAATAAAATCCTTCCAAAATAGTATGATGCTTTGTGCATGTGTGTATCTTCTTCGCACCATTTTATAACACGGAAACTGCAAAATGCACTCGTCGGAGGAGATTAGATTTTTATCGAGCAGTGTGGTGCAGTTATCGGTACATTTCAAGGTATGTAAATTTATATTACTTGTGTTCAAAATTCTAATTTTTGGGCTTATTTCAGCAAACCGGTAAAACCGTCGAAACTTTGAAATTCATCGAACGGAAGAAGGTAAAAGATCTGATAAAGCAGCCATTTTTGGTGGAAAGGTAAAATGCATGACGAACGCAAAGATTATTATATAGGTGCAGCAATTTTATGAACATAATAAAATTTGTTTTAAAACAACAATTAAACGTTGGTAAAGATAAACAGATTTAATAAAGAAATTCAAAGCAAACCTGAAATTAAATCATTAAAATCAATCAGAATTATTTTTAAAACAAATCCAATTTTATTTTGAGTCAAAGCGTTTTTGTTTTGATTTAATAAGAAGCACGTAATTGAAGTAAAAAAAAATATTTGAATCAAATAACGATAAGCTAGAATCAAATAAAAATATTTTTGAATCTATATCCAGTCGTATGGAAGCAGATTGTAAAAACAAAAAAAAGATTGCTTGAAATTAATATCGTTAACATTTGATTCAAAGAAAATTGAAATTATAGGCCCTGAGTCAAAAAGATTTTTCTTTGAATTCAAAGTGATTTATTTTTGAAGTAAATATCGATTTCTCTGCGTGAAGGGAAGGGGGGGAAATAGTGGCATCAACGCAAATGGGTAATATTTAAACCTTAATAGTCCCAATTTAAAAGGTGAAACCACTGTATACTCGCAAGAAATTTCCTAGGTTTTTGCCGAGATTTCTCCAGTCCACCAATCGTTTGATGATGGTAGGCTGTCAAATTAAACTTGTCAATTTTTAGCAATTTGCATACGTCTGAAAAATAAATTTGACATGAATTCTTTCCCTTTATCTGTTACAATCCCTTTTGGTATTCCATAGTTTGAAAAAATGGTCTCCACAAAGGCTTTTGCAACAGTTTCGGTTTCTTTGTTCGTTATGGCTGTTGCCGTAATATGTTTTGTCAGATTTTACTGTGTGGTTAGTATGTACTGGTTACCTTTTGCACTAGGCAGTAAAGGTCCAACCAAGTCTAGATAAATTATTTCAAACGCAGTTGTCGCTGTCCTTGTTATTACCATTGATGTTTTTGGATTGATAATAATTCTGTTCTTTTGGCATAACTGGCATGAATCGATGAAATCTTTTATATTTTGTTTCATATTTTGCCAATAGAATCTTTGCTGAATAGTATGCAAAGTTCTATTAATGCCTGCATGCCCACCGCGTAGACAATAAATCATAGTCATTTATTATTAACTTCTTTTGTATGTTATCCGTAATTTCTTTAATATTTTCCCCCAATATAATTATTTTTGGCATATTTTTCATTTTTATCTCTATTTATATTTTGTATTAGATGTTCAGCGCTTCTTTTTTCTTTTTATTAGTGTGCATAATTTTCTTGCCTTTGTGTTTTTAATATAATCCGCTATCTTTTGCATAATTCCCCGTAGGTGAATTAATGTCTGAGATTTGCAGAATTCTTTTTCACTATGGGGTTATTTCTCTATCTTTTATATTCGGACCAAACCTGAACTGAAAACAGACATTGATGTCCATATAACTTTTCTTGAAAAACGTGTGTAAAAGTTAATATGGGCAGGCGGTATAAAAAAACAAGTGCAGTGAACAAAAAATTTTCAGTTTATGTGCTAGGCTTTTTATTTATAAACATTGACATGACAGTTATCACACTGCCTGTATCGCCGCCTACAAAGAATTTTATAACGACATACATTTGAAATGTCGGTTTAAAGTTTTACACAAGTAGCAGACCGAAGATGAACGTCTGTTCTCTGTGATACCTCCATTTCATTTTACGCTCATCCGGATTTACCCAAAATTAAATGAGTACGAGGTTACGGGTATACACATAAAAATTGGAACTACTCAAAATCAAAGGTTAACATTATAACCATACACACAAAAAATAGATCTTGTTTTATTAAAAGTTTTGCACTTTACTTCTTAAAAGAGTTTATTTTTCATTAAATTAAAACCATACGTATACACTGTAGAGAAGTTTCTGCGTTTATTTTAATTTTTTTTTCGGTTGAGTGTGTAAAATTTAAAAGTGATTTCACTTTTCATGAAAATTGTAGAACTGTCAAATCCACCAACACAAAAAGCAAGCCGTCTTCGTTTGATAGAAAAAAAAAGAGATGGGGTTTACCTGTCAAAGTCGTCCTGTTCTTTTCGTTCGTCCGGGACAACTTTTAAGCTGCTCACGGATATTGTTCAGAACTGAAGGGATTTTTCGAAGTTTTTAACGTGAGACTCGGTGGTATATTTTTTGTAGAGATTACATTCGAAGTTTTAGCCTTATAGTAGTACGCTCTGACAAAGTACTTTCTTTCCACCGATAGCACCAGCTCGTCGGACAACCTTATCAGCAACATGAAGCAACAGAACATCCCAACGAACAACAGCAACAGTTAACTTTTCTTCCAATTACGAATGTCTCACCGGCAGCGAATCGGATCTGAACTACGAATCCATCCAGAACGAAGCCCGTCGACGACCGGTCCATCGTCAAAGATTCACTCTCGAAGTCCGATTCCTAGGCGACGCCAGGGGTGTCCACCAGGCAACCGCAAGGACAACGACGGAGGACACCGGGTCCGACACTCTTCCAGACTTAACAGAAGCGGAGACGCCTTCAATGTGCGAACTGGAAATCACCAGCGTCAGTGACTACCCAACAAACATCGGTGTTGAATTAGAGCTTGTTCAAACAAATTTGGAGAAGCTATTCAGCTATTCTAGAAGAAACAGCTGAATAGCTTCTTTTTTTTTGTTTGAATTTTTTTTTTTTTTTTTTTTTTTTTTTTTCCTTTTTTTCAAGATTGATTTTGTCATACCAATTGGCCGAAAACCGTCATTGCAGTATGAGTTTATTAATTTTTTTTTATATGTGTGTTTGGGAATGCTGTTATATCCTGACGGCGAGTGAAAAATGACTCCAACAAAGTTTATTTAGATGATTAATATAATCCGAATGCAGCGTTTGAGTGAGGATTATGCACTTTTTAGAAATCCGTTGTTTACTACATGAACCTGTAACAAGAAATATTTGTTTACATAACGAAAAAACCATTTTCTATTAATTATATCCCACTTTCATTTAAAATCAAATGATTTTCAAACAAATAGCTATCTTATTAAAAATTATAATGATTCATCTGAAAAAAAAACAATTTATGTTAAAACTATTTTTATTTCCATCTTAACAGTTACTTTTTATTTGAATTGCACGACACTCGGGTTGAAAAGTTCATTTGAAATAAAAATGAAATTTGCTTTATTTTCAACATTCTTTTTGGTTTTCGATTTGACAGTTCTACAATTCGTTTTTGAAAGTTTCAACTTTTAAATGTACCAAACTTTCTAATTTTTTGATATGACAGTTTGAAGGTTTTGTTTTGAAAGCTAACCACTCTACGAAAAAGAACCAACGCAACTTTTTAATTTTAGCAATGATTTTATCAATTCTAACAAATTATTCTTTTATTATATTTCAAAATAAAATATTGAAAACTCAAAGTAAACAAACCCTTTTTTCCAAGGGACAAAAAAAAAACCTTTTTACCCAATTTCCATAAAACTAATTTTAGAGAAAATGGAGTGAAATTCAACTTATGTCAAACAAATCAATGTTTGCCAAAATTTGAGTTTGGGCTCGATTTATCCTATTTTGATTAGTTCAAATTTTATATGTTTACCCGTAACCCGTACTCAATTTTGGGTAAATCCGGATGAACGTCGTATTGAACCGGAGGTATCCCTGAGAACAGACGTTGATCTTAAAGATGCTAACTACTTGTGTAAAACTTTAAACCGACATTTCAAATGTATGTCGTTATGCTCCTGGTAGGCGGCGCTGCAGTTGTGCGATAACTGTCATATCAATGCTTATAAATAAAAAGCCTAGCACATAACCTGAAAATTATGGTTTTTTCACTGCCCTTGTTTTTTATACCGGCTGCCCATATTAACTTTTACCCACGTTTTTCAAGAAAAGTTATATGGACATCAATGTCGTCAAATTTATTTTCAGACGTATGCAAATTGCTAAAAATTGACAAGTTTAATTTGACAGCCTACCATCATCAAACGATTGGTGGACTGGAGAATTCTCATAAAAACCTAGGAAATTTCTTGCGAGTATACAGTGGTTTCACCTTTAAATTGGGACGATTGGTTGAAATATTACCAATTTGCATTGAATACAACTGTTGATACAGCGGTGCACACAACAACAAATAAGACACATTTCGAACTTGTTTTTGGGAAAATAAGTAACATACCATCCAATCTTTCTTGTACCGAAACAATTGACTTATCTATGACTTCGTAAGCTACACGCAGAGAAATCGATATTTATTTCAAAAATAAATCACTTTGAATTCAAAGAAAGATCTTTTTTGACTCAGGGCCTAATTTCAATTTTCTTTGAATCAATTGTTAACGATATTAGTTTCAAAGCAATCATTTTTTTTGTTTTTACAATCTAGCTTCCATACGACTGGATATAGATTCAAAAATATTTTTATTTGATTCTAGCTTATCGTTATTTGATTCAAATATATTTTTTTTTTGCTTCAATTACGTGCTTCTAAATATTAAATCAAAAAAGCAAAAACGCTTTGACTCAAAATAAAATTGGATTTGTTTTAAAATAATTCTGAATGATTTTAATGATTTAATTTCAGGTTTGCTTTGAATTTCTTTATTGTAAATCTGTTTATCAAAATGCTAACGTTTATTTTTATTATGTTCATAAAATTGCTGCACCTAAATAATAATCTTTGCGTTCGTCATGCATTTTTCCTTTTTCACCAAAAATGGCTGCTTTATCAGATCTTCACCTTCTTCCGTTCAATGAATTTCAAAGTTTTGACGGTGTATCGGTTTGCTGAAATAAGCCCAAAAATTATAATTTTGAACACAAGTAATATAAATTAACATACTTTGAAATGTACCGATAACTGCACCACACTGCTCAATAAAAATCTAATCTCCTCCGACGAGTGCATTTTGCGGGTGTAGGGGAAAAAGAAAAAATGGAGATTTATAATAAATATAAATATGTGAATAGAGATGTGAGATTTGTGTGGGAAAGGGTGGAAATGGTTTAAAAAAGAAAAAGAGTGGAAGTGAGGAATAATAGGTAGGTAATGGTGAGGGAGGAGAATAAGTATAATATTTGTTGATAGGATAGGTAGGTAAAGAAATGTACTAACTATGTGTGAATAGGTATTGTAAGATAAGAATAAAGGTAGTTGGAATAAATGGAAATTATAATCATTCTTTTATTTTAGTAGGAAAAATAATAATGTTATATGAAATGTGTGGATGATGATAATAATATATGTTGTGGTATGGGATGGTTGGTTTTAGTGTTTTGAATGGGATGTGGTTTTTTTGGGTATACGGATTTTTTTTTTTTTTTTTTTTTTTTTTTTTTTTTAACTCTTTATTTGTTCCAAATTTATTCATATTTACATTTCATGTTAATCTAGGTGCTCCAGCTACTACCGTAACGTATCAACCTTAATTGTTAAAATATGTATCTAATTTTGTTTACATTGTTCATGCCTTAGCAGTTCAGTATTTTAAACAGGTTTTTATTCCTGCGTGTCAGTATAACAATAATAATCTTAAAACTAAAAACAAACTAACATTAATCTTAACTAAGCATAAAGGGAATTAATCATTGCAATAGAAGATTGCAACGATTTTTGTCTGAAATTATTAATTATTTTGTTGGACATTTGTTCTAAAGTCTCAACATTCGAAATTCTATGTAATTCAATAGTACTGAACCAGGGTGGCAGCTTCAAAATCATTTTCAGAACTTTGTTCTGAATCCTTTGAAGTGATTTTTTCCTAGTAGCACAACAACTAGACCATATTGGCACAGCATAAAGCATGGCCGGTCTAAAAATTTGTTTGAATATTAGAAGTTTGTTCTTCAAACAAAGTTTGGATTTTCTGTTTATAAGAGGATATAAACATTTTATATATTTATTACATTTGGCTTGAATGCCTTCAATGTGATTTTTAAAATTTAATTTTTGATCAAGTAATAGACCAAGGTATTTCACTTCGCTTGACCAGGAAATTGGAACACCGCTCATAGTAACGATGTGACTACTACTAGGTTTCAAAAAAGAAGCTCTAGGTTTATGTGGGAATATTATTAGTTGAGTTTTGGAAGCGTTGGGAGAAATCTTCCATTTCTGTAAATAAGAAGAGAAAATGTCCAAACTTTTCTGCAGTCTCCTGCAAATGACACGAAGACTTCTTCCTTTAGCGGAGATGCCTGTGTCATCAGCAAACAAGGATTTCTGACAACCCTGAGGCAAATCAGGGAGGTCGGAAGTAAAAATGTTATATAGTATCGGCCCAAGAATGCTACCCTGAGGAACTCCAGCTCTAACAGGTAGTCGATCAGATTTGGAATTCTGATAATTTACCTGCAGAGTTCTGTCAGTTAAATAATTTTGAATTAATTTTATAATATAGAGCGGAAAATTAAAGTTTTTCAATTTAGCAATCAAACCTTCATGCCAAACACTGTCGAATGCTTTTTCTATGTCTAGAAGAGCAACTCCAGTTGAGCAGCCTTCAGATTTGTTTGAACGAATTAAATTAGTAACTCTCAAAAGTTGATGAGTAGTTGAATGGCCATGGCGAAATCCAAATTGCTCATCTGCAAAAATTGAGTTTGTATTGATGTGAAGCATCATTCTATTCAAAATTAGCTTTTCAAAAAGTTTACTGATTGAAGGAAGTAAACTTATTGGTCTGTAGCTAGAAGCTTCAGCTGGATTTTTCTCGGGCTTCAAAATTGGAACAACTTTGGCATTTTTCCATTTGCCAGGAAAGTATGACAAATGAAAACATTTATTAAATAATTTTACCATGAAAGACAAGGTACTCACTGGGAGTTTTTTGATGAGTATATAGAAAATTCCATCATCACCAGGAGCCTTCATATTTTTTAACTTTTTAGTTATAGTTTTTACTTCATCCAAATCAGTACCCCAGGATTCATCAAAAATATTTTCCCTTGAGGAAATATTCAGATAATCAAGAGAAACCTGATTCTCAATAGGACTAGTAAGACCCAAACTGAAATTATGGGAACTCTCAAACTGCTCAGCAAGTTTTTGAGCTTTTTCCACATTTGTTAGCAATATTTTATCACCTTCTTTGAGCGCTGGAATAGGCTTTTGAGGTTTCTTTAAAATTTTGGAGAGTTTCCAAAAGGTTTGGAACTCGGCTCTAATTTTGACACATTATTTTCGAATTGTTTGTTCCTCAGGGCAGAGAAGCGTTTTTTAATTTGTTTTTGCAAATCTCGCCAGATAACTTTCATGGCGGGATCGCGTGTTCTTTGATATTGTCTTCTACGGATATTTTTCAGACGGATCAAAAGCTGAAGATCGTCGTCTATTATAATTGTATTGAACTTTACCTCGCATTTTGGAACTGAGACAGCTCTTGCTTCAACTATGGAAGTAGTCAGAGAGTCAAGAGCATTATCGATATCATTTTTAGTTTCCAAAGGAATATTAGGATCAAAGTTATATTCCATGAATGTTTGATATTGGTTCCAATCAGCTCTATGATAATTGAAAGTAGAACTGTTGGGATTAGAAATTATTTCTTGAGATATTTCAAAAGTTACAGGAAGGTGATCCGAACCGAAGTCAGCATGGGTAACCAATTGGCTACAAAGTTGACATGAATCAGTTAAGACCAAATCAATAGTTGAGGGATTTCTGGCAGAAGAAAAGCAAGTTGGGCTGTTTGGGTATTGGATAGTGTAATAACCCGCAGAACAATTATCAAATAGTATATTACCATTGGAATTACTTTGAGCATTATTCCACGATCGGTGTTTTGCATTAAAATCACCAATAACGAAGAATTTTGACCTATTACGGGTAAGCTTCTGTAGGTCACCCTTGAGATGAACAATTATGGCAACGCCACCACCTGGACTTTCAAGACGATCATTGCGGTGTACGAAATAATTAGGATTTTACAAGTTACTCATTTTTGGGTAAATACGGATGGATTCCACACCTCAAGCCAAACATTGCATTAGGTCCTTTGTAACATTTGTGTCAAATCGAGAATAATACGATTGAAAATTTAAATTTGTTTTTTAAATCGTAATAGCAACTTTATCATGTAATCTTTAATTTTTGCATGGTTTTCAACGTAAAACGTCGTCAAGATTACAAAGAAAATGTTGGTTTTGAAGTTTACGATGATCCTACTTGTGTTATTGATGCATTTGTTACTTAGGACCTATTGCATTTACATTTGTGGACCTGTTAGATTGGTATTTTGCCATGTTAGAATGCACATTGGACTTTTTTGATTGCGATAAGAACTAATAGAATAACGTTCACATTAGCTCCCTTTTAGCTTTATTTTTGTACTCTTGCACCACCGCATCTTTGCAATTAGCAAACATTCAATCAAAAAGTAGTCTATTATATTAGAAAACCCCAACAACTGGCTACATATTTATTCAATCGGATTATTGTAACAGGTGCACTAGGTACGAGAAATACTTGTTCTTTAGCGTAAACGGCAAGACTATATAGGGTTAGTGTACAAACTATATGACCTGATGAAAGTTTTAGACCCACATATATAAAATCAAAACTGCAGGTTTACATATCACGCAAATCATTCTTTTCATACTTAATTTACTTACTTAAGTACCTTAGGGGATCTCCTAGGAGTGTGTGCATAACAGTGGCAATTTGTATTCCACCCAGAAAATAGGTTTGAAAACAGGCATAAATGTGTGAAATTTTCGTAAAAATTGATGAAACTAGCTTATCGTGCAAAACCGTGCAATAACGGACCAACGCATCTGATGTTGTTATTTTTTGCCTGCTGCCACGCAGCAAAGCTTAAATTAGAAAATAAGATGCTTTGGTCCTTTATTGATTGAGATTTGTGTCGATTTGTGAGTTTTCCGAATGAATAATAATGTAGCCAGATGATGGAGTTCTCAAATATGATGGGCTACTGTTTGCTAATTGCAAGAATTAGAGGGTACAAGAGTACAAAAATAAAGCTAATAGAGATCTAATGCGAACATTATTTTACTAGTGCATACCGCAATCACAATAGTCCAATGCAGGGGGTGCGACTCTATCTCAGATGCAGAATATTTTTTGTTATGCTTTTGTGCGATTTGCGCACGCTTAGTAGATAGAAAGAAGATTTTAAAGATTTTTATGAAGATTTTAAAGATTTACTGCAAAAAGATGCAGCACGATGCAAGTAGATGGATTAAGATTCACAAGTTGAAACAAGATTTTTCAAAGATTGATTCGCTAGCGTGAGATTTTTCGATCATCTTGAATCTGGATTTAGATGTGTCGCACCCCCAGGTCCAATGTACATTCTAACTTGACAAAAGACCAATCTAACAGGTCCAATGTGTAAATGCAAATGCAATAGGTCTTAGGTAACAAATGTATCAATTACACGCCTAGAATCACCGTAAACACCAAAGGCAACATTTTCTTTTTAATCCTGACGGCGTTTGCGTTAAAAATCATACAAAAATTAAAGATTACACGATTGAGTTGCAATTACGATTTGAAAAGAAAAAAATTAAAATTTTCGATCCTATTTTTTCGATTTGACACAAATGTTGCTTGAAGTAGTTGAATATTATCCATCCGAACGAAGAACTTTTACACACAAAGAATAATGATTGTTAAAATTAAAAAAAACCATTGCCAATATTGAAATGTTGCGTTGGTTCTTTTTCGTAGAAAGCGATTTACTTTCAAAACCAAAACCTTCAAACCGTCAATTCAAAATTTTGCTGCTCTACATTTAAAAGTTAAAATTTTTAAAACAAATTGTAGAACTGTCAAATCGAAACCGTGGCATCGTTGAAAATAAAAGCCAATTATTTTTATTCCAAAATAAACTTTCATCCAGAGAGTGTTTTGCAATTTAAATAAAAGTATGCTGTAAAAATACTTTTAACATAAAAAGTTTTCTTTTCTGATGAATTGTAGAACTGTCAAATCCACACCGTGGCATATTTGAAAATGAAAGCAAATTATTTTTATTCGAAAATGAACTTTCAACTCAAAAGTATCGTGCAATCAAAATCAATGTATACTGTTTTGATTGAAAGAAAAAATGGTTTTAACATTAGAAGGTTTTAATTTTCAAATGAATTATTATAACTTTCAAAGAGACCGGTGGTTGGCGTCATCCAACCACCAATGTTTCCATCCCGAAAGATCCAAGTCGAAACATTTTCCCCATATCTTCCGAATGCACCTGAGCCAGCTCTAGCATCTGCCGCCGCTCGTCGTCGCTTGTGGCACCGCTGCAAAAAAAAAAGATGGGATTATTATCAGTGACATGGCCTATACCGTTTGCATGGTGCGTTCGGAACTTAATAACGCCGAAAGATTGTGAACTTTCCTGATAAGCGATTCGTTGGGGGCGATTCGCCAAGAGGAACATTTTGAATGTGAAGCTTTTGTATTACTTGACAACAGTATAGAGAAAAAAAATCCATACGACGACTTCCTTTGTGTTGGTGGATTTGACAGTTCTACAATTTTCATGGTAAAAGAACATACTTTTAAATTTACACACTGAACCGAAAAAATATACTTTCAATTCAAACACAAAACTTTCGCCGTAGATGATTTTACTTTTAATTTAATGAAAAATAAACTCTTTTCAGAAGTAAAGTCCCAAGTAACCACAAGCATTATATTATTGTAGTTATTCAACCCAAAATCAACATCGGTAATGCGGGATCGCATCAATTCAACAGTTGTCAAGTAATGAAGCGTTAGATTAGCTTAAGAATGTAGTGAGGCATTGCCAATGCAATAATGCTACTTTAGCAATGTCTTATGGCATTACAAAAGATATAACATTAGTTCGATCTTAGTGGGGCCCTTTTCAGCTTTAATCCAACTTCAATGATGCACTAGACGTAATACATATGCCCTATATATGCATGCTATTACAGCCTCGTGGTTACTTGGGGTGCTAAGCTTTTAATAAAACAATATTTCTTTTTTGTGTGTAGTTTGTTTTCATTTTCCGAACAATCAGAACACGCGTTTTTAGAAGGCGAATTGTTGGTCCTATGTACATCTGTCAAAATTTTATACAAACATTGTACATTGGACAAGTGGCTGACAAAAGTCCCATGTACAGAGGTGTGCGATATCAGACGGAACCATCCAAATCGATATTCAACTCGATTTTGTTTATGTTGTTACTTAGGACCTAATTCAGTGTTTGGCTTGAATTAAGCGCAATCACCAACAATTTTCGGCTGACTATAAATGCGTTTGATTTAACCATGCCTGCGATTAGATCAACCATGGTGCGGTTGATATCAATATGAGGTCTGTCAAATATACCACAAATGCTGACGTTTTTACCACAAACGTAGTAAATTTGACTGAAATTTCATGGTACTTTTAAAAATAGCCATAGTCGGGTAAAATGGTAGTTTCTACTACAAGATTTTTTTCTGTGTAATAATGGTAAAATTGACTATCAAATTCGCCTCTGGGTGGAATACACTCAAAAATCAATGCACCTTATATTTAAGTGCAATCACCTATAGATTTGGGTAAAGTTCAAAGTTATTGCTCTGTATTGGTGCGGCACTTATTTTTTATTAAATGTGGTCAATTAACCATATGTGCAATAAATATATACCCAAGTAACCACGAGGCTATAATAGCTTGCATATATAGGGCATATGCATTACGTCTAGTGCATCATTGAAGTTGGATTAAAGCTGAAAAGGGCCCCACTAAGATCGAACTAATGCTATATCTTTTGTAATGCCACAAGACATTGCTAAAGTAGCATTATTGCATTGGTAATGTATCATTGCATTGGTAATGCATTATTACATTCTTAAAGCTAATCTTACGCTTCATTACTTGACAAATGTTGAGTTGATGCGATCCCGCATTAATAATGTTGATTTTGGGTTGCATAAGAGCAATAATATAATGCTTGTGGTTACTTGGGTAGTCTTTAAGCAGGGGGCAAGTCACTCGGCCACCATGTGTTGAAACCCTCAAAAACACAATCCGATTAATATATAAATATATTTCTAAATTCCCATGGTATATAAATGTAATGTTTTATAGATGCTAGGTATGAAACTTTACTAAGTATGATTTATTTTTTAAGCTATGATCCGGAACTGGATAATGGACCTTGATTCAATGAATGCATTCAAAACCACTAGATGTTGGCGTTGCCATAGTGAACAGGTTACTGCTCGCCATTGGAGGTTTCGAAGGCAAGAAAATACTACCGGCTTTAGAAAGTAATCATCCCGAAAACAATGAATGGTAAACTATACCGGCGATGAAGTATGGTCACTCCCGGGCAGGAGTGGCAGCTCTGTATTAGCACATTTAAGTTCTGGATGAATTCGAAACGCCATGGGAGGATGCGATGGAAAGACTCTTTTTGGCTATAAGTTTATGGCCTTGTTAACGTATCTGAATCTGTTGAGTTTATGACCCTAGAACGAGAGTACATCGTCATCATCTGGGAAAAGTGGCCATCCCAAGTAGCAATTCAAATGCAAATTGGTTTTATTCATGTTTTATGGTAGTTTTATCAGAGCATTATGGAGTTCATCCGGTTTTATCAGGGCATTTTCCAAGTTAAGGTGGTTTTAATTCATTAACAGTTCTCAAGAGTGATTAATGAACACTTGAAGAAACCTCCATAAAACTACATCATTTATAAGTGTAATTCACCTTATCAGTAGTTTTATAAGATACTTGATCCCCCTCTCAAGACATCGTTTCGCAACTTGCATAAAACCTGATGAAAGTTTTGTAAAAGTTTTATGACATTCTTCTTTAAGATGAATGTATCTTGGAAATGCTGCCATAAAACTCTCTTAGAACCATTTGATTTTAAATAAGAGCACATATTCTTGAGAAAGAACATTATGTGAAAAATAAACAAACTGTCACAATGGACGCCCACAGGTGGAAGAAATTAAAAACCAGCGGATCGTTCAAGCGGAAATTCAATAAAAACCTATTCAATATATTGAACACTCCTTCATCTCAGCCACCAACGACAATTTTTTTTTACCATTCCATTGGATTCGCAGCTTACTGAGACTAACTTATCAAAAGGGTCTATGCGTTATGCGTAAAACGAATAAAATAAAATGGTGCAATGTGTTGCCAGTTGAAAACCGAAATGCAACTCATGATATTTGATTTTATGCCAATTGTGCTAGTTAAACCTAACGTCTCAGGTAGTGCGTTATATGGCGCACCACCGTGGAAATACAGCGCAGTACTGTTGACGTAAGGTTTAATGTGCACTACGATTGTCAAATGTTATGTTAATGTTGAATTCTCCCGAGTCGTGCATTTCCGTTCCCAATAGGCTACACAATATTTATACTCGTTGCAAGTAAAAATTAGTATATATCATCTGAGCGAAAATCGATTTTTCTCATGATCCGCACGTTTAAACCAAAGTCGGAAGTACTGCGCTGGAATCGCTTAGTGATCCACTACACAGTGCACTTCTTCCAAAGCTAGGTTCAGTGTACAGATCAAGAGAAAAATCATCTTTCGCTCAACTGATGTTTCAGCCATCGACGCAATATTATTATCTGTTCTTCTTCCCAAATCCATTGTTAGCATATTCAAGTTAGAGTTTATTTTAATGTTTTAATCGCCTTACGCTGGTGATTAAAAACAACAAATTATAAGCCGTAATTATGAACAACAACTATGCATAGGCACTTTTGATTTGAACGTTCACATTTGCCTTGAGTAATTCAAACAAGTTTTATTCAAGCGTTACTCCTCTTATTCAAGAATAGAACAAGTAAAGATGAACTTATCGCACTCCTCCTCCTCTTGTTAGTCTTGTGCAAGAAATATTAGTTTTATATGCGTTTTATGGTAGTTTTAGATAAAACCACTGAAAAAATGGCGAGCGTGGCTATTCTGGATTCCCTCCGAATGGTAGCCACTTTCATATATATGCAACAAAACTCTCGTTTTTCCAATGCTACGAACAATTTCTGCTGTTTAAAATACATTTTGAAACTTAAAATGGATTGTAGACACAATTTATTCAAGATCTAACAATTTATCAGCCTTGTCACCTAATTGTTGATTTGTCAAGTATTTTTTATTTTTCAAATAAATCAATGTTCTAGCAATGATTCCGTGGCGCATTAAAATTTTCGAACTTTTATGTTATAAAACACCAATAAACTGAACGTCGCATGAAAAATTTATCAATTGCAGGCAAAAAACTCATGCATTTATGGTCAATTTTACAATTAATTTGCATACGTATCCACTTTGGAAAAGAAACATCATATGTATAACGATGTTTTTTTTTCTCTTAAAAAAGTCCCCATTCAGCAGAACGAATCCAACAATGGAATCTTTGAAACATATTTGTGACGGACTGGAAGTGTTCTTATAGAGGAAAATCATAAAACTACCAAAACTTGTGGTAGTTTTATCATAGTTTTAAGCATGTCCTGCATGTCATTACAAGTATGTACCGATAAAACTATCAAGTTTTAAGCGAATCTTGGGAAATAGTCTTGAGAACCTCCTGTAGTATGGGCCTTTTTGAACTTATGAGGGTTTTATGGCTGTTTTATCGATGTTATGTAGAATATCTAGTTTTATGCGTGGTTTTATCAAATGAGTCTTGAGAACTTCTTCAAGTGTACCTTAAAATTGAATTTGTTACTTGGGATGCGAGTAACGGAGATAGTGGTTTTGGATCGAACAGTGGCGTTCAGACTATTGAATTTGAACTTTACCTCCAGAAAAAATTTGGGGGGAGGGGGGGGGGGGGGAACTCATAGGGGGAATGGAAGGGCTTGGGAAAGGCCTATAATAAATTCCAGGGGGGGGGGGGGGGGAGGAGAAAAAAATGGCCCAAAACCCTTTTCTTTTTTTTTTTTTTGGTTCCGTCGAAATTTTAAAAATAATTCTGCAAAGCCGGCTTGCATAATTCTAGTCTAAGTGATGAAAACGAGGAAGATGTAGAAAAGTCAGTTCCTATAGAAGGTGATCCACCACCTATGGTATCATGTTCAAAGATAAGCATCTCAGATTTCCCACCTACCTGCAATAACAATATAAAAAATTACATGATTTACCACCGGAAGATTGCGACAGGCTAACGGAGAAGAAATGCAAAAAAATCTGAAGAGAAGCATCAAACGGTTAGAATGAGGACAATTGCCCACGTCGGCCCAAGAAGCAAATCACTTGTTCCGTATCGTCTATTGTATCTCCTACGACCAACCATTGCCTAACGACTGCTGAATGTTAATTTTAAAGCTCACAACCAATTAAGCCACCGCTAGGTCTTAAATTTACCAATGACCTGAACAACCAACTTACAGAGAACCACTTACAGCAACCTAACAAACCGGATTTCCACTCAAAGTCTTGACAACGGTCAATTTCTGATCTTGCTCCCAAACTCCCAACTCCCATCATACATCTGACTTCATCTGAGTTCAAATATAAACATATAACGACAAACAATAAGAAAATTGTGCATTACTCCCGTGCTAAATTGTATTGTGCTAGCTCCATTTACCAGAAGGAAAGCAGGTAAAAATGACTTTAGATCATGCTTTGAATTAAACCTTAAAAATGCTTGCGCTTAAAAATGTTACACAGTCTGTATAGGACTGAGCGTAAAATGAGCCTAACTTGAAAACAAACGATCGTTATCAAAACAAGTTTGTTGATATTTTGAAACACTGAAATAAAACAACAGTCTGTGTCAAACTGTCGTAAAAGATTTTAAATCTTGATAAGATAATCTGCTCTTTTTCAAAGATCGGAATGAAAAATAGGGAGATCTGATCAAATGAATTGTTCAGTCCGCAGCACACAGCAGCGCACTGAAGTGAAAGAAGAGGAGTACAGACGTACAACGCAAAAGGACGACACAAAAAATCGAAGAGTAATGAGTCCGATGAACGACGAACCACAACAGCGTAAGCACCTCCTCGGTAAGTTGTTTGCTACTTCGTGCACGCATATAAAAAGCTCCTTTGCGTGCACAAGACACAGTTTTTTATTGTCTGCCGAACCGATCGGACTGGAAAGTGAAGAAGGAAGTAAAATGTAAAAGTAGAGAAAAATAAAGATGTGTAGTGAAGATTAAACACAGTGTTTTCGTTGCTTCCAAGCTAGCTGATCCCTCACTCGGTCTGCGGTACAGTCATACTCGCTGCAAAAGGGTCCTTTTCAGGACCAAAGAGTTGAATTTTAAGATAGTTTTCTTGTGTATCAAATCGCTCTCGGCACTGGAGCCGCTTGGAGGTTTTCGTGTGGAGTCGCAACGTTCGTCTGTGGCACGGCTGCCACTGGGTCGAGTGTCTGCAATTTCGTTAGCACCGCTTGCCAGCTGCATGGGCAGCTGTGGTTTGGTTTTTGGATTTAGCAACGCGTACGCTAGCTAGCAGTTTTTACAGTCCACTGCTTGGTGATGGAACATTGGTCCTTTTCGAACCGGATCATGCTTGGATATTGGATGTGGTCAACGATTATCGAGAAGGCTGTTTATTGGACTTGAGTGAGTGGTTAGCTGGTTGGAAGCACGAAATAGTGAATACGTGAACTGAAAAACAAAGTCAAAGACTGGTGAAAAAGACTATAGACTAAAAGTTGGAAAATTTGAAACAAAAAACAAACAGTATTGTGCAACGTGAATAAAAAGTGCCGAAATGAAGAGAACACCTGCAAAAGGAGCGGGAGGCAGTGTATCCGGTGCGCAAGCCGGAAATCGCAATGCTGTTGGTGTGGAGGACTACGATACCTTAGTGCATCTTCGAGGAATGGCGAAAGGCAAGATCACTCGCTTGAAGAATACACTAGACAAATCGGAGGCAGAGCAAGTGGAGCTCACGCAGCCTCAAGTGAAAGTGTTTACAAAAAAAATTGATGCTGCTTACAACGAATTCCACAATTATCACGAACGGATCATGGCGGTTGTGGCACCGAACATGATAGAGGAACAAGATTGTAAGTACATTGAATTCGAAGCGCTATATGACAATGTGTCGGTTTATCTTGAAACTTGGCTCGAGAATTTTGCAACGCCAAACCCTCCTGCTGCTAATCAACCAAGAGGTCAACAACCATTGATTGTACAGCAATCACTTCCTCGTGCCATCCCAACGTTTGATGGTAGATACGAGCAGTGGGAGAAATTTAAAGTAATGTTTAAAGATGTAGTGGATAAATCAAATGAGCCACCGCGTATTAAGCTCTATCATTTGGAAAAGTCTTTGATTGGGGATGCAGCCGGTATGATTGATGCTAAAACCATCTCGGATGGTAATTACGACCGAGCGTGGGAAATATTAGAGGAAAGATTCGAGGATAAGAGGCGCATGGTAGATTTGCATATTGCTGGATTATTAAACTTGAAAAAGCTGTTCAAAGAGGGTCATTGCGAATTACGAAAACTGGTAGACACGTGTGTGGGTCATATCGAAAATTTGAAATTTCTGTGTCAAGAATTTATTGGAGTGTCCGAACTGATTGTCGTACACATCCTTACTAACGCTCTAGATAATGAAAGCAAGAGAGCTTGGGAATCCACAATGGAGCATGGGGAACTTCCAAATTACGATGACACAATTGTTTTTCTGAAAAATCGCATTTCCATTCTTGAAAGATGTCAAACATCCACTATCAATCACAATCCAAAACAGTCTAATCGTATGTCGCCTAAGCGATATCCACCGTCAAACAAGCAATCAAATTCACAAGTGAATGCAGCATCAGTAAATTCTAGTTGCGAGTTCTGTGACGGTGATCATTTTGCGTTCAAGTGCCCAAGCTTTGGAAAGTTATCAATCGATGAACGGCTAAAACTGGTGAGGGAGAAACAAGTGTGCTTCAACTGCTTGAGACGAGGCCATCGTGGAGTAGATTGTCCTTAATCTAAGTCGTGTTCAAAATGTCAGCGGAAACATCATTCCATGCTTCACGGAGACGGGTCACGTTCATCAAATACTAAAAAAAAAAAATTTTTGGGGTAAAGTACACGCAGAATCGGTGAATCAACAACAACAGTCATCACTCGTTATTACAGCTGAACCAAACGAGGGTCCATCTAAGCCAACAGAGATAACTGCAGCCTACTCCAACTCGTACGGGAAAGCAGCGCAGCAAGTACTGCTTTTAACAGCACAGGTGATAGTCTTAGATAAGTGTGGGCAACCGCATACTTGCCGAGCTCTTCTAGATAGCGGTTCGCAAGTCAATTTCATCTCGGAGTCGTTACTAAAGAAACTTGGAGTGCAGAAGGAAGAGGCGTTGATATCAATCACCGGAGTTAGCAATATCAAGTCCAGCGTGCGGTATAAGGCTTGGATTCAAGTCTTCTCCATGCATAGCAGCTTCAATCGAAAATTTGAAATTTCTGGGTCAAGAATTTATTGGAGTGTCCGAACTGATTGTCGTACACATCCTTACTAACGCTCTAGATAATGAAAGCAAGAGAGCTTGGGAATCCACAATGGAGCATGGGGAACTTCCAAATTACGATGACACAATTGTTTTTCTGAAAAATCGCATTTCCATTCTTGAAAGATATCAAACATCCACTATCAATCACAATCCAAAACAGTCTAATCGTATGTCGCCTAAGGGATATCCACCGTCAAACAAGCAATCAAATTCACAAGTGAATGCAGCATCAGTAAATTCTAGTTGCGAGTTCTGTGACGGTGATCATTTTGCGTTCAAGTGCCCAAGCTTTGGAAAGTTATCAATCGATGAACGGCTAAAACTGGTGAGGGAGAAACAAGTGTGCTTCAACTGCTTGAGACGAGGCCATCGTGGAGTAGATTGTCCTTCATCTAAGTCGTGTTCAAAATGTCAGCGGAAACATCATTCCATGCTTCACGGAGACGGGTCACGTTCATCAAATACTGGTAAAGTACACGCAGAATCGGTGAATCAACAACAACAGTCATCACCCGTTATTACAGCTGAACCAAACGAGGGTCCATCTAAGCCAACAGAGATAACTGCAGCCTACTCCAACTCTTACGGGAAAGCAGCGCAGCAAGTACTGCTTTTAACAGCACAGGTGATAGTCTTAGATAAGTGTGGGCAACCGCATACTTGCCGAGCTCTTCTAGATAGCGGTTCGCAAGTCAATTTCATCTCGGAGTCGTTACTAAAGAAACTTGGAGTGCAGAAGGAAGAGGCGTTGATATCAATCACCGGAGTTAGCAATATCAAGTCCAAAGTGCGGTATAAGGCTTGGATTCAAGTCTTCTCCATGCATAGCAGCTTCAAAATTGAATTGGATTGCTTGGTTACTTCTAAGGTCACTGGAATTCTGCCAACTTACGAGATGAATGTCGCTTCGTGGAACATTCCGCCAGGAATACTATTGGCTGATCCTTTATTCTACAAACCTGATCAAGTGGATTTATTGATTGGAATGGAGTGGTTCAATGATCTGATGAAATCTGGACGAGTAAAGCTTTCGGAAAACTTGCCGACTCTGTTGGATTCACAGTTTGGATGGCTTGTTGGAGGTAATGTTTCTGGAGACTTCGTGGCTGGTTCTACGCTATATTCTCACAGCGCAATGTCGTCAGCAGACCAATTGAGCCAACAAATGCAACGTTTCTGGGAATTGGAAAGTGTGGCTACAGAAAAATATGTGCCGTCCGAGGCTGAAGAGTGTGAGGCACACTTTCAGTCTACATACTGTCGTACTTCCGATGGTCGATATGTGGTTCAACTACCATTGCGAGAAACCTGTAAGCAACTTGGAGATTCGAGAAATATGGCATTGAGAAGGTTTTACGTGATGGAATCTAAACTATGCAAACAGCCAGAAGTAAAGCAACAGTATGATGAGTTTATGGAGGAGTATGAGCGCCTGGGACACTGCAAGGAAGTAGACGAGAAACAGGATGACCCCGGTATTCTAAAGTGGTATTTGCCACACCATGCTGTGCTCAAACCATCGAACACTACAACAAAATGCCGAGTGGTTTTCGATGCGTCGGCGAAGGTTTTCGGACGATCCCTGAATGACGAAATGTTGATTGGTCCCACTATTCAGCCCGATATACAAACGATTATTCTTATGTTCCGCAAACACCAATACGTTTTAAGTGCTGACATAGCGAAAATGTATCGCCAAATCTTGATGGCAAACTGTCACACTCCATTACAACGTATATTCTGGCGAAAGTCTTCAAAGGATCCCCTTCGAGTTTTGGAATTGCAAACAGTCACATATGGAACAGCTGCTGCACCGTTTTTGGCGATAAGAGCTTTGAATCAGTTACCGAAAGATGAAGAGATTTCACACCCTAAAGCCGCTGAGGTAGTTAGGAAAGCCTTTTACGTGGATAATGTATTGTTCGGCGGAAATGTTCTAGAGGAAGTAATGGATCTTCAGCAAGAGCTGATTTCGCTTCTCAAACTCGGTGGATTTCACTTGCACAAATGGGCAGCTAACGACAACCGGCTAATAGAGCACATACCGGATGAAGATATGGACAAACTGGTCAATATCGAAGGCACTAGCGTGAATGAGATAATCAAAACGTTAGGTTTAATGTGGAACCCTAAGAATGATGAACTTATCTTTCTATCGCAACCAGAATTCACTACCGCGAACCCAACGAAGCGTCAGATATTGTCGATGATAGCAAGGCTATTTGATCCGCTTGGATTGCTGTCACCCGTAATTGTTCTTGCGAAAATTTTGATGCAGCAACTCTGGAAGCAAAAATTAAAATGGGACGACCAGGTAGATGATTCTCTTGCGCAACAATGGAAGGAGTTCCTAGCTGCTTTACCGACGGATGGACAATTTCGCATCCCTCGTCATGTGTTTTCAATCAATGCCGAGGCAGTAGAAATTCACGGTTTTGCCGATGCGTCAAATGTAGCATACGGTGCATGCATCTACATACGGTCCTTGCACGCCAATGGAACTGCATGTATGAGATTAGTGACAAGCAAATCAAAGGTGTGCCCAATCGCACCACTTACAATCCCGAGGAAGGAACTCATGGCTGCATTGTTGTTACATCGCCTAGCAATCAAGGTCGTTACAGCTATAGAATTAGATCACGTCCCTGTGGTTCTCTGGAGCGATAGTCAAATCGTTCTTGCATGGATCAACAAGCCTCTGGACAGGTTACAGGTGTTTGTAAGAAATTGAGTCTCCGAGATAAAATCAGTAGATAGTTTTTCTTGGAAATATGTGCGGTCAGCAGATAACCCAGCGGATATTGTCTCTCGTGGCATGTCTTCAACCGCTCTATCTAGCAGCAGTTTATGGTGGATCGGACCCGGCTTTCTTCATTCAACCACGTACGTTGAAGAAACTTTGGATGCAATGGATGAACGCGTTATTCCTGAACTCAAGCCAGAGAAGACAGCTAACGCTGCGGTGGTTATTGAACAACTTTCAATTTTTGAGACAACAGACTCTTTTCGTAAGACACAAAGAATAGTGGCTTACATGCTGCGCTTCGTTTCCAATTTAAAATCCAAACCTGCGCAAAGGAATCTTTCCGAGCGACTTTCAATCGCCGAACTACGAGAATCGACTAAATTAATTATCCGAACGATTCAAAGACAGGAGTTATCAGATGAAATCGAGCGCGTCAGAGACGGTAAACTATGCAAACGAATTGGAAACCTTAACCCGTATCTGGATAGTGACAACATTTTGCGCGTTGGTGGTAGACTTCGACACTCTTCTCTTCCAGACCAAGCAAAACATCAATGGATTTTACCTGATAAGCATCCCATCTCCCGAGCACTGATTGCTGAGATTCACAGGGAAAATCTCCACGCTGGACCAAGCTCTGTGATTGCTAAGCTTAGACAAAGATATTGGCTACTGAATGCGAGATCAACTGTACGGATGGTAACGCGGAACTGTGTTATCTGCTTCAAATCGAATCCAAGGCTTGTCAGTCAGTACATGGGTGAGTTACCTCCATGTCGAATCAATGTGGCTCCCCCATTCTCAAAGGTTGGAATTGACTACGCTGGACCTATTTACGTGAAGCAAACAGCGAGAAAGGCGACTCCCGTAAAAGGTTACATTTGTCTATTTGTATGCATGATGTCCAAAAGTATTCACCTAGAAGCAGTCGAGGATCTTTCGACTAATGGATTTATTGCGGCGCTACAGCGATTCATCTCACGACGAGGAGTTCCAGAAGAAATATATAGCGACAACGGTACAAATTTTGTAGGTGCTAAATCTGCACTGCATGAACTCTATAGACTGTTTCATTCTGATGTTGTCAAAGATAAAATTGCTTGTTTTTGTCAAGTCAACGAGATTAAGTGGACTACCATTCCCCCAATTGCGCCTCATTTTGGAGGTTTATGGGAAGCAGGAGTAAAAAGCGTTAAGAACATTCTGAAACGTGTCTATCAGTCAGCCAACTTAACGACAATGGAATTTGCGACTCTTTTGTGTCAAATTGAGGCAATCCTCAATTCAAGACCCCTTTTTGCCCATTCTTCTGACCCATTATAGGCAGGCCTCTAACAGCAATTCCTGAACCCTCTTATTCGGACATTCCCATAAATCGTTTGTCCCGATGGCAGTACATTCAGCAGCTGAGACAGCATTTCTGGAAGCGCTGGTCTCGTGAGTATTTGGTAGAGCTGCAATCGAGAGCGAAGTGGACCAGAAAAAAGGTTAACGTGGTTATTGACACAATCGTTCTCTTGAAAGAAGACAACATTCCAACTCAACAGTGGAAAATTGGACGAGTTGTTCAAACCTATCCAGGACCTGATGGGCTTGTTCGTGTGGTAGATGTTCGCGTTGGTGACAGTATCTACAAAAGACCGATTCACAAATTGGCACCACTACCAATTCTCGACAACACACCAATCGAGGACAAAGAAGATCAACGGAGAAATCATCATTTCGCCGCGGTAGTATGTTCAGTCCGCAGCACACAGCAGCGCACTGAAGTGAAAGAAGAGGAGTACAGACGTACAACGCAAAAGGACGACACAAAAATCGAAGAGTAATGAGTCCGATGAACGACGAACCACAACAGCGTAAGCACCGCCTCGGTAAGTTGTTTGCTACTTCGTGCACGCATATAAAAAGCTCCTTTGCGTGCACAAGACACAGTTTTTTATTGTCTGCCGAACCGATCGGACTGGAAAGTGAAGAAGGAAGTAAAATGTAAAAGTAGAGAAAAATAAAGATGTGTAGTGAAGATTAAACACAGTGTTTTCGTTGCTTCCAAGCTAGCTGATCCCTCACTCGGTCTGCGGTACAGTCATACTCGCTGCAAAAGGGTCCTTTTCAGGACCAAAGAGTTGAATTTTAAGATAGTTTTCTTGTGTATTAAATCGCTCTCGGCACTGGAGCCGCTTGGAGGTTTTCGTGTGGAGTCGAAACGTTCGTCGGTGGCACGGCTGCCACTGGGTCGAGTGTCTGCAATTTCGTTAGCACCGCTTGCCAGCTGCATGGGCAGCTGTGGTTTGGTTTTTGGATTTAGCAACGCGTACGCTAGCTAGCAGTTTTTACAGTCCACTGCTTGGTGATGGAACAGAATAGATATTAATTATAGTGTACATGGATTGCATTAACTTTTCCAAGCATAAATCAAATGAGTTTTTTAATACACAGAGAAAATTTTTTTTGTTTTTTTTTTTTTTGGGGGGGGGTGGGGGGGGTTTAGGGTGGGGGAAAAAACCGGGGGGTTTTGGGGGGGGTTTGGGGGGGGGTTTGTGTGGGGAAATTTTTTCTGTTGTTTTTTTTCCCTCTTTTCCCCACATTAATGGCGTGTTTTTTTTGGGTTTCTTTTTCTTTTTTTTTTTTTTTTTTATTTTTTGTGTTTATTTGTATTTTTTTTTTTTTTTTATATGGATATTTTATTTTTTTTTTGATAAAATTGAAAATTAAAAAAAAAATATAAATATTGAGCAACTTTTTCTTGAGAGAAAAAGAGATGGTATACAATTCTACTCAAAAATTGAGATAAATGGAACGGGAGTGAGGGTTTTGCATATTTTCATTTGTGTAAGTTCTTTCTTTCAGAAAGCATTGAATTTCAAAATGAATACTACTCTGAAAAAAAAATCATGCTGTTAAAGCTACAATTCCCGACTATGCCTATTTTCAAAACTACCTTGAAATTTCAGTCAAATTTACTACGTTTATGGTACCGCCTTCAACATTTGTGATATATTTGACAGACCTCATGTTGATATCAACACCATCATGGTTGACTTTAATCGCAGGCATGGTTAAATCAATCGAATGTTTAGCCACGTGAAAATTGTTGGTATTTGCTCTTAATTTAATCCGGTGAGGACCATAGAAAAGCAATTGAGTCAACATGACAAACCGACGAATGCGACAAAAGTTCGGTATGGAGTAGATTGTGACTCAAGCTATAATTTAGTGAAAGAACATCATTTTTATTTACATTGTTACTAACGACCTTATAAAAATATTTGCTCTAGATAGCAATATGTTACTTACGACCTATTGAAAATTTGCTCTAGAATTCAAACTTGCAAAATCCGCTCAGAAACAATTCGGAATGATTTGTTCCCGCCGAAGAAGTAGTGTGTAGAGATGATTTTTTTCCCGGAGTAAATCCCGCGGTTGGGTTTACACAGGAAAACTGTAATTTTTGTGTAGACTTAATTCCCGCCACGGGAAATCAAATCCCGGGCTCCATTTAAAACACACAGGCGCCCAAATCCCGTGATGCTTTTCCTGAACTGTAAACCAGCCTTTATGATGACTATTGCAGTATAGTGATTTTGAACCGACTATGATCATGGTCAAAACGACCATTAAAAATAGTTGATCCAACATTTGCCATAATGTCGGAATAGTCCTTGTTACCATGATCATAGTCAAAAACGTGATGAATTCGAACATTTTCATGGTTATTGTAACCATTATAAGGCCAGTATCGACCTAAAAAGTAGAGAGGTTACGGAATTTTGTTCAATATTACCAAGCGGAATTTTGACAATTGATCTGCATGGAACGAAATGTCACCTTCACTTACGGAATAATTGAGCGGGATATTTTTCCGAAAGTAAAAGTGACAGCTCCCATTAGTTTGCCTGGAAACCTTACAAATTCCAATTTAATTTTTAGTTCTTCTCAGGTGGATACTGCTGCAGAAATTTCTTTTCGATTCTTTACTTTTCCGTTTCAGTAAACGGAATTTAACATGGGATTGAGATAGAAAAAGAAATTTCTTTTGAACACGATACCGACCTATATGCGGTACCCAAGTAACCACGAGGCTATAATAGCTTGCATATATAGGGCATATGCATTACGTCTAGTGCATCATTGAAGTCGGATTAAAGCTGAAAAGGGCCCCACTAAGATCGAACTAATGCAATATCTTTTGTAATGCCATAAGACATTGCTAAAGTAGCATTATTGCATTGGTAATGCATCACTACATTCTTAAGCTAATCTAACGCTTCATTACTTGGCAACTATTGAATTGATGCGATTCCGCATTACCGATGTTGATTTTGGGTTGAATAAGAGCAATAATATAATGCTTGTGGTTACTTGGGTAGTCATCCTGATCATGATTTAATTGTCGGTACAACGATGAAATTTTTCTCAGAGTACGTTTTATGTGAAAAGGTGCATGGATTTTATTTTTTCATAAAAAGTTGGATGGTTCATATTGGATTTTTTGTACTTTTCATGTAATAAAACGATCATGTGTGAATAAAAGAGGTTTTATTTGTACCATCATAAAAACTTCATCACTTTTTGGAGCTATCGCGTTCAGCAGCTCTTCTGCGGGAATGGCAAAAATGCTCGGCAGATCTGAAATATTCACAATAAACACCGTTAACATGGCAAAGAAGAACATCTATAGTAATTTATTACCTTCGAAAAATTCAGTGACTTTCGCTGGCAAACCATGTACCTAAACCACCACACGGTAAACTTCACTTTGCTTTTCCGTTTTGCAAATTTTTTTTCTTCTAGAACGATAAAGCAGCTAATTGTTTTTCGCGCACGGTTTTTAATTTCGTTTTAAGTGCGAAGATGGATAGAATAGGGCAAAGTGAAAACACACTTGAATGACATTTCTCGCTCCATTGAAAATTATGTACGGACCATATCAGTCCCATTGGAAACGAACCTGTGCATTAAGTGACGGGTGTTAAAAATTATGTGTGGCAAATGAAAATCATACTGGCTCACATGATTTCAATTTGAAGCAAAAATTGACCGATTTAAGTGCCAATTTCAATAATAAAAATTATTGATTTATTTTCAGTGTATGTTGGTATTTTAGGCCAGTATCAACCTAAAAAGTAGAGAGGTTACGGAGTTTTGTTCAATATTACCAAGCGGAATTTTGACAACTGATCTACATGGAACGGAATGTCACCTTCACTTACACAGAAAAAAATCTTGTAGTAGAAACTACCATTTTACCCGACTATGCCTTTCTTCAAAACTACCATGAAATTTCAGTCAAATTTACTACGTTTGTGGTAAAACCTTCAGCATATGTGGTATATTTGACAGACCATGGTATCAACCGCACCATGGTTGATCTAATCGCAGGCATGGTAAAATCAAACGCATTTATAGTCAGCTTAAAATTGTTGGTGTTTTCCTGGGGGTGCGACACATCTAAATCCAGATTCAAGATGATCGAAAAATCTCACGCTAGCGAATCAATCTGTGAAAAATCTTGTTTCAGCTTGTGAATCTTAATCTATCTACTTGCATCGTGCTGCATCTTTTTGCAGTAAATCTTTAAAATCTTCATCAAAATCTTTAAAATCTTCTTTCTATCTACTAAGCGTGCGCACATCGCACAAAAGCATAACAAAAAATATCCTACATCTGAGATAGAGTCGCACCCCCTGGTGTTTTCGCTTAATTTAACCCTCGAAATGGTAGTTTCTGCTGCGGTTTTTTTTTGCGTGTACGGAATAATCGAGCGGAATATTTTTCCAAAAGTTAAAGCGCAGACAGACGTTTATTCTCATATACCCATTTTCATTTGTCGTGTGTAAATTTTCAAATCAAAACACGTTGAATCGCTTTATATACTAGCGCCGCCTAGACAACTTATTGCTAGTTTAAAACTGACAGATTCACTCATCATCTCAATCACCACCCTATTAACCACCTACCGAATCTGAAAACAAAACAATACCAATCGATGTAAATCTTCCGTACCGATTGGTTAATTGGTTAATTGATCGGTGTATCTGTTAAAATTGCTTACAATTATCATTGGATAATTCAACTATCTATTTCAAAGAAGCTCTAATGTAAGTATATAATAAAATGATGTTTGGTACCGTGTGATAACAATAAAAACAAGCGTAAACGAGACAAATAAATCACATTCAAGCTTGGAAGCAATCACGCTTGTTGGCCTGGTCTCGGACGAACATTTGTCGCCGAATAGATTTCATGTTTTGTTTAAGGAATTTTATTTTTGATTCTCTTGATTCCGTTGATTAGAACGATCGGGTGGAATCATCATCTCCGTCAATGAACTCAATAGTCATTTCATTTGGTTGTAGTCGAGAGCACCGGGGACATTCTCCATCAGAGGTACCCCAAGTAACCACGAGGCTGTAATAGCATGCTTATATAGGGCATATGCATTACGTCTAGTGCATCATTGAAGTTGGATTAATGCTGAAAAGGGCCCCACTAAGCTCGAACTAATGCTATATCTTTTGTAATGCCATAAGACATTGCTAAAGTAGCATTATTGCATTGGTAATGCATCACTACATTCTTAAGCTAATCTAACGCTTCATTACTTGGCAACTGTTGAATTGATGCGATTCCGCATTACCGATGTTGATTTTGGGTTGAATAAGTGCAATAATATAATGCTTGTGGTTACTTGGGACTTCCTTGTTGATTTCCACTAAAATAATTTTCATACTTTCGACCCATTTGCAACGGACGAGTTCGTTTCGAAGAGTATACTGAATCAAAGCCAAAACAATAATAACATTTTGAATATCTGCTCAGATGAGATCAGTGGCGCCATCTGACTGCTTATTGCCACTTGCTAACACAATGTACGCCATGTTTTTTACACATGTTGGTGGGTCGAGCTTGAACGTCTGTCTGCGGGTAAAGTGACAGCTCCCATTAGTTTGCGTGGAAACCAGGGGGAAAGTCACTCTGCCACATTGTGTTTGTGTTAACCTTGTTTCGGGGAGTTGGAAGGTGGCAGAAGATTTTTCTGTGCTTCAATATATCTGTCAAAACTACACTCGAAAATGTATGCTTATTGGCAACCATAGTTGTTTTGGACGTTTAATCTACGCACACATATGCATCATCTGAATCACATTAGTGGAAGCGAGAGGGAAACAAACCAGTGTGAAAACAAACATTCGATTCATGACAGAGGTGCCAGAAATGATTTTATTCTTTCATGTTGAGGCGAGGTGCTTGAAGTGTCGGATTGTGTTTTTGAGGGTTTCAACCAGGGACCTGGCAACCCTATCCTATTTACTAGCGATTGACAGTATGCAACATATCGCGGGCCTTATTTGAATAAGGCCCATCTGACGTTTGCTACTACGGGTACGAACACCAGCATTGTTTACAAACAATGAATCTTTTGACGTTTGGTTGTAAGAGATGTTAGCTACAGGACAAGGACGGCCCGCCAGGTCCCTGGTTTCAACACATGGTGGCCGAGTCCCCTGGTGGATACCTTACAAATTCCAATTTTATTTTTCATTCTTTTCAGGTGGATACTGCTGCAGAAATTTCTTTTCGATTCTTTACTTTTCCGTTTCAGTAAACGGAATTTAAAGGACGGTATCGTATTCAAAAGAAATTTCTTTTTCTATCCCAAACCCATGTTAAATTCCGTTTACTGAAACGGAAAAGTAAAGAATCTAAAAGAAATTTCTGCAGCAGTACCGACCTGAAAAGAACCGTTCCATGCAGATCAATTGTCAAAATTCCGCTTGGTAATATTGAACAAAATTCCGTAACCTCTCTACTTTTTAGGTCGATACTGGCCTTAACATGGGATTGAGATAGAAAAAGAAATTTCTTTCGTACTCGATACCGACCTTTTGACGGTATTTTTTTCTGCGTGAGTTATTTATGCATTATCGTTGCAACTGAAAACCGGAATAACCCACTGGCGCTAAACGGTTTTTCTCTCGTCCTGTTCACTGTAACCGGCCAGTACCCATTAATGGGTAAAATATCACCCATTTTGAACTTAAGTGGGTTAACTCATTTAATGGGTAAAACTATTTTACCCATTAATGGGTAAAGAGCCTGTACGTCAGGCTATCGGGTATTTAATACCCATTTTTCAATTTTTTTGTTATTTGGGATATGGGTATGAAATACCCATTTTTCAAAACGATTGTTCTCTGGGAAAATTTTCAAAACACCCTTGTATTATGTTACAAGCCTGTAGTCTGAACAAGGCATTAGAATAAACATAATATATAATATATAGATCGCAACCTGGATAAAAATAACCATACAATTACAATACAATAACATAAAATAACATTAAAATCTATTTCCGACCATGAATCTTATTGTTCATGAATCAGATAGAGGGAAAATGACAATAGATCTACAATTCACTCCATATGCTAGGATTTTCAACAATTGTGAAACAATACAATAAATAGTAATTGACTCAAATTTGTTCGGAAAATAATGATTTTTGCTATAGTTAAGATACATAACAATCCCCCTTTTCTATTGTCGATGTCACAGTTTACATTAGATTCTATTGTGGTAACAATAACTCCTATTGCCATCTTATAGTTGTGCACAATACTCTAAATTGAACATACTATAGATTCTATTGTGTGGTTACAATACATTCAATTGTAAATCTATTAGAATTTTTTATTCGGGAATAACTGTATTTGTATTTGCATTTGTGTATTTATTCGTAACGACAACCCATAAGCCACAGGCCTTTTACCTCTCAGGTATGTCAAGTTTCGTTCGTGGATTTTCACATCGGCAAATATTCCGGCGACGTTCGAGTGGTCCATTGAAGCGGTCATCACATCGCTATCATCCAGAGAAATTCCTACATCACCCAAACAATTCCCGAAGGCTTCCGTGGATAAGATTTAAATAATTTTGACTTCAACTTGATGAAAGCTTGGATTTTACGCTCCGGAAGTGACACATACTCGGAAGTACGATTCTACTTATGAAATTGAAGCATTTTAAATTATTGTAATAAATCATTAACGTACCTTTCAGTTTTTGTAAGCTTTCGCTATCCAATTTAACCTTCAGTTCTTCCATATTCCTCGAGTTTTTGTGGACTGGATTCCATGAAGTTTTTTTTGACGTAGACTATTCCTGTATAGGGGCGCCGTTCTAAAATTTCTGAAATCGCAAACGTTACGCGGGTTTGGAGACTTTGGACGATAATATCTCCTCTCTGGCCCACAGAAATTTTACGATAAGTATTTCATTCGCAAGGTAGAACATCAAAGCTGAATCCCTGTTGCAAACTTAATTCATAATGTTTGTTTAAACTAATTTAACAGTCCTTAAAAGAAAACTGTCTAAACGCACAACGCTTGGTTCATACTGCCACAGTTACCGTGCCAACGAATATCAAACATGTGGGGACGACCGACCAATTATTAGTTCTCTCTGTGCATCCGCATGCGACAAACGTATTTGCGGAGCACGTTGGTAGAAAACGCCGCCCGTGGAAACAAGAAGACCAGACCAAGAAGAATCATCCACGTCACCTGCAGCTAGCCATCCGCAACGACGAGGAGCTGAACAAACTTTTCTTCGGTGTGACCATTTCACAGAGTGGTGTCCTGCAGCCCAAGAAGACTGACGAAATTTCAATCGCGAACCATGTTATCAACTAAAATCCGTCCTTTTCAGGACGATCAAATCAAGTTGCCAACTAAAGAGTATGTTTGATAGAAATTGCTCTTGAGCTCATCGAAATTTTCATTACCACGCACCGGCTCCATATGGCGTTGAAAAAGCCGCGTCTCGGAGAAAATGGCCAAATCAATCGCCCACATCATCTTCGTGGTCAAGTGGTTAGCGGGTCGCCCGTCGTTCATTGCCATGAAGTGAGGGTTCGATTCCCGCTCCAGCCGGTGGAACTTTTTTGCAAAGCGAAAATGTCCAGTTTAATCCACTGGGTGTTAGGTTAAGTTGTTCGTTATAATTCGCTCTATGGTCAATGTTCAGTGTGTACACTCTCGAGTGAAAGACGTTGCAAATGTCAATTTTTATCGTAGTATTACGTGCTGCCAAACACTCAGGCCATCCTGCTGCCCAGAAAGACCGAGAAGAAAATTTCAATCGCGAACCATGTTCCCTCCGTTAACAACTAAAACCCTGTATTTTCAGGAGGAACATATAAATTTGCCAACTAAAGAGTATGTTTGATTGAAATTTCTCTTGAGCTCATTGAAATGTTCATTACCACGCACCGGCTCAACATGGCGTTGCTTGAAAAGCCACGTTCTGGAGAAAATGAGCAACATTTTTTATTAGTATCCATATATAAATCTCTATTTGCCATGTTAAAACTAGCAAGCACGTTGTACATTCAATAAACGAAATATTAACAGTTAATTTGAGCCGAACTGCAACACGGCAGACCAATTATGTGTTTCACATATTCAGTGTAGGGGGTAGGTTAGCTTCATTGTAGTTCTTGTTGTACATAGGTACATAGTGGATTAGTTGCAGATAATAGATTTGGTTAGTTGCAGGTAGTTTTAAAATGTGAGTTATAATTTGTCAGGCCAATATTTTAAAACTCTTTTGTTTTGCAGTTTCAGAAACAAGTGTGTCTAAATCTCAACTCTCTTGGGATGGGGTTCTGAGGCCCTGACAAGGGCCGTTTTTCTGTGACCTGAGTTGAGAAGATGCGAATTTAACCACCGAAATCCCTGTCGCGCTAATAAAATAAATTATTTCATTTCCACGCTGGTGTCTGTCGTAACTACTGAGGCCCGTCCCCTCTTGTAAAATTTGATTTGCATTGCCTTCGTTGAGAACCCCCTTCTTGTCATGTAATGGTATATGCCATTATATAAAACAGGCTTGGCATTCCCGTTAAAACAATAAAGAAGAAGAAAAGGAACAGTAATCATTCGTTATTGGATCATTGACACGTTAAGACGTGTGTATCCCGCTCTCGTGATAAAAAAGCGCTTTTCCGAGTTGTACGCCCTGCTGCTGGAAATCGAGTAGACGCTGATGTGGCGCCTGACGTGGCTGGCACGTCCGCTGTACGAGGCAAGCGGTAGAAGCCCGACGTCGACGCTGACGTAAATCATCCCTCCGTAAACAACTAAAATCTGTCCTTTTCAGGACGACCAAATCAATTTACCGATTAAAGAGTATGTTTGATTGAAATTTCTCTTGAGCTCATCGAAATTTTCATTACCACGCACCGGCTCAACATGGCGTTGCTTAAACTGCCGCGTCCCGGAGAAAATGGCCAAATCAATCGCCCACATCATCTTCGTGGTCAAGTGGTTAGCGGCGTCGCCCGTCGTTCAAGCGGTTGTTGTCATGAAGTTGAGGGTTCGATTCCCGCTCCAGCCAGTTGAACTTTTTGCAAAACGAAAATGTCCAAACTGGTCTACTTGGTGTTAGGTTAAGTTCTTCGTAATTTGCTCTACACCCAAACTAAGAAAGTAAGATTGTTATACAATTTCGCTTGATTTTGTTCCATTCTTGCTATTGATCGTAAGTTGGATGAAAAATCTAACATTAGTTGTGGGCAAAATAGCAACAGCAATTCGCAATGAAAAATTGAACGTGTGCGTGAGGTTTTGCGCAGTGTTATACTTAGTTGACGGGTAAGAGATGAGTGCCCGAAAGTCAGATGGCTCACAAATTAAAATGTGCATATCACAAGATCGAGATTTAGACCAGGACCGCTAACGCGGCGGCTCTTGATGGCAACCATTCAGCCACTTTGACAAAGCAAGAGTAGTATAATAGAAACCCTACGGTTAGTTCACTTGACGAGGAATTCAGGGTACAGCAATGAAGCAAATGGACATATTTTCCACCAAGCTATGTGCATCCTGTCGTTAACAAACTTGCATGGCATTGTTTATTTCATAAAATGCTTTGTCGATAATCAGTGAGAACAAAAATAGAACACTTGACGGCGGCAATACAACAGTGGCCAATAGCGTTGCGACATTTTGTGATATCGACTCATCCATATTGTATATTGATATGTTGGTGATGATTGAATAAGGATCCTACAGCGATAAATTTGTTTCGAGCTATTGTTGCTTGCCAGTTGCTTGCACACTAGCCTGGGACACGGATATATGAAACACAATTATTTTCGTTCCCTATTGATTTTTGGGAGCCTTTTGGTTCCTATAATAACTGTGCAAAATTTCAACTCGATCGGTGAAACTATATTTTAGCGCTCGCAGTTTTAATTTTCCATAGTATTTTATATGGGAAAACTTACCTTTTCAAAAAATATCTGGCGAGGTGACCCGTTGTCCTCTAAAAATAAATCAATCCCTTAACTTGCTGGGAAATTTTTCAAAGAAACTTTTCTTAGAAGACCGCAAAGCGATCCGACGTTTGTGGAAAAAGTTATTAAGCTGAAACTGATTGCTATCCAATCAAACGGTTCATTGGAATATTTTTTCTAGCAGCACAGTTCCTTCATGCTGAGTGAACATAAACAAACACAGTGGTTGCTTCGCGCGGCCAGCAGCAGGTTGCGGGTGGCAGTGCTGCAAGAGGAAACAGTTCAATGAACCGTTTGATTGGATAGCAATCAGTTTCAGCTTAATAACTTTTTCCACAAACGTCAGATCGCTTTGCGGTCTTCCAAGAAAACTTTCCTTGAAAAATTTCCCAGGAAGTGGTTGTATTCATTTATTTTTCAAGAACAATGGATCACCTTGCCAGATTTTTATCTGTAAAAGTAAGTTTTCCCATGGAAAATCCTATGTAAAATTAAAACCACTAGCGCTAAAATATAGTTTCACCAAACGAGCTGAAATTTTGCACCGTTATTAAAGGGTCCAAAAGGCTTCCAAAAATCATTAGGGAACTGGAATTTAAATTTTGTCCCAGGCTATTGCACACACTTGCATGGCTTCATTTGTACCATAAAACGCTTTGTGGATCAAAATGGGCAAAATTGCCTTTTCTGAATCATGCGGATTTCTCAAGATATGATAGTATAAACTGCAATTGCATTTTTTGCAATTCAACCTTTTCATCTTTTGGGTGTATGTTCATTATTCACCTGTACCCCAAGAAAACTGATAAGAACATTTCAATCGCGAACCATGTTCCCTCTGTAAACACAGGATCCATTTCACACTTATAAGCACGTTGGACATTTTAGTGCCATCATTTGCTTAGGGCGAATCTGCTTTTGTAAACAAACACTTTGTCTGCTAATTTATCGGAAGTTGAATTCAATTCCTTCAAATGGAATATATCAGGGGGTAGAAATAAACCTCTTTTTTCTTTAAAAGTGGTTTTTTTGTGTTTTGGGCCTTTTTTTTTAAGGAAAAAAGAACAAGAAAGCCATTGTTTAAAAAAAAAAATTAGGGGGATCTATGTAATCGTTGGTTCCAAATTTTACTTGCTGGCTTCGCCACAAGGTGAATTTCCTACTTCCCTTAATACGCCCTTTTAAAAAATTAAGAAAAAGAAACATACCCACTAACACAATCATGGGCCTGTGGGTGGCACTCAGTGGCTTGGGGAGTGTCAGCACCAGTCCCACTCTCAGCCGACGCATAGTTTGAGTGGTCGCTCGTGGAGCGGTGTGAACGACGCTCCAAGGGGGAAAAGTAATCCCGCCTAGAGAATGCACTACTCCTTCATAGGTGGAGTCAAGTGTCATAAATGGGGTAAACAGCAATGTTGCGAGCATAACTGTCAACGATCGTTTACGATGTTGACAGTACTTCGGCTCCACCGAAAAAAAAAAGTTCGATATTATAAAAGTCTCGCTCTGTAGTGAGCAAAACCTCTTTTTGCTGGAAATGTTCAAAAGTGAAGGAAGTGCGCGCAAGGTCGTTGATTTAAGGTTAATTGTTATTAGAAGTCAATTGTGAGTATTGTGTTAGTCAGTCAATAGCTAAAATTAGTACGGTCACGCGCTAAAAGTGGCTGAAATTGTGAAGTAAAACCGTCATTGTAAGCCAAAAACATCTGAAAAAGGTAATTTTTCTAAACTAAACTTAGAGGCTAAGTGTGTCAGAGGCTAGGGCAATTTGACGTCACAGGGGACTAATCTTGTGGGCAGGTCCACGAAGCGGGCCTTTTTCTTTTGTACCTTTTTACTCGGCAGAAGAATATCCGGAAGGGTGAAAGTTACGGACGGAAGAATCGCGAGATAAAGAGCGCGCCCAAGCCAGCAAAAACGAGTCCGCCATCGCTGCTAGATAGTCGGTCCCACGCTGGGTACCCGCTATTGTTATTGCCGTCATCAATACGCCGTAGTTCACCACCGCCTTCCACCGATCGTCGACTTACCGCCATTCACCGGCACGCCGCTTGCAAGCAAGACAGCGAGCCAGACGGAGAACTAGGCCGACCAGTAGTTCCCAACCATTCCCGACATCGAAGCAATCACCTGCATGTGCTTCCCGCCATCGAAGCCATCACCTGCATGTGTTTCCAGTCAGGAAATAACCATCTAATTGTGATACCAGCCGCCGCTTCTACGGCCAACACCACCAGGATCGCGATCCGCTAGAGCCCAGATACGCCCAGACACGCAAGTACCCCTGCATGACGTCATGAGTAAATATAGGAAAATTGTAATTAAAACTTGCCTCTGTAGCCATTTGTTCAGAGAACATAGCCCTGATAATTAGCATTTCCACTTCTTCCTCGGTTTTCCGCGCTTTTGGGTTCGAAAAGGAACCATCCAACTTCCTCTTTCGCATTTGCCTTGCATTTATAATATTTGAGCATCTCTGGTGTTAAACATTGCTGTATTATTATCGTTTGTGGTACACGTGTGAAGCCGGTGGGTGGGTAGTTCATTTCAAGTCGCTCCCGCTCAGGGTGAGTGCCTCCAAACTTGTCAGTGGGTGAGAGACAAGCCGATAAGCGACCCTAAGATTAACGTAACCCTTAGCTAGCAGGTAACAATTTGGCGCCCAACTAAAATTTAGCTTGTATTTGCATTTGAATTGTGCTTCGTCCCCCGGTAGGGAGAGTAAAAACAGTGCCTTGTTTTGTTAGTATCTCCGTCCTCCAAACGAAGCTTAAATTTGGTTGAGAACTGAAAAATTTAGCGCGATTAAATTATGGATGTGGAATTCGAACTTTTGTACCAAAGCTTATTAGTGCATCATCTCGACCGGCCGGAGATTGAGTACGAATTGAAGATTCGAGGTCTCCCGTTTACGGGAACGGAACCGCGCGCGGCTCTGATGAGACGTCTAAAAGAGCATTTGAAAATCGAAAAAGATCGAGCGAACCGAGATATAGAATTCGAGCGATTAGAAACGACAATCGACGACGAAATTAAGACAATCGACGCGAAAGTGAAGGAGATAAAAGATTTCCTCACCAATCGAACTCGATTTGAGGGAATACGCGATAGTCTTAAAACACGGTTGGCACACTACTTTGCCAGAACAAAGAGATTGCCTGAGAATACGGAAAATGATGAGGATCTTAAAGATATCGATGAACTTATTTCGTGTATTCGCGGTGCGTTTAATACGCATTTTTCATTGTTTTCGGGTCAGCGAGAGGTATTGGAACAATTGAACCAATCCTTTTCGAAGCTCCTAGTAGCCAGTCAGAACGCGTCACAGAACAAGAAGAAGGTTAGGCCCTCTCGGGAGGAAGATCACGAAGAATCTGCGGAAGGGGATGAAGAAGCTGAGGAAACGCCCGAAGCTTCGAATAGCTCGGGCAAACGAAGTTTGAAGTCAGTCAACAAACAGGTGGACAATTTCAATGCACCGTCGAATTTTCTTCCGTTCATGATGCCACCATGGATGTTCGGGAATCCCCAAATGCAAATGTGGGCGATTCAACAGATGTTGAGACCAGAATCATTAGAAGGTTTTCCACATCCTCAAGTGGGTAAAAAGGGTTCAGATAGGGCTGATAAACCGCGGGAAAAATCAAAAAAGTCGTCGCGTTCGGCGAGATCGCGAGTACGTAGTTCAAGTTCAGAATCGAAGAAGTCATCTAGTACGGAAGCTGGATGGTCGTCAGAAGAACCACGGAGGACGTCGCGTGAAAAGAAGCACGATCAAAGATCGGATAGACGAAGGCCAGTATCCGACTGGAAATTAAAATACGACGGTTCAGATAACGGACAAACATTAATGAAGTTCTTGAAGGAAGTCGAGTTTTACGCGAAGTCGGAGAATATGCCCCCGAAAAATCTGTTTCGGTCGGCTATTCATTTGTTTAACGGGGCCGCGAAAACCTGGTTCATGACCGGGTTCGAAAACGAGGACTTTACCTCGTGGGAAGAACTGAAAGAAGAATTAAAACGCGAATTCTTGAGCCCGGATCACGATCACTCAAGTGAAATACGCGCGATCGCGAGAAAGCAGGGCCCACGCGAATCTTTTCAAGATTATTTCCTTGAGTTACAGAAGCTGTTCAACTCATTGACCAAACCGATGACCGAAGGTAGGAAGTTTGAAATAGTGTTTCGGAACATGCGGGCGGACTATAAAGGCCACGCGGTAGCCTCGGATATCAACAACTTAGTTGATCTTAAGAAGTTCGGGAGACGTTTAGATGCAACGTACTGGTTCAAATACCAGACGTCTGCAACTGATTCAAACCCGCGCGGTAAACCGTCTCAAGTAAATGAGTTGAATACGGGAACGAAGCCGAAAACGACAATTAGATCAGATGAGAAACACAAATCGCGAACGTTCCGTAACTCCAATTTCGATCGCCGCGAATCCGAAGAAGAAAGAAATCCGTCGGAAAAGAAACCAAGCGGGCCATCTGAGAGCAAGGGAGTAAAGGATGGGTTCCAAGTTTTGTTAGAAAAATATCAACCACCTAGAGAGGGAATTTGCTATAATTGTCGCTTAAGAGGTCACCACGCACGTGAATGTGAAGGACCTAAACACAAATATTGTCAAAGGTGCGGCTTCCATGGTGCCGTCGCTGCGACATGCCCTTGGTGTACAAAAAACGCGTCGAAGACTGTCTCGGAGGGCAGACAGTTCGAACGGCAATAAGGACCCTCGAAAATACGTTAGAAATTAAGGATACTTTACAGGACCTAGGCTTCGACGAAGTGTCCGATACCGATTATGTACATACTCACCATTTCCAACTGGATGAGGCAATTATAAACGTGACCAATGATGATCGACCACATGTTCAGATCGCGGTTTTTGAAATACCGTTGATAGGGTTATTAGACAGTGGGGCCCATCTGAGCATTCTCGGAGGGAATGCTTCAAAACTAATCAGAAAATGGGGATTGAGTATTTTTCCTTCAGACGTAAGTCTTAGAACTGCCAGCGGGCAAGAATTAGACGTTTCAGGTCTTGTTTACTTACCAGTGACCTTCAATGGTATCACAAAGATGATAGACACCTTAGTAGTGCCCTCGCTAAAGAGGCAAATTCTTTTAGGCATGAACTTCTGGCGCGCCTTCGAGATTCGTCCCACAGTGCGACAAGTCTTGGTTGAAGAGGTGGACCGAATCGAAAGCACCGAACTTGAGTCAAACGAAGACTGTGCTAAAACTCTAGTGAACAAAATAGATCTATCTGAAGAACAGGAAGCTAGCTTAAATTTGGTTAAAACCCAGTTTAAGGCAGCCACAGAGGTATGGCTTGATGCAACTGACTGGATAAGCCATCGCATTGAGTTAACGGAAGAAGCTAAAAGGCTTCCTCCAGCAAGAATTAACCCTTTCCCCGTTTCGCCGAAGAAACAAGAACAGATTAATACAGAATTAAATAAAATGTTAGAGAGTAAGATCATTGAAAAATCATATAGTGACTGGGCGTTACGCTTGGTACCGGTAGAAAAACCTGATGGCACGGTGCGCCTGTGCCTCGATGCACGAAAATTGAACGAACGAACAATCAGGGACTCCTATCCCCTCCCTCACGCAGACCGCATCTTAAGTAGACTAGGACAAGCAAATTATATTACAACTCTGGACCTGTCGAAGGCCTTCTTACAAGTACCTTTACATCCTAGATCTCGTAAGCTGACGGCATTTTCGGTGTTAGGACAGGGATTGTTCCAGTTCACCCGGATGCCTTTCGGTCTGGTAAACAGCCCAGCCACGCTGTCTCGGCTGATGGATAGAGTATTAGGAGGGGGTGAGCTGGAACCAAACGTGTTCGTCTATCTAGATGACATAATTGTTGTCAGTGAAACATTTGAAGAGCATCTGACCATCCTTAAGGAAGTTGCCAGCAGATTGCGAGCTGCGAACTTGTCAATAAACTTGAATAAGTCTCACTTTTGTGTGTCGGAGGTGACTTACCTCGGGTACATTTTAGGACCACACGGCCTACGGCCAAACCCAGATCGGGTAACGGCCATAATTAATTACGAGCGACCAACCACATTGAGAGCCCTGAGACGCTTCTTGGGAATGTGCAACTACTATAGGAGGTTTTTGGCTAACTATAGTAGTTACACACAACACTTAACCGACCTTCTAAAGAACAAACCAAAAACTGTCTGTTGGAACGATACAGCCGAAGCTGCGTTCAACAAGATAAAGGAAATGTTGATTAGTGCCCCAATACTTGCCAACCCCGATTTTTCCCGTCCTTTCGCCATCCACTGTGACGCAAGTGACGCGGCCATAGCCGGGGTACTGACACAATCACATGACGGTGTAGAAAAACCCGTTGCATATTTTTCACAAAAATTGACCCCCACACAACAACGTTACTTCGCAACAGAAAAAGAAGGTCTAGCGGTGCTTAATTCCATCGAAAAGTTTCGGTGTTATGTAGAGGGTAGTAAATTCACCGTATACACCGATGCCTCAGCATTGACCTACATACTAAGGAGTAGCTGGCGCACGTCGTCACGTCTTTGCCGTTGGAGCATAGAACTCCAAAAGTACGACATGATCGTTTTACATCGTAGAGGAGTAGATAATGTGGTCGCAGACGCCTTGTCAAGATCCGTAGAAGAGTTAGAAATTATCAATGATATGAAAGGGTGGTACGGAGACCTAGTTAGAAAGGTTCAAAAGAACCCCGAGAAATATAAAGACTTTAGAGTTAACCAAGGAATTCTGAAAAAACTTGTGTCTACTCAAAATGACCTGCTTGATTATAGCTTTTCATGGAAAACGTGTGTTCCCGAACATATGCGCGAAGGCATTCTAGTCGAGGAACACGACGATAAATTGCACTTAGGATGCGAAAAAACTTTAGCGTTGGTCAAGAAGAAATACTTCTGGCCAAAGATGATGGAAGATGTACGAGATTACATCAGGAAATGTTCAATTTGCCGTCAGAATAAACCCGCCAACCGGTCTCAAATGCCAGAGCCGGGTCGGCAAAGACTTACCAGTAAACCGTTCCAAATAGTGGCTTTGGACTTTATCCAGTCACTTCCGCGCAGCAAAAACGGAAACGCACATCTACTCGTGGTGATGGACCTGTTTTCAAAATGGTGTCTACTTACCCCCGTCAAAAAAATTTCAGCTCCTTTGGTCACAAAAATTCTGGAGGAATCCTGGTTTCGACGGTATTCAGTACCGGAATTCCTCATAACCGATAATGCATCGACATTTCTCTCCGCAGAATTTAAAGGTCTGCTTAAGAAGTACAAAATCCAACATTGGAAAAACTCGAGGCACCACAGCCAATCAAATCCTGTTGAACGTTTAAATCGAACGATAAACGCGTGTATTCGAACGTATGTTCGGGAGAACCAGAAACTCTGGGATACCAGAGTATCAGAGATTGAATTTTGCCTAAACAGTACCCCCCACATCGTGACCGGTTTCTCGCCATACCGAGTTCTGTTTGGACATGAAATAATTAGCACAGGGGAAGAACATAGGATGGACAGGGAGACAGGCGAAATGTCTGAGGAGGAAAGGGTATTGAGGAAAGGAGAAATTGATGAGCGGATTTACTCCATCGTCCAACGTAACTTAAAGAAAGCACACAATAAGAACATAAACACTTATAATCTAAGATCCAGAAAGTTTGCTCCGGTCTACGAGGTTGGCCAGAGAGTTTTTCGCCGGAACTTTCGTCAGTCATCGGCCGCAGACGCGTACAACGCCAAACTGGATGCTCTGTATGTACCATGCACCGTTCTCGCAAGATTAGGGACCAGCTCATATGAGCTAGCCGATGAGTCTGGGAAACCCATAGGAGTTTTCTCGGTTTGCGATCTCAAACCGGAATCCTAAAATCAATGACGTATATCAGATCTTCAAATCAGTCGCAGTACTTGATTAAATACTCACCTCAAATTTTGAAAGTCGTCCGGACGCAAAAGTATGATTGTATTCATCTGAAAATTGAAAAAGAATACACAAAATCAAATTCAAGGTCAAATTACTGTTATTTATGATTCTCAATATAAAAACTTACATGGCTACCACCATAATTTCCTCCAGCAAATGAATCCCCTCCCATCAGCTGATTATTCGAACACAAAAGACATCCTGACCGGTAAATGACATGTCAATCGCTGATACGCGCGCACCGGAGGTGTTTCCTTCGCCGGACACAATTTTGACCCCGTGTAAGAGCCACAAAACTCGCGAATTTCGTAATATAAACCGCGTTAAATATCTACGACCCGCATGCACCGTCGATCGTTTACGCGTCGGAGAGTAAATACAAAGTTTGACAGTTCTCAACCTAGTAGTAGTGATGGAAAATGAATTCTTTTCTTCTTCGTGTGAGTGAAGAAGGGTAATGGATTAATATTCCAAAAGGGCCTATAAAATAATAAATTAACTTAAATCATAATCGATTCAAGATTCAAATTAATTTATCAAAACTAATTCAGAATGAAATTCTTTCATCTCGGTGGGGATGATGGGGTAATGTAACCGTTGGTTCCAAATTTTACTTGCTGGCTTCGCCACAAGGTGAATTTCCTACTTCCCTTAATACGCCCTTTTAAAAAATTAAGAAAAAGAAACATACCCACTAACACAATCATGGGCCTGTGGGTGGCACTCAGTGGCTTGGGGAGTGTCAGCACCAGTCCCACTCTCAGCCGACGCATAGTTTGAGTGGTCGCTCGTGGAGCGGTGTGAACGACGCTCCAAGGGGGAAAAGTAATCCCGCCTAGAGAATGCACTACTCCTTCATAGGTGGAGTCAAGTGTCATAAATGGGGTAAACAGCAATGTTGCGAGCATAACTGTCAACGATCGTTTACGATGTTGACAGTACTTCGGCTCCACCGAAAAAAAAGTTCGATATTATAAAAGTCTTGCTCTGTAGTGAGCAAAACCTCTTTTTGCTGGAAATGTTCAAAAGTGAAGGAAGTGCGCGCAAGGTCGTTGATTTAAGTAATACAAAAGTTTTATTAGAAATGTACTTACAATGTGGAAGTGTTAATAATTAGAGTTATTGTTTCTTTGTTTATAGGGTTAATTGTTATTAGAAGTCAATTGTGAGTATTGTGTTAGTCAGTCAATAGCTAAAATTAGTACGGTCACGCGCTAAAAGTGGCTGAAATTGTGAAGTAAAACCGTCATTGTAAGCCAAAAACATCTGAAAAAGGTAATTTTTCTAAACTAAACTTAGAGGCTAAGTGTGTCAGAGGCTAGGGCAATTTGACGTCACAGGGGACTAATCTTGTGGGCAGGTCCACGAAGCGGGCCTTTTTCTTTTGTACCTTTTTACTCGGCAGAAGAATATCCGGAAGGGTGAAAGTTACGGACGGAAGAATCGCGAGATAAAGAGCGCGCCCAAGCCAGCAAAAACGAGTCCGCCATCGCTGCTAGATAGTCGGTCCCACGCTGGGTACCCGCTATTGTTATTGCCGTCATCAATACGCCGTAGTTCACCACCGCCTTCCACCGATCGTCGACTTACCGCCATTCACCGGCACGCCGCTTGCAAGCAAGACAGCGAGCCAGACGGAGAACTAGGCCGACCAGTAGTTCCCAACCATTCCCGACATCGAAGCAATCACCTGCATGTGCTTCCCGCCATCGAAGCCATCACCTGCATGTGTTTCCAGTCAGGAAATAACCATCTAATTGTGATACCAGCCGCCGCTTCTACGGCCAACACCACCAGGATCGCGATCCGCTAGAGCCCAGATACGCCCAGACACGCAAGTACCCCTGCATGACGTCATGAGTAAATATAGGAAAATTGTAATTAAAACTTGCCTCTGTAGCCATTTGTTCAGAGAACATAGCCCTGATAATTAGCATTTCCACTTCTTCCTCGGTTTTCCGCGCTTTTGGGTTCGAAAAGGAACCATCCAACTTCCTCTTTCGCATTTGCCTTGCATTTATAATATTTGAGCATCTCTGGTGTTAAACATTGCTGTATTATTATCGTTTGTGGTACACGTGTGAAGCCGGTGGGTGGGTAGTTCATTTCAAGTCGCTCCCGCTCAGGGTGAGTGCCTCCAAACTTGTCAGTGGGTGAGAGACAAGCCGATAAGCGACCCTAAGATTAACGTAACCCTTAGCTAGCAGGTAACAAATGTTGGCGCTGATTTAACAAACAAAATATCATTAACAGTCAATTCGAGCCGAACTGCAGTTTCTATAAATTTTCGTGGAGAGCAAAGGGAAGAAGAACGGGCCACAAAAAAAGGGGGGGTGGGGGGAGAAAAAAAAAAAATTGGTTGAAAAAGTTTTTGTGGTGTTTTGATTTTTTTTTTTTTTTTTTTTTTTTTTTTTAATTGTACAAAGTAGGTCAGGAAAATGCTAAGATATAATTTTCCCATTAATGGGTAGAAAAATACCCATCTTTTGCACACAAAATAGAAATATTGTTTAATCAAAAGCTTAGCACTTTACTTCTGACAAGACTTTATTTTTCATTAAATTAAAAGTAAAATCATCTGCTGCGAAAGTTTTGTGTTTGAATTGTAAGTATATTTTTCGGTTCAGTGTGTAAATTTAAAAGTATGTTCTTTTAAGGTCGGTATCGTGTTCGAAAGAAATTTCTTTTTCTATCTCAATCCCATGTTAAATTCCGTTTACTGAAACGGAAAAGTAAATAATCGAAAAGAAATTTCTGCAGCAGTATCCACCCGAGAAGAACTAAAAATTAAATTGGAATTTGTAAGGTTTCCACGCAAACTAATGGGACCCAAGTAACACCACTTGTCATATCCATGTTAATAATACACGTTTTAGACCAAGCTTATGTTTTTTTTTCTAACGTCAATAACTTAATTTCATACACGCATATAACCGAAAAAGCGCAATAAATGTGGCATTTTTTAACATCTTTTAGGTCATACCAGATGTTTTATAGGACATCCATAAGACAAATATTATGTTCTGTGGATGCTTCCAACAGCATGCTTATAACATAATGATATGTTTTGTCGAAGCAAGCACGGTATGAACAAAGTAAAAAAAATATAAATAAGATTTTTTAATGGCGAAACGATATCGTAGCTAATGGTATTTTACGCGTTAAAGATGATTGTTTATTACTTTTTCAAATGAGAAATAAAAACTGCTTTGCGCATGGAAGTTGTATCAAAATTGTATATGCGGCTCAAGGTTAGCAGTGCAACTTTCCGTTTTACCTTCCCTAATTTCATGCGCCATCGATTGGATTAAAACACGTAGAAGGTACCCCGAATAAATTATTGAATTTTAGTGAGATTTCTTTATGGAATTCACGAAAACCAACATGGCGATTTACCAAGTCTACAGTCCTACAGTGCAAGTCTACAGTACGGGTAAAAACATTAGTAACACATTTGATTTTCAAATCGTCGTTTTTTATTTTCTGCGTTTTTTGTTGTAAAATTGAACCGAGAAATGTCAGTATGAATGAAAATACAAATACAATTTTTCTATTATGTTGTGCGAAGCTACATCTCAAAAGACTTCCCCACAAATTAAGCGTAACAATTTATAAAAAAAATACTAAACATTCTCCCAATTTGTTCTTTTATGCTACATTTGAATAAACCGCTATGCCCAATTTGGCTTCTATTTGAATCAGTGACTGGCATCACAATCTTACATTTAGGTAGTGTTTTATTTTATTCCAGTATTTCAAATAAATATATTTTCAGCCGTCACTGTATTGGATTCACAATCTATTCGGAATGATTTCACTATTGCATGAGGATGTTAAAAACATGTTTAAAATTCATCTTGAATGCAACCTATCAACATATTTACAAACATCTAGCATACACGCTATTTCCAAGCAATCCAAAATGAAGTACGTTTAACTCAAATCAGTCAAAAGTATGGATACTCAAAAGTGAGTAAAAATAGTTCGTAGTGGTAAGATGACAAACATCCTGAAAACTTTTTCAAGACCAGACATGTTTGGTATTTCATCCTCACGACTTTTTTACAACAAACTTCTTATATTCTTGTCAAAGAAGATGTTTCTGGTGTTACTTGGGGAGCTGTCACTTTTACTTTCGGAAAAATATCCCGCTCAATTATTCCGTAAGTGAAGGTGACATTTCGTTCCATGCAGATCAATTGTCAAAATTCCGCTCGGTAATATTGAACAAAATTCCGTAACCTCTTTACTTTTTAAGTCCATACTGGCCTTTACCATGAAAATTGTAGAACCAACAATCAATGTGCAACTAGCGATTTGAAATTGGTTCACTGTTGTAGAACCCCTAGGACCGAAGTATACCTTGCAGTCTGCACCTTGCAATAATTCTTGGGCTTTTCGGTACCTTCCGGTACTAGTATCTTGGTTGTTGTTTTGATTCACTATGTTATTTTGACACAACATTTGAGAATGTGTAGGTGTGAGCTACGTTGTTAGGGGCGAATCATTGAGCTTGGGACCGAGCTTGGGACCGATGTGCTAGTACTGACTGAGCCAAGAAAAATATCATATTTGTTCGGGACCTACTGGTCTTAGAGTTAGTCTATGGTAGAACTGTCAAATCCACCAACACAAAGGAAGTCGTCGTATGGATTTTTTCTCTATACTGTTGTCAAATAATACAAAAGCTTCACATTCAAAATGTTCCTCTTGGCGAATCGCCCCCAACGAATCGCTTATCAGGAAAGTTCACAATCTTTCGGCGTTATTAAGTTCCGAACGGACCATGCAAACGGAATAGGCCATGTCACTGATAATAATCCCATTTTTTTTTGCAGCGGTGCCACAAGTGACGACGAGCGGCAGCAGATGCTAGAGCTGGCTCAGGTGCATTCGGAATATATGGGGAAAATGTTTCGACTTAGATCTTTCGGGATGGAAACATTGGTGATTGAACGACGCCAACCACCGGTCTCTATGAAAGTTATAATAATTCATTTGAAAATTAAAACCTTCTAATGTTAAAACCATTTTTTCTTTCAATCAAAACAGCACACATTGATTTTGATTGCACGATACTTTCAAGTTGAAAGTTCATTTTCAAATAAAAATAATTTGCTTTCATTTTCAAATATGCCACGGTGTGGATTTGATAGTTCTACCAACAATCAATATGCAACTAGCGATTTAAAATTCGTTCACAGCTGTAGAACCCCTTGGTCCGAAGTACACCTTGAAGCCAGCACCTTGCTATAAAGGGTGTCCACGATGAAATTGCCACACACAAAATTGATTCGCAAAATTCGAGTTTTCATCCGATTACCATCAAATTTTCAGGGATTGAGAAATAACTATTAAACTTCATTTTACCATTTTACTCGTATTTTATTTACAGTCCAAACGCAAATAGCCGCACCTTGGCCTTAACCCCGGCCATAAGATTCTGCACAACCTGTGAATCAACCGTTTTTTGCATGTAAACCCATACTTTCTTCAGTTCCTTGACTGTCTTCACTACCTTAGGTCGTTTAAGAAGGTGCTGCTTCTTAATCGCCCAGTACTTCTCGATGGGGCGGAGCTCCGGAGTGTTGGGAGGGTTGAACATTTTCGGCACGAAATTGACCTTATTGTCCGCATACCACTTCAGCACGTCCTTGGAGTAGTGGCATGAGGCCAAATCCGGCCAGAAGATTGTTGGGACGTTGTGGGCCTTCAGGAGAGGAAGCAGCCGCTTCTGGAGGCACTCTTTTATGTACACCTGTCCGTTCATCGTGTCCTGGGTCACGAAAGGTGCACTCCGCTTCCCGCACGTGCAGATGGCTTGCCAAACCAGGAATTTCTTCGCAAATTTGGACATCTTCTGAGTGCGGACATGCTCCGGAACGCTGAACTTATCCTTGGCCGTGAAAAACAGGTTGCCGGGGATCTGTTTGAAGTCGGCCTTCACATATGTTTCGTCGTTCATGATGCAGCATTCAACTTTCGTCAGCATGTTGAGGTACAACTTCCTGGCAGGGGTTTTGACGGACTTGTTCTGCTTCTCGTCGCGATTAGGGGCCTTTTGTACCTTGAAAGTTCGAAGCCCAGCCTTAGTTTTGGCCTTCTGGACAAAACTTCGGCTTAGGTGCAGCTTCTTAGCCACATCCCGAACGGAGGCGTTCGGATTTCGGTTGAAGGCCCCAACTACGCGGTTGTGATGTTTGGTGTTGTACGGAATACTTTTTCCTTCACTTCTGGGCTTCCGATCGGTGGTCAACCGTTCCTCGAACCGCTTAATCACTCGCGATTCCCAACGTTTTAGCGATGGAACGATGCGAGAGATCCTTGTTCTCGTGATGAATGCGCAAGATTTTATCACGCACGAGCTGTTCTTTCGACTCCATTTCCGCGAGTTTTGATCACAGGACTTAAAACTTGCAGGATGTAGATAATGCACTATGAACTAAATCCACCCAAATTTTCATTAAATTCTACCCAACGGTTAAAAAGTTAGAGCAATTTCATAGTGTGGCAATTTCATCGTGGACACCCTTTACATATTTGCGCCTTTGTTTTGATTTGCTGTGTTGTTTTGACAGAATATTTGAGAGTGTGTTCGTGTGAGTTCATTATTAGGGGCGAGCTTGGGACCGATGTGCTAGTACTGACTGAGCCAAGAAAAAAATCGTATTTGTTCGGGACCTACTGGTCTTCGAGTTAGTCTATGGTTCTACAATTCATCATAAAAGAAAAATTTTTTAGGTTAAAAGTATTTTTACAGCATACTTTTATTTAAATTGCAAAACACTCTCTGGATGAAAGTTTATTTTGGAATAAAAATAATTGGCTTTTATTTTCAACGATGCCACGGTTTCGATTTGACAGTTCTACAATTTGTTTTAAAAATTTCAACTTTTAAATGTAGAGCAGCAAAATTTTGAATTGACGGTTTGAAGGTTTGGTTTTGAAAGTAAATCGCTTTCTACGAAAAAGAACCAACGCAACATTTCAATATTGGCAATGGTTTTTTTTAATTTTAATAATCATTATTCTTTGTGTGTGGTCTCTAATTGAAAATAAAAAATGGTCTTTAGTATGCACGGTAAGAATCAAAAACCCATTAATGGGTAAAATTTCACCCATTCCCCAAAAAGTGAGTAAACCCATTTTACCCATTTATGGGTATATTACATAAATGTCAGGAAATGTGTATTTTTTACCCATCTTTAAAAATGAAATTTTGTGGAAAATGGGTAAAAAATGCCCATTATCTTACATTTGCGCAATTTACTCAATAATGTGTAAATCGAGTTTATGGATACTCTCTTTTTTGTCAAATGGGTAAAATTTTACCCATTTGGATTCCTAAGGAAAAAACAGAAGCAACAATTTTATGAAACTTAAGCTTTATTTTTCATCATAAAGCCACACAATTTAAAAATAAATTGGACCAGATTCTTTAAGCTTTGAGCTCAACTACGTAACTATGGATGAAGGCATCGTAGCCGGACACTGGACATTTCAGACCTGTAATATAAAGAATTATTCTAATACCGTACTTATTTATAACACCTTCTCCTACTTACCCTGCAGCCTTTCGAGCGAGGCATTGTCCAGCTTGTTATTGACTTCATCCATAGTGGGATTAAAGAACTTCTGAACATCGGGGCAGAGGTCAATTCGAATAAAATCACTTGTGTGAAACTGATTAGAGGTAAGATGGATGGTGGATGGCAGGAGCAAAAAGAAAAGTTGAAATATTTTCAATACCCATTTATGGGTAAAAAATACCCATATTATTTGCAATAACAAATTGTCCAAATGGGTAATATTTTACCCATTTTCGTATTTTTTTATTCACCCATTTTTTGACAGCTGCATACAGGTTAGAAAAATGGGTGAAATTTTACCCATTAATGGGTTTTCTATTCCTACCGTGTGCATTATTTTGATTTTAAAAGTACCCATTTTTTGACAGCTTCATATGCCATCAAAAAGTGGGTTTATTTTTACCCATTAATGGGTACTGCCCAAGTAACCACAAGCATTATATTATTGCTCTTATTCAACCCAAAATCAACATTATTAATGCGGGATCGCATCAACTCAACATTTGTCAAGTAATGAAGCGTAAGATTAGCTTTAAGAATGTAATAATGCATTACCAATGCAATGATACATTACCAATGCAATAATGCTACTTTAGCAATGTCTTGTGGCATTACAAAAGATATAGCATTAGTTCGATCTTAGTGGGGCCCTTTTCAGCTTTAATCCAACTTCAATGATGCACTAGACGTAATGCATATGCCCTATATATGCAAGCTATTATAGCCTCGTGGTTACTTGGGTGGCCGGTTACAGTGTACGATTGCATTGTGGCGCATCTACACTCCCGCTTCATGTTACTCAATTTTTTATTACAATTGTATACTATCTCTTTTTCTCTCACGGATATGTTACTCAATTTTCGTAAAAAGTGGATCTACTCATAAATTGTAGTGCCCTGTGCAGCGCATCTGATGTGCTAAACAGCGCACTAGAGGCGACACTTTTGGCTGGCCCACAATTGATACGTTGCGGATGCGTTTGCGTTAATTTGACAGTTTTCCCATACGTTTTCTGTCAAATTTACGTCAACGCATCCGCAACGTATCAATTGTGGGTGACCCTTTTGTTGCCATACGGAAAAGCAGTTATATTGATTTGCGCGAGTGATTTTTCCGGTTTTCAACTGCAACGAGAATTTCCTCATTTTAGCGTGAGTAGATGCCTGCTTCCTCGTGTATACACTTCCGTCCCATTCTACCCAGTCACTGAGTAACATAGAACGGGAGTGTGCAATATTGAACAGCGTGGGTTTGAAAAGTTGAAAGAACCCTATAGTAACGAAAATCTATGGAATTTGTGATTTATAATTATCAAAAACAGTATGTAAGCCTGACGATATGACATAATAATTAAAATTAATACTTTCTCTCTTTCAGTTAAAACTTTTCCAAATGAATATTGTAACTAGAGCTTTCCGGGTGCAAGCACCAATAATTAAGCAATTTTCAAACTTGCTAGCATTTGCTAAATACAATCCAGAACTCAACAGATCTATATATTTTATGTGTCGTGAGAGGAATTTCCATGGAACGAGTGTGAACCACTATCAGTTGTTAAGAAATAATGTCACTTATTCCCGCGTCGTTACGGGATCGAAACACATCCACACTAAAGGTATGTAGGATCCTAGTGTTCAGTTAAAAGTGATTACATAATTCTTACATCCATGGTGGCATAGATGAAAAAGTGACAGAAATGTTTTATGATCCAACCCCCCCACAACATGACAGATTAACTTATAGCGAATTCGTTTTTGATCCAGTTCCAAACTGGATCGGGTATCAAAATTGGGTCGGCTTGTTGTGTGTTAAACGTCAGTGTGTATGGTTTGAATTGTAACTCGTATCGGATTAAGATTTGCACTGACAATAAATTCGAGAATCGCAGGTTGGAACTAGGTCCAACCTAGGTTCAAAAACGAATTCGATATTAGTTTCGTGTAACCACTTGCAAATCGTAGATGTCGCCAAGAACGTAAACATTGGGGTCGTCCCTGGCAGATGCACCGATTTTTCTATTCGAAGCAGCATGTTTTTGTTGCGTCATGAGTGGTTGCAAAACAACAAGCAAGCGTACCATATCAAAAGAGTCTATTTCTATATTCACGGTATAACTTCAGTTATAAGTAATTTAAATATTGTTATACATTTTTCACGCGGCTTTCCTCCGAGCAAAGGTACAACCGCAGCGTTTCTTCAACCACGGTTGTTTGTTTCGAAAGTGTTACACCACGTTGCATTTTGTGAACACTGTGACAGTCGCGCGATGTATTGTATCCAATGAATCTGAGAATAATTGAAGGTTATTGATTGGCCATAGAAACCGTTTAGACAATGTTTTTTTTTTTGTTGTTTTACTGAGGTACTTCGTGAAAAAGAATTATATTTACTTTGGGAGGAAGCGTATATCAAAATTCATCTATATATTTACTATCTTGACACGTGAGGGAGAGTGTTGAGAATTGCCGAAAATTGCGTTACATAATATTAGAACGAATCCTAGACACCTCTGATGAACTGTAACTGCACTCGTATCAATCTGATTGAGTAGCTGCTTGTTTCTGGATGTTAGATTCGTCTAAGAGAATTTTTTTTTTAGGAATATCTCCGACTTAAGGTATCGCATATAATTCTCGAGACAAATCGAACTTCGGATGTAGAGTATCCAGATTTTGACTGGTACCAGTATATCTTGTTTATAAATACCTAGTTCGAAAAAGAATGAATGGGGAGCTCTGCAACACTTAATGAAAAACTATCGATATGACTTAATCTGTTACATGGAATATCTATGAATGACGTTAAATTAAAAAAAAAATTGCTCTACACAAAGAACTTCATATCACTGGTTTGGCAAACAAACTAACAACAGGGTGGCCACAGACTCGGGAAATGCGGGAAAAATGCGGGAATCCAAAATCATCGGGAAATATGCGGGAAAAAGTCGGGAATTTAAAAATCCATCGGGAATTTTTGTTTTATGACAGGAACCATGCTCACACCTTTTTCAAATTGATGATTTGGACATGGATTTGGTCACCATCTATTAACTTTTGGTAACGACAAGTGCGCGATCGCCATCTTATTCTACAAGATACGAAGACCAGTCTCCGTGGTCTAGCGCAGATCCAAAGGATTCCGGTTTTGCACATTGCAAGTGGTGCAAACGTAGTTTCTAAATTAATACTATGGGCGAGTTGCCTTCGCCAGCTCCAAATCATTATTTTTTCCACCTCGAAGAGATCAACCTACGATGGTAATTTTAGCCATAAAATCTAGTGTGATTCAACAGGTGTACCTGCAATGCTCGATTGCGGTAACGATTTCGTTCTCGTTAATAAACAAATCAATTTAAGTAGGTACTTCAGCTGCATTAACCCATTCTTACCCATGGTGTGTAAAGAGCACCAACATGTTTTTTTTTTTAATTCAATCATAAAACAATTTGGATAATATTGTAATGCAATTTTTGTAAGCTTATAACATTACTAGTATAGTAATGTGGAATGTCGACTTGGAAATCGGTTTTGCCTCTAAATAGGCAAGTGAGAGAATTCGCACACAATTCCGACAAGGACGTTTTGGCATTCCGCAACAAGCGTTGGTCTTTTTACTGTGGTTCTCACAGGCTTCTCAACAAATCTCCATTAACATACCCTTAAAGCGTTACGTAACCTGCATTAACCCTGATGGTATTTCTCACTTCACGAACTTAGCTATAAAGCGTCTGGAGCTGTGTCTGGAAACGTTCGTAGATAAAGACCATCTAAGCGCTGCAGTTGCTGAAAAAGTGGAAGAATAATTTGGCATTGCAGGCCGGATTCTATAGAAAAGAACAGCATTTGGACAAATTTTGGCTAGAACTGATTGGTCATTCCAAGAAGGAACTGCCAAATTTGACAACATTTGTTAAAAAGTGCTGATCCTGTCGCACAGAAATACCACAATGGAGCGAGGATTTTCAATAAATGAAAAGTGTCTGGTGTTGAACCAAACTGAAATGGATTTGGTTGCTCAGAGAATTGTCTACGAAGCCATAACGCTGGAATTGTCAGCGACGTTGAAATCACGAAGTGCCAAATACGGCGAGTCGCTGACAGTACAAAAAAAGTGAAGGTGAATTTCAAAAAATTTAGAGAGAAGCAAAAAGAAAGAATGCCTAGAGGGATGCAGCGTGCATTGGACAAATAAATAAAATGCTTCAAAATAGAGAGTAGATACCTACGGCTTTTGAAGTGTAAGTATTTGTAATTGAACTTGACTTATTTAAGATTTTGTTAAAAATTGATCTAGAATAAAAATGTACATTGGTAGCAGGCGGCCAAACAATGGTTTGGCAAGCAATTCGTGGAAGTGTGAGTGTGAAATGCTTTTGAATCCATTTGCAATAACCGGTACGATGACTGCAGATGTTTATGTTTGGGAATGCTTGGCGCGGCGCCAGTTTCCCATGATCCGGTAACATAATAATCCAGCATTGTTTTGGCCGGATTTGGCATCAGTGCATTATGCTAAGGTCACGGTAGCCTTGTACAAAGCCAACGGAGTCAAACTCGTACCCAAGAAGATGAATCTTCCAAACCGTTCCCAGGCAAGTCAATTGAAACTTTTCGGGCTCTGACAAAGGCATATTTGCGCAAACATGTTAAGGCAGCGGACTCCATCACAACTTTTAAAAGAGGCGAAAAGAAGGGATCAAAAATCATTGGCAAACAGTCTGTGCAATGAGCAGTGTTAGATCAAAAGTTCGCTCTTTTTCGTACGATTAAATGGATCTCGGAAATGTCACGTTGAAGAAAAATATTGTAGAGAACATAAAAGTGCAATAAAAACTAAATTTACTTAAAAACCGAGCTCATATTGTTATTTACAAATCGTGTTATACTTACTGGAAAACCTATAAAAGTCTGCCGTTTTTTAATTGCTCTTATTTTTCCTCTGTTCGGGACATAAACTACCGCGACCAGTAATTTGATCTATTGTAGTATATCCCGTATCCTTTGTTTAGTGCATGTCGAGTTACTTCATCACTATTGAAAAATGATAAAGTATTCGGTGTTGTTACAGTTGTCATTGTTTGTTTTGTTGGCAATGAATCGACTTCTATTGATAGTTTCCGCTATTTAAACTCTTTCAAGAGTGAGTGCACTCTTCAGAGGCGCGCCCCTTTATCAGTCAAAACCGGATTTATTGCAAAGAAAACACAGTATGACTCCGATACTGACCATGCATCAGAACCCTAGTCATAACCAATTTAAACTATAGAACATCAAATAGAACATGAGAATTCAGATAAATGAAAACTAACCATGTTTTCCTTGTTCCAAGCTAATCCTCGGTGGCACAATCCGAGTATTGTCACTTTACACAAGACATAAAATGAAATAAGGACTAAGATGTTCCTTTAACTACAAAAAAAAAAAACAAATATATTCCCTAGTTTGAATTAATTCGGACTAGAGTACGGTAGTGGATCTGATACCCCGTAACGCACCATAGAATTCCACACCGAGTATAGTCTGCATCATTTTGTACACGAAAACCGCAAATACCTTTTTTTGGTTCGATGTTTATGCTTCTAGAAACTCGAAAGATCAGTGACTTATGTAGAGCGATTATTGTTCTCGTTTAAAAAATGCGAGACAGGTTTTGCAAAAGGTAAGAAGCCAGATTTGCAGCTGTTATCCTAATTGAAACCAGTCTGAAGCATTCCAGATTGAACAATTTCCTCAAAAACTGCAAAAATAACTAAAAATCCACTTATATTCACTTAATTTCCCAGTCGGAAAGATTAGGCAAAAATGCCGGAGAAATGCGGGAAAAATGCGGGAATTTTTAAATTAAGATTGTGTGGCCACCCTGTAACAATCGCTTTTGCCTCCAAGACGTTATTTCGCGTTCAAAAATATTCACAAGGCTAACAAACAAATGTTCAAAAATAATGGACTTCATGTTTGAACGATCCCTTGAACCTCTGGCGCAAATGATGATTGACCGCTCCACTTAGGAAACGCTAATCGGCTCCCTCTTCCCCTATGCGTTTTATATGAAGCAGTTCAAAATGTTGTACCAATTGTCACTCTTAATACCTCTCCCTCCCTTCAGTGCGCGACGTTATCAACAACACACTTTTATGTTTCCACTGATTCCGTGTTCATTGCAAGCGTAAAATGTAACAAACTTTACATTAACATTTTTAATCGCACACAATATCGCATGTCATATCCGCATTCCGACCTTTTTAGAAGATAAGCTAGATTTTTTTTTTTTTTTCGGTTTGACAGTACCACCGGAACAAATTTTTGAGTTTCAGTGACTATGTACTAGAAGTGTCAAGTTGTTCCCGGGTTGGATAAACCACATTGAACATTCACCCTTCAATCGCCGACAAGTGCGAACCACAAAGTTGCCAGTTGAGTGTAGTGAAGTTCTTTTAAAAAAAAAAAAAAAACCGCGTGCGCTCTCGGAAGCCATTTTGTAGTTTTTACGGTGTTTTTAATGAATTACAGTGATTTGAATTAAATAGATAGAGAAAGAACAATTTTTGACTTTTATAATTTTTAAATTTTTTTTTAGCTAATTAAGGAAAGAGAGAAAATATAATTGAAATCGGAGTTTTTGTTTAGGCTAAATTAGGTTAGGCAGTTGTGTAGATAGTGATAAGCAGCGGTCTGTGCTTGTTCAACAAGCATGGACCAGTCAGACGATAACAGGCAATTAGTACCGCCGGACAAAGGTAAGGATTTGATTGGTTTTCCATTACCCCCCACATCAGACGAAGACATGATTGAAGATGACTTTCTGGGCTTCCTGGAAGTTGACAAGACGGACCCAACTCAACAGAACAGGAAAAGACGAGACGAAAAAGACAATAAAGAAAGTGAGAAGAAACGTACAAGATCACACATAGCCAAAAACACACGAACACAAACATTTGACACAGCCACCAACCATCCATCACCACAACCACAAACGTCTCACAATATAACCACACTAACACCAACCCAGCCAGGAACATCAAACAGAAATAACAACTCCAACATCCACATCAAGAACCACACATACTACGTAATTTTTATTGAACCAATTTCGATTAAAGAAGGACAGAAGGTTCTCGTACCAATGGAAGTAGGAAAATTCCTACATGATGCGTAATTGGACCAATTTACTGAATTAAAAAGAGCGGGACAATTTCGATACAAAATTACATACAAAAAACCACAGGATACTGAGAAAATTCTCAATGCCACGGCACTCCTAAAAAACAATAATTACAAGGCATACATTCCGAAAATGCTAACGGAAACGACAGGAGTCATCACAGACATCCCAGCCTCGTTCACGGATCGAGAAATACGATTGAATGCAGTCTGCAACAAAAAAATCACGAGTGTTGAGCGAATAAAGAGAAAAAGAGACACCGAACTGATCAATACAAGATCCGTCAAAATCACTGTCGAAGGCCCAGAACTACCGGAAGTGATACAAATCTATGGAGTATTCTGCAAGCCGAAAATATACATCTACCCTGTGAGGGTTTGCAACAAGTGCTGGAGACTGGGACATAAGGCCACGGCATGTAAAAGCAAGGAAACTTGCCAAAGATGTGGAAAATATATCTCTGATGAACACAAAGGTTGTGACGACAAGGCACCCTTAAAATGTAAAAACTGTGGAAACAAACATCTACCGACAGACACGAATTGTCCAGAAAGAAAAAGAAGAGAACACATTAATGCAGCAATGATGTTGAATAAAATGACGTTCACAGAAGCAGCAGAACTCTACCCAAAAATACAAAACAGATACGCCATACTGGAATCTACCGACGAATTTCCAAGACTGGAATATCCAAGTAGATCAAACCCAGGATTCAGGCAGGAGATAGAAAGTCACAAAAAAATCGACTACAGTAAAGTAGTTCAACGCCTACTGAAACCTAAACCGAAAATTACCATGATCAAAAACGTTTTCCCTCAAAATGAACAAATTCCAAAACAGATAAGCACAATTACAAACAACCCACATGCAGTATCGGAAGCAGAACGGCTTCAAACAATGTCAAAGAATCTTCTCAACTTTTTTTCAACACTACTTCATCCCAATGTGGAAAGCAAAACTGAATCGGATCCGATCTCGGACCTTCTACTGATCGAAATTGGCACAATGATTAAAAACTTAATTGAATTAATCGAAACAAAAAATATACATAAATAACAGTAAACACTTTTCGGAAATAATGGATATGTTTACTGAAACTTTAAATATCTCACAACTTAATATACACAGTCTAGACCACTTCAAAAAAGAGAGACCTTAAAAACATACTTAACAATTAATAACGTACATGTATTCCTAATACATGAAATCTGGATTAAAGAAACTGAAAAATATAAATTCTTGAACTACTCTTTGTTCACGAAATGTAGACTTGATGGTTATGGCGGATCAACTATAATTACACACCCGACGTTACAGGCAGTAGAAATAATAATCCCAAATGTAGATCTTGAACTAGTGGCAGTAAAAGTGAAAATTTTTAAAAATCCAACAATTTTCATTTCCTTATACATTTCCCCAGATGCAGCAACAGATGACATTAAAGCATCATTGGAAAATTTATTCAAGTTTATCCAGCACAGTAGCATTCCAATTATCTTGGGCGGTGATTTTAATGCACATCACCCAATGTGGGATAACGTTGCAATCAGACCTGACCGTAGAGGAGAATTTATTAGTGACCTTTTAGTAAATTATGACGTAATTTTTCACAATACAGGTGTTCCAGCTAGATGGGAAGATATCAATCAAACTGCATCAGCAATTGACTTTACATTAACTACGGTTGATTTGGCATCAGCCATAAGCTGGGAAGTACAGTGACGGACAAAACAATAAGACCACACCATAGAGCAATTTTCATTCATCCATCCTAACCGCCAATTTGAATTGAGCGTATGCGACACCAAGTGCCAAGTACATGAACTTACTTGACAAGAGATTTCACTAGCTTTTAAGCATCGGGAATAAACATTTCGAGCCAGACGCATCGGAAGCTGCGAAAGGATAAAAAAAAAGTGCGACAAAATTATAAGACCAATCTCACATTTTAACTGATTTTGTAACAAATATCGCTGTTTTTCTGAAGTAAGTTGTTTATTGATGTGCCAAATTAATCTCTATCATATTGTCCATCGAACAAGAGATTACATTTTGTCAATTATATGAATAATTGGAAAAAAATGGGCCGAAGCTAGCACTGCACAGAGAATCAACGGATTCATATCCGGCAGATGGCGAAAGAAGAAACACTCAATGAAAAATTGCTGCATTCCTGGGACGATCGAAAACATTTGTTTTCAATGCTCTCCGTGACCCGAGACCACGAGTGGAAACTGGACGTCCCCGGAAAACTACAGCTAAGGATGACGGCCATTTCAAAAGACTATCTAACATTGACACATTCAAGTCAGCAACGAAGATCAGAGACGACTTGAAGTTGTCCGCGAGTTCCAGGACAGTTCAGTGACGGCTAGTTGAGAAGCAGTTGATTGGAAGAAGCCCTAGGAATGTTCTAATGATAACACGGAAGCATCTCCAGGCACGTCTAACATTTGCGAAGGAACATCTGGGTTGGATTGGGCCCGAAAATGGTAAAAAATGGCGGAACATCCTTTGGTCAGATGAAACAAAAGTGAATTTAATTGGATCTGATGGAAAACGCTGGGTTCGCCGACCTATTGACTCTGCTTTCAAACCACAGTACTCAACGAAAATATTCAAGCATGGAGGAGGTAATATCGTGATCTGAGGATGTTTTTCCTGGTACGGTGTTGGCCCACTCTTCTGGGTAAATGAGATAGTGAACCAGTACCTTTACGCTGAGGTCTTGGAGAATGTAATGCTACCACATGCTGACTGAGAAATGCTATTAAAATGGCAGTTTATGCAAGATAAGGATCCTAATCATACTGCCCGTACTGTGAAGAAATGGTTTGAGGATCACAAAATTGATGTAATGCAATGGCCGGCACAATCCCCGGATCTCAATCCAATAGAAAATCTATGGCAGATAGTCAAAAAGTCGGTGAATCCTTTGAAATCGAAGAATAAGAAAGAACTATGGAGCAAGATTCAGGAAGCGTGGTATGCTATCCCTGACAGCATATGTCGAAACTTCGTTGAGTCAATGCCGAGGAGATTGCGAGAAATGATCCGAAATAATGATTATACTGCTAAATACTGATGATCAAAGCTGAGGAAAACGGTTTTCTGAATGAATTAACGGATGGTCTTATTTTATTGTCGCATCATTTTCTTGCTCTGAAATGCTGGAAAGGCAGTTTTGGTTTCTTTATTGTTTTTATTACTTTGAACATGTCTTATTTTGTTGAGAAATATAATAAATTATAATTTTAAGTTGAAATCATTCAATTTGAAAATTTAATAACTAAGCCTCACAGCTAGATCTGTTGCAATGAGTGGTGGTCTTATTGTTTTGTCCGTCACTGTAAGTGAAGAAAATCTAGGTTCAGACCATAAGCTCATAGAATTTAAAATCCAAAATTATAATAAATTCTCATTTAATGTACCACGCACAATTATAAGCAAGGAAAAAGCAATAGAATACTTAAACGAAATCGATCCAAAAGAAATAAATGATGTAAGCAGCTTAGAGGAAAAAATCCAAATAGCGCTAGACAAAGCATCCTACAAAATATATCCTAACAGTAAGAAAAAGGTCAAGCCATATTGGACAGAAAATATTAAAAAACTTTATGAAGAGAAAAATAAAACTCACATACAATTCAGGAAAAACTTAACACTAGAAAACAAACTAAAATATAAAAAGGCGGAAAGAGAATTCACCAAAGAACTGAAAAAGGAAGTTGATAAATATCGACAGAACATGCTAGAAGACATAAACGAAGATACAAATGTTAATAGAATGTGGGAAATAGTTAAATGTATATCAGGCAATTTCAAAAACAAAAATAATTCCGAAATCATAACAAATATCGAATTAGCTAAACAATTTTTGGAAATAAATTTCAAAAAGGAAACCAATAAAGATTACAATTTTTCTAATATTACAGTAGACGAGAAAAGATTCAGTGATAAATTGAGCAACGCTCAAATGTTCAAAACAATTAATAACAGAAAAGACACTTCAGCAGCTGGTCTAAATAGGCTATCCTATTTCTTCCTTAAAAGAATCAAAACTGAACTGCTCATTAAAATCCTAGAATTAACTAACGAAGTTTGGGAAAACTTAAACATACCAGAACAATGGTTGAACATTAAAATAATACCCATATTAAAACCATCTAAAGATAAATCGAACCCAAAATCATATCGACCTATTGCATTAATTAATATTAATCTGAAAATCATTAACTGCGAAGTTAAAAAACGATTGAACACCTTTTGCTCAGAAAACAATTTGATCCCTTCCTTGTCATTTGGTTTTAAAGAAGATTCATGAACAATAGACTGTATCAACTACATAATTTCAACAATAACCGAAGCACAACGCAATAAATCAATAGTAACTACAATATTTCTGGATCTTACCAAAGCATTTGACTCCGTGGACATAACAATACTACTAAAGCAGCTGGACAATATGGCAGTACCAAACAAAATTTCAAGATGGCTTAAAAAATATCTCTCTGAAAGAACAATAATATTAGAAACAAACCTAGGACAACTAACCAAAATAACGAATAAAGGCCTTCCACAAGGCTGCCCCCTATCCCCTTTGCTTTTTAATTTATACACTAGCTCGCTGCACGAAATTAATACCGATAAAGTAATATTAGAACAATTTGCTGATGATTTCGCAATTACAATAATCGGTGAAACCATAGAAGAAGTGCAATTAACGGCCAACATAACACTGGAAAGAATAAAAGAAAAATTAAAACAAATCAAGATAGAGGTAAATGCGGAAAAATCAGCAGTGATTCTATTCACTCCAAGAACAGAAGAAAAAATAAATGTTGTTATGGGTGAGAGTAACATAAAACAAATAAATCAACACAGATATTTAGGTTATGTAATCGACCAAAAAATATCACATAAAATGCATATAAATCACATAAACAATAAAGCTAAACAAAAACTAAATGTGCTAAAAATAATATGTAAGAAAAAGAACGGAGCACACCCGCAAACGGCTCTAAGAATCAATAAAGCAGTTTTACGCTCCCAAATAGACTATGGGTTGACAATTTACGGTGGAGTCGCCAAAACCAATCTTCAAAAACTTAATTCAACATACAATGCCGGGATAAGAACATGCTTAAGACTATTAAAATCTACGCCTATTAATGTTCTCTATGCAGAAGCAGGAGGAATGCCAATCAAGGAAAGAGCAAGTTGGTTAAACATGCTAAACATTTTCGCGTATAATAAACCTATAATTAATATTTTAAGCAAATTTACAGAAATGAACTATCTCCCTAAAAAAAATACTTTTTTGGAAAAAATTACATTCGAAAACAATTATTTAATTGTGCAAACGAATTGCTCCATAATTTCTAATGCAACCAAACGATATATAGAACAAATAGATAAACTACAAATAGTAACAGAAATACCGAATCTAAATAAACCAAATATGAATGAATTTACTATAAAAGTTTTGACAAATGAATTTATCCAAAAAACATACGAAAACTACATCAAAGTATATAAAGATGGGTCAAAAACTTCAGATAAATGCGGTATAGGTATATTGATAGAAAACATCGAATCAATTAGTTGCAAAGTTAACAACGAACTATCGATAATGAATGTCGAGCTAACAGCGATTAATTCAGCAATTGATATAATTAACACACAGTCAGAAAGTCATTTTGTTATATGCTCAGATTCAAAATCAGGTCTAATGTCTCTAAAATCAAGGAAAATTAAAAATAACTATTTAATTAAAGAAATTCTTACCAAACTCAAAAGCTCATCTAAACAAATATCCCTTCAATGGGTTCCAGGACACAAAGGTGTAATTGGCAATGAAAAGGCGGATTCACTATCAAAACACGGATGCAATAGCTCGAACGTGATATACTCAAGTTTACCGCTGACGGATGCTTTCAATTTAGCTAAAAAGGAATCATTACAAGAATGGATTAATTCATATACAAATTTATCAAAAGACAAGGGTCTTCGACACTTTAAAATATATCCAATTCCCACTCTTAAACCCTGGTTTTACAACACAAGTCTTGAAACACATGAAATTATCAGCATAGGAAGACTAAGTACTTTCCACACACTGACGAAAGAAAAACTTTACCAATGGAAACTTACTAACGACGAAAACTGCGATGAATGTGGGGTGAAGGATGATATAAATCACGTCCTTTTCAATTGCACTAAATACATTGAAAATAGATATAAATTCAGCTGCTTGCTCGCTGTTGACAACACCGACGATTTGCTTAAGGAAGCTGAAACAAAAACTTATCGAGAAATAGCCAAATTCATTAAACTAAACCGAATTCAAATTTGATAACGCGTTTGATTCTTTCTCAATCTAAATAAAAACAAAAACAAACACTAATCCATGATTGGTGCTCACTGTCAATTCATGGAATAACACTGTCAAAACAAACAACCCGTACATCGAAACATAATAAAGAGGCGAAAATGAGGCTCAACAAAAACTTCACGACTTGACAATACTTGGCAGTGTAGTCCGTCAGTTGTGGACTCGCCACTAAAGGGTGAACAGAAGAAGAAGAAGAAGAAGAAACCACATTGATTATTCCGGTTTTTTCTCTGTTTAAGAGGGGGTGTGGGGGGAGTTATATTAAAAAAAGTTGGCTACACTATCAATGTAAAGTGCGCTAGGCGACATGAAGATGAAAAGCCATCCAAATCGTTAGTTTACATACAAATCACGATTTTAGAATCTCAAATTACCGCATATGCGTATGCGTAATTGCGTATCTTACAAACTTCCATCAGGAACGTTAATATGTTAAGATGTTCTATAAATCTTAACAGATTAGCCATAACCACACAAATATTAAAGATCCTGATCGCTGTAAGGCCAGGCGCCCACTGATGTGGCGGAGGTGCGGCATCTGCTAGCATGTCAAAACATCTTGTCGCCGTTCGCCTCCTGCCACAAGACTTTGACTCTATATTTTGACATGGTATGTGATACCACACCTCCGCCACATCAGTGGGCACCTTAACAGTTACGCACGAGTGGATTTTTCTCCAAAAACGTGAAATTACGAACCGGATTACAACAATTTATTCCAAATTATTCAACGTGGATAAAGATTTACATCCATTTCGTGAATAAATTCATGTGTAACATGTGAAATGTCCTATTGTAAGAGAATCTTTGTATGCTCTTTTCTACACGATTTATTTTAGTGCATCTAGTAGTGCTGCATATATAGCGCATCTGATGTTATAGAGGAATCCAACCTGAAAAAAGAAGAAAACACCGAGTGGTGATAAATCTGACAGCTCCCTTATTAAAGTAGTATAGGACGAACATTTTAAAATGCTTCTAGAAAATTCAAATGAAATTTTAATTAAAAGCGGTATGATGTAGGAAAAATCCCTAACTGCACAATAGGCGCATTATTTTAAGTTTATTTTTATTTTGCTGAAAATGTCTTTATTAAGTAGTTTCGGATCATACAACAAACCGCTTTTAATTAGAATTTCATTTGAATCTTCTAGAAGCATTTTAAAACTTTCGTCCTATACTTTAACATGGGAGCTGTCAGATTTATCACCACACGGTGTCTTCTTATTTTTTCAACCTGGATTATTCCATAGAGGAATCCAACTGTAAGAAAAATCCAAAACTGCACAATAGGGCGATTTTTGACGTAGGACTACGTCTGTGTTTTCAATACTGGGGTACACGTTCGAATTGCGAAAATTTGGAGCGTCACGAAAAATATATAGGTTTTGAACGTTAATAACTAAGTCATTCCACGATTGATTTCCAAAATGTTTGCACCAATCGATCGGAACATTTTCCACGCTTCGATTTAAATATTTCAAACTATTGTTTTTTTAACATGCAACTAATAAAATTAACGCAAATATGAAGTGATGTATTATAGTATCGATTTTTCATAGTAAATTTACCAAATACACAGTACTTTCCGCGCACAGACTTCATATTTAAGTAAGGAACGTCTCCTAGGCAGCCATGAATGTTATATAACGGGTACACCTTCGCATTTTGATTTAGTTTTCCGGCGGTCGTGGAGCTGTGCAGAGTAGTATCTGCAGTTGGATCGTAGCCGGCAGCAGCACTGGCGAGCAGTCGTTGCTCAGAGACGCGTTGGTGCAGTTGGCTATTGTTGCCGGTGCTCCCGTCAACCTCGCTGTGAGAAACATGGCTGCTGAAGCCTACTATTTGGCGGGAAAAAGCCGCCCGTGACAACGAGACAAGAATCAACTATCCCACGTCACCTAAAGATGGCCACCCGCAACGACGAGTAGCTGAACCAAGAATACCAAGAAGAAAGCCCAAGTTCAATCGCGAACTGTTTCTCCCCCGTCAACGAAATCCGTCCTTTTCAGGACGACCAAATTAGTTTGCCAACTGAAGAGTTCGTTTGTTTGAATTTTTCTCTGGTGCTGTTTGAAATTTCCATTACCCGACTGAACATGGCATTGCTTTAAACGCCGCGTCCCGGAGTAAATGGCAAAGCGCGTTGAACAACTAATGAACCAACAGATCCATAACTATCTTCTACGCGTTAGAGATAGTGGCCCTCTCAACCATCGTAGAAAATACAACCGGGGCCGTATCATAATTAAGAGCCACCAAATGCTTTCTAGAGAGTGTACAATAGAATTGTCTCTGCCCTTTTCAGGACTGACTTAAATCAATTAGCGGATGGCCCTGACGTGTATGGGAATTAGATTGCTGCGTAGTCCTACGTCACCTTTGCGCACAACCCCATAGGGCTGTACCTTGTAGTTTTTTATTTTTATTTTTATTTTTTTGAAAATGTCTATATTGAGTAGTTTTGGACTTTTCTAGAAGCATTTTAAAAGTTTCGTCCTATACTTCAACATGGAAGCTGTCAGATTTATCACCACTCGGTGTCTTCTTCTTTTTTCAACCCGGATTCGTCCATACGGCAAGAGAGTAAATTATTGCATTACAATGAAAAACATAAAGGAGATATAATTGTTAACGAAAGAAAAATTAAACAAAGAAAGCTTCTCAGTTTTACGGCCGTATGACAGTTTTCTCTTGCTATAAAATTTTACAAGATAACGTCACTGACTAATTTTTGTGTTCATTCTGTAGAATAAATTTAATTATTTGACAGAAATCAGTAGTTTGTTTCAGAGTAGGAAATAGAACAGCTACGCAAAGATAAGCATACCACACGAATTGCGATTAATTCTCATTTTACGTTCGTGTACATTTCCGATGTTCTGCTCGATAGGTAGCTCTGATTCCTCCATTTTACAATAAGGCAGGAGACAGGCGCACAATGGCACAATTCTGAAAAAAAGACGGTCAAAAACATTTTCACCCTTTTGTTATCATTTTATCGACTAGGTGTCTTCAGAAGATCTGCTAAAAATGTTATTCCGCATCTGTTAAAAAAACACGCCTAACCTTTCATAAGGGCTTAAGTACACTTTCCAATTCTAACTTTTTCCAGCTACGAGATAACGGGTTATTGTTTTCGACAAAGTTGTAGAACGACTAATTTTAAGAAAAGTTGCTGAAGACACTAAGTTTTCAAAGCCAAACGTTAAAGAGATATAATTGGTTTTCATTCAGCTTTACCTTAAACCTGTTTTTTTGAAATAATTAGTACTTTGTTCAAATTTGACAATTTCAATATGTTCTAAGAAATTGTAGGAATTATTAAAATACACATTTTTGCTGAACATAGCAATGCTCTCTGGTGACCACATTTTGCTATATGGTTATTCAAGTGTCTGTGTGACGTCATAATCAACCGCCTCAAAAAGGGTGGGCGGGTCCTGGCGGGTTCTAAAACAGATTGTATTTGAAAGATTATCTTATGAACTAGTATTAATGAAATTTTCAGCGTTGGGTACTGAAGGGTACCTAGTAAAACCTCAGTTTGAAAAAGTACAGGTTATAAGCCAATTCATATTTCGCATGTGACGTAATATACAACAAACTAAAAAATATATGTATGCGGGTCCTGGCGGCATCTCAAATCGATTGTATTTGTAAGATTATCTTATGAAAAAGTAATCCTGAAATTTTCAACGTTGGGTACCAAAGGGTACCCGTTTAATTCTTAATACAAAATAGTTCAGTAGAAAAAAAATATGCTGAAAAGTGTAATATTATCTATTTGACAAACGGGCGTTATATGTAGAATCCATTTTAATTTGCTGTTGATAAATGTATCAATCGTACAAACTTATTTCTGTCTTCAGAATCATCACTTGAAAGTTCATTATCTGATTTCAAAATCAATTTTTGGGCCATTTCGCTTTGAAAACCTGTTAAAAAAAAACAAAAGGAAATTGAGAACATACTGAAATTGTCAAATTTGAACAAAGTACTAATTATTTCAAAAAACAGGTTTTAAGGTAGTACTGAATGAAAACCAATTTTTTTTTTTTTATGTTTGGGTTTGGAAAATTTGTGGGTTTCGCGAATTTTTTTTAAAATTGTTGGTTTTTCAATTTTTTGGAAAAAATAAACCCTTTTGTCGGGGGGGGGGAAAAGTAGGGGGGGGGAGTGTTTTTTTGAGTTTTTGGGAGGGTGGGGGGGTTTTTTTTTGATATGGGGGAAAATTTTTTTTGGGGGTTTTCTTGAGGAAACAACTTGGAAAAAAAGTGGAAAAAAGAGGGTAAATTTTTTTGTGGTCGTTTTTCAGAAGTGTGCCAATGTGAGGCGCCTTTTGTTGTATTGATTGTATTTGCTTCTCATTCATGAATGTAAAAATTTGGAAAGCATTTCCACATAGGGGAGCTGTTCCATTATTCATCTCATGATCCATTATTCATACTAATTGGAAATGTAGGTTTGATTCCTTTTGTTATTAAGTTTGCTTGCTTTCAACAACAAATACAAATAAATGAAATTAACAATAAATAAAAAGTAAGAAATCAGATGGTTATGCGTCAATCTTTTGTTTTCAAGAAGCACGAACTGAAAGGTGATGAGATGAAAATGGGATTGGTAACCCTAGATACTATACTTGTATCGAAGTCTTTTATGATGAGGCGATTTTGTCTATATAATTCAAGCTACACAGTTTTGAAGAAAAATGCAGATTTAGAGTACGCACCGGTAATGGACGATGTGTCACGTCATCAAGAAGAATTCAAACTAACGAGACAGTTCACGGAACGGAAGATTAGGTCAACATGCGGAACAAGAGATAGTGCTCTAAATAGAAGTAATTTCAAGCTAAGCAGGTATTTTGGTAGAAACCATTTCCAACTTATCGAAACGTAACTGATTCTTACCGTCATTTACTAACCTTTTTCTTCCTACAACCTTACACACCAACAATTCTCCCACCCTACCCCAATCCCGAGGGCAGCGATGCAAGATTATTGTACACCTCTATTGTGCACTAATAGTGTATCACGCAAAATTCAAAACCCTCATGGGTAGGAATGTTGCGAAGCCTATTCAACTATTCCCTAGTGTAGTATGTAAGGTATGAGTTCTTAAACTCAGACTGGTGACTTGGCGCCTATCCCCCTAATACATCAATAAAATAAAAATAAAAATAAAATAAAATTTAGGATGCGAATGGTTACTTAACGTTTTAGCAGTATGATTAGGAGATACCGCAGTGCTGTAAGTAGTCAACATAGGTACACCATTGCAATTGACAGTTGCCTGGAAATATGATTCGCAGTATGAATTATTAATACTATGCATACGCTTGTTGGAATACTTCTTGGGGTTGACTTCAGTGCTACTAGTTGTCAACATAGACTACATCGATGGCTTGCATATCGTTCCTAAGAATAATTGTTTGGTAATTTACAAAACTTTTTGAAATCTAGCTACTACTGCATACGGCCTGGAGATGACCTTCATTAAACAAAGCTCGTGCTGACATCTTACTTACCTTACCAATCAGACCAAGGCCGGTGTGGCCTCTGCTGTACAGAGAAGTTGTCTCCATTGTATTCGGTTCGTTCTCGAGAATCATTTTAACTGGGTTGTCGTCCGACATTCTTATGGTATTCCCAGCCCATCGTAGGTGCTGACATGTAGGTTAGGGTATTAATTTGTGCTTCCATTTTACGACTGCATAACAAATTATTATCGAGAGAAAACTGAAACTAATTTGTTTTTAAATAATACACACTTAGAAAATAACACCGAACTCGCTTCAATTTTCTACTGAACCACATCGGTTAAGCTGAGATTAAACTGTTTGACGAAACGCCAAATATTTGACAAATTTTGTCAAATATATTTGATCAACGTGTGATCGGCAAATATATTTGACCAAATATTGCTATGGCAAATATTTGGTTTGTGTTTGTCGTTCCAATTATTTGGCAATTTGTCAAATAGTGTGATGCCCTTTAATATGGTTTATCAAATATGTTTGCACAATACAAGCAAATAATTTATTTGACACTCTTGAAATTCTTGAGTGGCAAACATGAGCAAATTCATACCGGCAGCACGGATGACAGCTGTCAATTCGTGAACATTGAATTTCGTCAGTTGTATCAGTTCGATCGGTTTCATAGAAATGGAGCTAGCACAAAGTGATTCATTTATCGATGCATCGATTATATTTACATGGGACTAGACAATGAGTGCTTTCCCGTTTGTTCCACTTGAGGTGACTATTCGCCGTTTATGACTTATCTTGGAAGCAATGAAAAATCAATCAAATTCCAGCCGCATGGAGGGGTAAGTGCTGATTTGCCTAATGTTTTTTCCCGTCACTCACGGTAACCCTAAACAAGTTTTGCAGCGTACTGAACTGTTTTGTCCTGTGTGTACCGGACCCCTATAACTTTGTACCTATGAACCTGTTTCCAGCGGCACACCGGCTACCCAACAAAAAGTACAAAAACATAGGAAATCTTCGTATGTTCATCAAGGAAATATATCACGAGATTTGTCTCAATTACATGAACTAGTCGGAAGCCGGAGGAAGTGGACTGCTGGACAACTTCGATACTGTGATCGACCGAACACCAATGGGAGAGAGGCAAACTAGTCGCAAGATTGTCCCCTTCCAGGGAAAGGAATCCAACAACGATTCTGCGCTAGTCGATCTATTGGGCAGTTCTGCTGTTAACGCAATTTTGAATGATTCCGATAAAAAGATTCGTCCTTTCAGCATACGCCGGATGACGGACAACAAGCGAGCCCAAGCAATGTCAAACGACGAAGAGTAAGCACGCGAGGACACGTAAGACATAACACGTAAGGAGAATTTCAATTTCGTTATCGTAAATGGATCTGATGTTTTCACCTGTTTTAGCTATGAATCCGTCCTCTGAGGAAGTTCAAGAAAAGCCTATTGGTCGTCTGCCGCGGCTCGCCGGAGGTTGAGTTGAGTACTGTGTTCTAGACAATTTTAGATATTTATCTTGGAATAAAATTGAAAACTTTAATGGAACATTTCGAGTTTTCGTTAAACAAAATCCCTATCAAACGAAAGAATAGATTGAGTTTAAAGTGTTTTTTCTTGCGTTTAATTTGATATAGAAAGGTATTGTAATTTATGATTTCCTGAAAATCGATGTGTCTAGTTTTAACGGGGCAGTTAGGTTTCAGCTTATATTCACTTGCTCGCTTTCGCTAGCTCATTCATTGGAGTGAAATGACCTTCTACTGTCTGCCGATAAATAAATTCCGAGAATTATCCCAGTCCCGTTTCAAAACTTCAATCAGTGTCCTGGATATTTACCGCATGCCAGATGTAAAAGAATTAAAAGAAGTACATCAACTTACAACTGGACGTGACCAATTCACTGCAGAGTAGGTAATCCGATGATTAAATCATCTCAACATAGTGCACCGTACTGCTTTTATCACTTCAAGCAGAAGAAGAAAAAAAGATGAACAGGATGAGCATCAGCCAACTGCGGTCGGTGATCTATTCTTTACGAACACTCATAAGGATGATCCCGGTGGCTAGTATTTTATCCAGAACGAACTGCACATAAATATTGTTACAAACGAGACTGGAGTTCTGTTGGAGCATATACTATGCTCCATAGGGCGCATATCAGGAAAAACAGGTTTGGTATCAAGGTACTGACCTGGTTGGTCCATGAAATCAATTCGACGTATGACAACGATGATCAACGATCTGAAATTAAATGTCTAGACGAGAAGTTGCCCCAGATTGTAGCATTGTAGCAACGAACCATCGGAACGATGGACTAAGTTTTCCAGTATGCTCATCGATCGGTGCCGATGCTAATAGGTGTATAATTCTAGCTTTTGATACTTTGATCCTAATCGCAACGGGCTTCAAACGGTAGCGTGACGATCCGGATCGAGTTCACCGCTGCTCCTGACCCGAAACGACGACGAAGGGATCGTGAAATTCTAATCCCATCTTGGCACGACGTCCAGTTTTAAACGTCTATAAAGGTGGTAGCCCTGGAATCTAGGTAAGTTTTCGTCGATTCTGTAGAAGCGTTCCGCAAAGGCTTGGAAAAACATCAACCAAACATTCGGAAGATAGTATGTACTGTGTAATATTCTGTGAATAATTTTATGGTTTGGAGGGATAATATTCAGACGCCGAACCCATAAAACAGCTGCTCGACTTGGACTCGAAACTGGGAAAAAGCATGATCATTAACAAAAGTATCGCATAGTCCCAATCCGGTGGATACTATTTCGGTCGTGGAAGATTTGATCACCTTTTTGGATCACATCAACATAAAGAAACATCAACGTTATTTATGCATGCTGATGAAGGTTGAACGGAAGATTGAAGCGGGTGAAAGCGAAGCAGGTACTTCGGAATTAGCTGCCGTAATGGGATTCACCGGGTTCGGGGGCTAGAAAAAGTAGGAAGCTTATTATAGGAGGCATAGTATGGTAACTTCACCAGGAACGTTTGTTTACTCGATTCACTTTCTTTGATTATTTTCTGCAATGTTCCCATCAATGTTTGGCTTGAAATATATGTATGCTATCATTTGCAAACAGTGTAATACGTCATCAAATATATTTGTAGAACGTTGGTCAAATAACCCATTTCTTTAGTCAAATATTTGCCAAAAATAATCAAAGTGTGGACAAACAACTTTGCCAACAGCATTATTTACCAAAAGTTAACGAGACAAAGTTTTGGCATATTGTCAAACAGTGTGATATTAGCTTTACCAACAAGAAACCGAAGAAATCGTTTATATACTGTTTTCGGGTGAATTTTTTGAGTCAGACCCGAATTTCGGTTACTATATGATATAGTTGACAGATAAAAATAAAAGATGAACCGATCAGTACGGTAAAGCAGGGATATTCCAGAGTTAGGTACACGAAAACCGAGAAAACTCGGTAAACTGAACGCAACCTTTTGCTGAATATTCGAGTCAATTCCGCGTCGGCTTTGTCTACCGAAAAACCCGGTATATTAGCTGAAGCGATAAGGTCTGAAGAATCGTCAGCCATTTTATCTCGCGTGTGCGGCGCGAAAATTCTCCGTACTTTGTTTTTTGCCAGGTGAAAATAGAAAAAATAACCAAGAGACTACAACAGGATGCACGGCCAAATTTGGATTTTTCAGATATAATCCTAAATAAGTTATAGAGTATTTTTCATACATCTACTATCCTAAAGTCCGTGCTCCATAATATGTTCTATTGTGATTTGTCCAACTCAACGGGTAAACTGAACTGAAGGTGATTTTGAAAGAAGGGGAACTTGGAGTAGAGCACACCTACCCACTAGTTGACACTAAATATTGGCCAACGTGCTTTTGCACATTTGTTTGAGATTTGTTAAGCGACAAAAATTTCCAAATCCAAAGTTCGGATTCGGAGCAGCACGGCGCTGCATCAGTGCCCGGACTTTTTGTTCATGAATCTGGAAATTTTTCAAATCACAAACTAGCATGCAGTTATGAGCTTGTAAACTTATCATAATAGCATATTAGCGTTAAATCTGAGAGGGTTGATTCATCGACTTCTTTTACAATTGTTCCAAGTTGTAACATTCCGCCTACTTGCATGTTAGGCGGTGGAAATTTCTTTCGTGATTTGGAATCGGTGGATTGTGAATTTATAATTAGGTTGTTACAGGACGCGGAGAGACTATTTAGGGAAACATACATTGAGAGTAGCTGAGCGAAAGAGAATATAAATGAGCGTTCAGGTGATTTGTTTATAGATCAAATCAATAATTAACCTTCAAACATTCGATGTCTTCACTAACAATAAAGGGTGACAATAACAGTATCGACCAGTAACATTTCAAGATTACGGGGCGATTAAGTACCCTGGGCATTGGCAAAACCTTGAGGTAGCTTGATAACTACCAGGTTCCAGGGCGTATCTGGATCTTTACCCAAACGGGAAAGATGCAAACCAGTGATGCCAGGGGTGATGTGGACCAGAAGTGCATTTGAACCCACTAGTAGTAGCATATTAACTTTTAATTCGACACCTTTCCAGGGTGGCCACAGACTCGGGAAAATCGGGAAATACGGGAAAAATGCGGGAATCCAAAATCATCGGGAAATATGCGGGAAAAAGTCGGGAATTTAAAAATCCATCGGGAATTTTTGTTTTATGACAGGAACCATGCTCACACCTTTTTCAAATTGATGATTTGAACATGGATTTGGTCACCATCTATTAACTTTTGGTAACGACAAGTGCGCGATCGCCATCTTGTTCTACAAGATACGAAGACCAATCTCCGTGGTCTAGCGCAGATCCAAAGGATTCCGGTTTTGCACATTGCAAGTGGTGCAAACGTAGTTTCGAAATTAATTCTATGGGCGAGTTGCCTTCGCCAGCTTCAAATCATTATTTTTTCCACCTCGAAGAGATCAACCAACGATGGTAATTTTAGCCATAAAATCTAGTGTGATTCAACAAATGTACCTGCAACGCTCGATTGCGGTAACGATTTCGTTCTCGTTAATAAACAAATCAATTTAAGTAGGTACTTCAGCTGCATTAACCCATTCTTACCCATGGTGTGTAAAGAGCACCAACATGTTTTTTTTTTTAAATTCAATCATAAAACAATTTGGATAATATTGTAATGCAATTTTTGTAAGCTTATAACATTACTAGTATAGTAATGTGGAATGTCGACTTGGAAATCGGTTTTGCCTCTAAATAGGCAAGTGAGAGAATTCGCACAAAATTCCGACAAGGACGTTTTGGCATTCCGCAACAAGCGTTGGTCTTTTCACTGTGGTTTTTTAGAAGGCTTCTCAACAAATCTCCATTAACATACCCTTAAAGCGTTACGTAACCTGCATTAACCCTGATGGTATTTCTCACTTCACGAACTTAGCTATAAAGCGTCTGGAGCTGTGTCTGGAAACGTTCGTAGATAAAGACCATCTAAGCGCTGCAGTTGCTGAAAAAGTGGAAGAATAATTTGGCATTGCAGGCCGGATTCTAGAGAAAAGAACAGCATTTGGACAAATTTTGCCTAGAACTGATTGGTCATTCCAAGAAGGAACTGCCAAATTTGATAACATTTGTTAAAAAAGTGCTGATCCTGTCGCACGGAAATACCAGAATGGAGCGAGGGTTTTCAATAAATGAAAAGTGTCTGGTGTTGAACCAAACTGAAATGGGTTTGGTTGCTCAGAGAATTTTCTACGAAGCCATAACGCAGGAACTGTCAGCGACGTTGAAATCACGAAGTGCCAAATACGGCGATTCGCTGACAGTACAAAAAAGTGAAGGTGAATTTCAAAAAATGTAGAGAGAAGCAACAAAAAAAGAATGCCTAGAGGGATGCAGCGTGCATTGACAAATAAATAAAATGCTTCATAATAGAGAGTAGATACCTACGGCTTTTGAAGTATAAGTATTTGTGATTGAACTTGACTTATTTAAGGTTATGTTAAAAATTGATCTAGAATAAAAATGTACATTGGTGGCAGGCGGCCAAACAATGGTTTGGCAAGCAATTCGTGGAAGTGTGAGTGTTAAATGCTTTTGGATCCATTTGTAGTAACCGGTACGATGACTGCAGATGTTTACGTTTGGGAATGCTTGGCGCGGCGCCAGCTCCCCATGATCTGGAAACATAATAATCCAGCATTGTTTTGGCCGGATTTGGCATCAGTGCATTATGCGAAGGTCACGGTAGCCTTGTACAAAGCCAACGGAGTCAAACTCGTACCCAAGAAGATGAATCTTCCAAACTGTTCCCAGGCAAGTCAATTGAAACTTCTCGGGCTCTGACAAAGGCATATTTGCGCAAACAATTTAAGGCAGCGGACTCCACCACAACTTTTGAAAGAGACGAAAAAAAGGGATCAAAAATCATTGGCAAACAGTCTGTGCAATGAGCAGTGTTAGATCAAAAGTTCGCTCTTTTTCGTACGATTAAATGGGTCTCGGAAATGTCACGTTGAAGAAGAATATTGTAGAGAACATAAAAGTGCAATAAAAACTCAATTTACTTAAAAACCGAGCTCATATTGTTATTTACAAATCGTGCTTAGACTTACTGGAAAACCTATAAAAGTCTGCCGTGTTTTAATTGCTTTTATTTTTCCTCTGTTCGGGACATAAGCTACCGCGACCAGTACCCAAGTAACCACGAGGCTGTAATAGCATGCATATATAGGGCATATGCATTACGTCTAGTGCATCATTGAAGTTGGATTAATGCTGAAAAGGGCCCCTTTAAGCTCGAACTAATGCTATATCTTTTGTAATGCCATAAGACATTGCTAAAGTAGCATTATTGCATTGGTAATGCATCACTACATTCTTAAGCTAATCTAACGCTTCATTACTCGGCAACTGTTGAATTGATGCGATTCCGCATTACCGATGTTGATTTTGGGTTGAATAAGTGCAATAATATAATGCTTGTGGTTACTTGGGTAATTTGATCTATTGTAGTATATCCCGTATCCTTTGTTTAGTGCATGTCGAGTTACTTCATCACTATTGAGAAATGATAAAGTATTCGGTTTTGTTACAGTTGTCATTGTTTGTTTTGTTGGCAATGAATCGACTTCTATTGATAGTTTCCGCTATTTAAACTCTTTCAAGTGTGAGAGCACTCTTCAAAGGCGCGCCCCTTTATCAGTCAAAACCGGATTCATTGCAAAGAAAACAAACAATGACTCCGATACTGACCATGCATCAGAACCCTAGTCATAACCAATTTAAACTATAGAGCATCAAATAGAAAATGAGAATTCAGATAAATGAAGACTAACCATGTTTTCCTTGTTCCAAGCTAATCCTCGGTGGCACAATCCGAGTATTGTCACTTTACACAAGACATAAAATGTAATAAGGACTAAGATATTCCTTTAACTACAAAAAAAAAACAAATATATTCCCTAGTTTGAATTAATTCGGACTAGGGTACGGTAGTAGATCTGATACCCCGTAACGCACCATGAAAAGGTGATCTACCAGCGTTGCGGGTCGTTTTAATTGCTTAACCATCAACTCGATTGTAAACTTGGTGGTTTTGCACCCTGCATCTGCGTCATGTTTTGAATTTCAAACCGAGTATAGTCTGCATCATTTTGTACACGAAAACTGCAAATGCCTACCTTTTTTTGGTTCGATGTTTATGCTTCTAGAAACTTGAAAGATCAATGACTTATATAGAGCGATTTTTGTTCTCGTTTGAAAAATGCGAGACAGGTTTTGCAATACGTAGGAAGCCCGATTTGAGCTGTTATCCGTCATTTTGCCTAATTGAAACCAGTCAGAAGCATTCCAGATTGAACAATATCCTCAAAAACTGCAAAAATAACTAAAAATCCCCTTATATTCACTTAATTTCCCAGTCGGGAAAATTAGGCAAAAATGCGGGAAAAATGCGGGAATTTTTAAATTAAGATTGTGTGGCCACCCTCCTTTCCTTATTTTCATACTATATAGAATTTGCATAATTTCAATTATATTACTGCTATTCAAAGAATCGTCTATTATTTTTATTTTTTTTATTATAATTGGGTTTTATTAGGGGGCTGAATTTTGTGGAAACACACCAAAAATATTCTTTGGGTGGGGGGGGTGTTTGTGGGGGGGGGGAGAATATTTTTTTATAGTTGGAGAAAGAAAAAAAAAAAAAAAAAAAAAGGGGAGGGAGGGGGGGGGGGGGGGGGGGGGGGGGGGAATGGGGGGAAGGGGGGGGGGGGGGAAAAAGCCCAAGAAAGACCTACGTGGACGAAGCATATGCATGCAAGTATCATCTAAGGTGGTATGGTCCCAATCAATCAAAAGCTTATAATAATAACAACAGTGTGGGTAAGTGAATCATTTAACATTTCCAAAACTACATACACATCATACATACAAACATAACTATATATCAAAGACCGTCCACGAATATCCATGTCCAACAGAGCAGTTTAGTTTCCCGATGAATTTAACGTCAAATACTTTGTTCCATTTGGGAGCGTAGAATAAGGGAGATAGCTGTCACATTGTCACACCTGTACTATATGAAATTGCGCAGATACCAAAATTGCACTGACAAGAATATCACTAACAATATAATGACACGGACAAGTAAAAAAACACGGACTTTAACAAATACCTGGACAACAAAACACGTGTACTAACTGATACTGAATCCCAAAACATTTCAAGAAGTCTATGTGAGCTGATTTTGAAAGCCCGGTGTTTATTTGGTCACCATAGACTAATCCTTCCGGCATAATCACTTGAAAATTTTCAAAAACCAACCCCGATCATTGCAATCCTATGGGGACAAAAAAAATATTACGGGGCGATTACGTAGAACAGCCGACTGAGTTCATCAGATATAGCTCAAATGGGCTTCAGCTTAATAAACAACTGAATATTATAGTCGTTTATTCAATATTTTTTTTTTCACTATTCTCATTCAATGCTCATAGGGGAAGTAGTTCATCAAATCTTCCGGTCCGCCTCTAAGCATCTTGCTGTGAGCAGGGCTGGAAGCAGGTTACTTTTTAGTGACTTGGCCACTATTTTGAGTCTAGTCACTAAAAAGTCACTATTTGCATCAAAAAGTCACTAAAGTCACTATTTTTCGTAAAATGGTCACTAAAGTCACTATTTTCGCACCATTGCGGTGCACCGATTGTAAAAAGTTAATAAAAATCACTTGTACCTATTGTGCTATTATTATTGTCAACCAAATTAAGTGATCTGGCAACACTACATAAAAGTCGAGAAATATACACCGGCTTTTTTTTTTAACTAGTTCATTTATTTGGGAGGCTCAATTGCGCTAGCTTTACGGAGCCGATAATTCATTGTTGTTTAATATAATGAGTGACTTAATACTAGGGTTTGTAGGATTTGGGCCGTTTACTCGCGGTTTACACGAGGTTAAAATAGGTGACATTTGTTGGGGATGGGTTGATTGAGGAACATGGACATAAGATTCTGTATTTGTCGCCAGCACTTTAACTTTGTGCGATATGGCCGGGACTCGGCCGGTTGTGGTTACCATTGGGAGACGACGAGACTCCTCAAGATGTTGAAACAAAACAAATACAAACTAATAAATAAAGAAAAAAATCATAAGCATATTAAACTCTTATACTACACATTTAGAGAAACACAAATCGATTGCATATAACACAGATTGCGAGATCCCAACACATCTCTCATAGAAACATAAGGTTGTTTTCCTTGGGCCTCTAGTCGGCTGTATCTGACAGTACATTAACAGTGTCTGATTGACAGCAGAATAAAGTGAAAAATATTGTGGGCTATGAATCGTGGTACTATTATCTTGAAATCGATTCCGTATTAATATATTTCTTCCGCAAAAATAGGTTTGGTATAATTTTCTTGACATCGTTTAATCTGACCACAAGATGCCGCACAATAGCGCGTCGTGTCAGTTGTCAACGCCAGCGTCCAATGCTAAACGCCTTGATGACGCTCATGACGTCCATCATTTATTTTACTTTAAATATGCATGTGATAGTGAGTTTTTTCAACTTACTTCAATAAAAATCATTTTAGATGCAATATATTATTTATTTGTAATAATTTAATTAGTTTAATTTCAAACTATCCATGGCAAACGCTGTCCCGCCTCTACCTAAATTGAACTTGTCAAATGCAGAGCGCTGGTCGGTCACAGCACTCTAGATTAGTTTGAATGCGACGCAAGTGGTCCCATGTTACATCAACTTTCATTATTTTTACTATTTTCTAGATATTTCATTACAATTTTTCGTATTTCCCTGGGCACTGACAAAACCTTGAGGTAGTTTAACTTCAACTACCAGGTCCCAGGGCTGGTCTGGTTCTTTACCATTTGGAAAGAAGCACACAAGTGTTGCCAGATCAGTGGAAATGCAGCCCAAAAGTGCTTTTGAAAATCCTCTAGTACTTCTTATCGATGAACATTATAGTTCTGAGATGATGATCAATGGTCAAGTACAGTATTTGCAAATAGTAGAAATGCTGCACTTGTTTGTTGATATCTAAACTAAAAAAAAAAGTTGTTTCAGAAGTCCGATTTGTTGTTTAAACCACCGATTTTGTTTTGAAACAAACAGCCAGGTTAGTTGTTTCTACCTAACTATATTACAACAATACTATAGAAATTATGGCTGTTCTAAACTAATATTTTTTTTCAACCCAAGCGGCGGTTAAACCAAACTGATATTTTGTTGGGCGAAAATTTAGTTTGAAACAAACTATTTTGTTGGTTTATTTCATTTCCGTCATCCGGTCCCGCTGCATGCTCTGGCGCTGTCACTCAACAACAGGTGAAAATTTAATATTTTATTTAAAAAACCTGAAAATAATAGAAAGGCTCGCATTATCATTTGTAGATTTCTCTTATACTAAAAGAAGTCTATAAATGTATATGTGCACTTTTCTTATGTATGTTAGCATTAATTTAAAATAATTTAAATTACAAAAGAAATTTAGTTGATTGAAAACGGAAATGTTTGTTGTTTCAACCGTTTTCGTTTGTTTGTTTCAAACAGCCATTCAGTTTATGTCATACTAAAATTTGTTTGAAAAAAATCATAAGCGTTGGTAGAATCAACCAACAAATCTGTTTGTTTTCGTAGCTGTCATAATGAAACAACCATCATAATGATAAATTCAAACGGACGACAGTTGAACTTAACTGCTAAATTCCTGAAACAATCACTCAGAATTTTAGTTTGTTTTAACCACCATAGGTAGTCAAATCAAACTAATACGACGTTTTTGCCCAATTCAAACTATAATATGTTTGCCTTTATCAATCTCTTTTTATTTATATATATAGCCAAATTGATACTACTTTGTTATAAATAAACAAATGAAAAATCACGTTAGATCTAATTCAATTTATTCTTTAAACGACTGGCTGTGAAAGCCGGAAATTTGACCGCTGTCGTAGTAGTGCCTCACTTTAACATATCAAGCTGAACAATGTAACAATGTCCTAAGTAACATTGGGAGACTCTCTTCGTCGACTAAAACCATGTTCAAGAATTTTCAACACACAGTGTGGAAATATAGAGTGTAATTAAGGATTGAATACGTAGAAAACATCAACAAATTGTTAAATAGACAAGCTTGACGAAGAGAATATCTTTATGTTACTTTGGACCTAATGTGGTTCAGCTTGATATGTATAAATCAATAATGCATTTGTGTTAACAAACACTCACTCACAGTATGGAGAATTTGCAGGGCCTGCTTCTCATCCATCCGCTGTTTTTCTTTTCTTTTTTCTAATAAAACGATTAGTTTGCTTCGTTCAGAAGACTTCACTGCGAATATTCGGAATAAATGTTCGCGCAGAAGAGAAGAATTGGTGAGTGTCGCTTGGTTGGTTGGACATGGTGATAACTCAGTGAACGAAAGTAGGCACAAGAAGAAACGGTAAACAAGAAAGGACCGAGTGAGTCGTTGCTCAACAGTTTTCGTGTACGGTGAGAGTAGTTTTTTTCTGTGGCAGCAGAGCGTTTCCAGATGAAATCAGCCGGAAAAAGTCAAAATCTTGCACGACCCTCTCCGATTTGGATGAAACTTTGCACATGTCTTCGGCATTGGTGATGATGGATTTTCCGCGGGTTAAGGGAATTTTTTGACTCAAGACATTTTTTTCAAAAGGGCGTATGTGTTTTGTCATGCGTATTTTTCAAAAAATCATAACCCGAAATCCGTTGGTTGTAATAAAATTGCGTCTGAGAAGAAGTTTTAGTTAATTAATTTGACTTTATGAAAAAAATATGTACACTGTAAAAAAAAAATTGTTTCTTCAAAAAAATCAAAAATTAAACTTAAAAATCAATTAGCAAATCTGTCCAACGTACGATTTTTATAAAAAAAATTCCAAAAAGACTAAGTCATAAGAAGAAGAATAGAAGTTGTTCTACGATGGAGCAACTTAAGATAAAAAAAGTACTTAGAAGTAAGAAAAATTCAAGTTTTTTCCAATTTGTTGTTTTTCATAAATAACCATATTTTAATAATATAATACGGTTCTTCTAGTGATTTTAAACAAAAATGCTCTTGGTGAGCAACATTCTATATGTACCCGTTTTCTAGATAATTTGAAAGTAATGTCGAAAAAATGGCTTTTTCCATGAAAATATCCCTTTTTCAAAAGTTAGTCGTGATTGTCCATCTCCAAAAGTCCGCTCAGTGAGGGTCTAGTGTTTGACTTACTATAGAAGAGGGGTGTTAATCACAGTAGTTCCATTTCACCTCTGGTTCAGTTCCATATCGGTTTCGTTTCGATTCCGTTTCGGCTCCATTTCGGTTCTATTTTGGGTCCGCTTTGGTTTCGTTTCGATTCCATTTCACTTCCATTACAATTCCATTTCGGTTCTATTCCGGTTCCGTTTCGAATCCGTTTTGCATCCATTTCAATTTCATTTCGATTCCGTTTCGGTTCCATTCCTGTGTAATTTCGATTCCATTTCAATTTCTGCTCAAGAATAAATGTTTAAAGTAAAGGGTGATTCAAAGGGAAATGGGCTTCATGACTCATTTACATTTTGCAGCGTAAATCTCTCAAAAGCACTCAAGCACTCAATAACCTACATCTCCAATCCCCTCCCTACCCAATGGCGTTCAAGTAGTCCGCATAGACCAGTTCGCCATTACCCCTCCCTAACCCTCGGCTTAGGATTGACTTGCGCTCTCATTGCCCCACCAAACGCTGCAAAATGAAAAATGAAAATGAAAATGAGAAAACTGCTTCGGAAGACTTATTAAACTTATATACGTAACACTGACTAACAGAGTAACGGACAGACAGTTGAAGAGGCGGACGAAGGGACTCAGGAAACTCAAACGTGGCTCCTTCCGAATCATTTGCAACAGCGTCTTCTTGGACGACATGTTCCGTGTACGGCTGGCGAGGTGGTTCGAAGGGATTTACGCAACGATATCATCAAAGGCCTGGCGTAGAGGTTTCTACTCTATTCAGAGTCCCGCCAGTAAACCTACAAAAAAAAAAAAATATTCTTATTTATTTCCAGGAAAGCATTTGCATGTGATGAAGTGTTGGGTTTGGATGTATAAGGGAAGGGTTGTACAGAGAATTTGTTAGCCAATACATGGCACCTCCCACGCTGCCATCTGGTTGTTGAGAGACATTTAATGAGAAAGGTCCATGTAATGTTACTAATAATCCAAAATCTAAAAGGGTCAAATATGAACATTAGTCCCACTCTCAAAAGTTTGAAATATTTTCAAGAGGTCGGAATAAAATCTTCATTATAATGATCAATTGAGCGCAATACCAATTACTACTAGTTAGTTATTTTCACACGGGTTTCCTTACAACTTTTGAAGCATTAGTACTTCATTCAGGCATAAAAAATAGATAATTAATGTACCAGAAACTGGACGGACACTTGTGCCTACCCAGTGGAGGACCCGGATACGACCACTCATGTGAGTCTAGAGTATCGCACGAGCTGACGAGTGCAACGGGAGGGACTATAGGTGTATAGACCTGGGGGTGAGTCCCCGGATACGCAATCTTAGCAGGAAAGCATGGACTATACACTGAACAATTACACTAACAATTGCATTACAACCCAGCGAACCACAGGACGAATCGTATGCAGAAAGAATCTTGTAAAACCATTCATCCGTATCGAGTTAAATCGTGACATACAGAACACCAATTCATTTTTATTTTTACAGATTCGTTTCTCGTGACGCGCGTACCCGCATAGAAAAAAGTACCCAACGGAGCAGTGTGTGGGAAGTGTGGGAAGCCAAAGTTGGGTATAATCATGTTTACCTATCGTTGGGTACAAATTACTTATTTTAAGGTAGAATTTTACCCAAAAGTAAGTTATTTGCACCCAACGGTAGGTAAACATGATTATACCCATCTTTGGCTTCCCACACTTATCTGCTCCGTTGGGTACTTTTTTCTTAGCGGGTAAGGTTTGATTTATTTTTTCAAAAATAAAATTCGACGCAGGGAGAACGCATGGGCTTTAGAAATGGTCGTCTCGATTGAGCTCGGTTTCTGGTAGGTCGCAAACGATTTGAAGTTTGGCTTATGACGTTTAACAGAGAATCGATCAAATCCTATCGATTAGCTGTCAAACGACCTGTGTGTGTGTGTGTGTGTGTGTGTGTGTGTGTGTGTGTGTGTGTGTGTGTGTGTGTGTGTGTGTGTGTGTGTGTGTGTGTGTGTGTGTGTGTGTGTGTGTGTGTGTGTGTGTGTGTGTGTGTGGCCCAAGAATGCTACCTTGAGGAACACCAGCTCTAACAGGCAATTGATCAGATTTAGAATTCTGATAATTTACTTGCTAAGTTCTATCAGTTAAGTAGGTTTGAACTAATTTCATGATATAAAGCGGAAAATTGAACTTTTTCAGTTTCGCAATCAAACCTTCATGCCAAACACTGTCGAATGCTTTTTCTATGTCTAGAAGAGCAACTCCAGTGGAGCAGCCTTCAGCTTTGTTTGAACGAATTAAATTTGTAACTCTCAAAAGTTGATGCGTAGTTGAATGCCCATGGCGAATCCAAACTGTTCATCAGCAAAAATTGAGTTTGTATTGATGTGAAGCATCATTCTATTCAAAATATTTTTTTCAAAAAGCTTACTTATTGAAGAAAGCAAACTGATTGGTCGGTAGCTAGAAGCTTCAGCCGGATTTTTGTCTGGCTTCAAAATAGGTACGACTTTTGCATTTTTCCATTTATCTGGAAAGTATGCCAGATGAAAACATCTGTTAAATAGTTTTACCAAGAAAGACAAAGTACTCTCGGGGAGTTTTTTGATTAGGATATAGAAAATTCCATCATCACTTGGTGCTTTCAAATTTTGAAATTTTGTAGTTATAGTTTTTACTTCATCCAAATCAGTTCCCCAAGAATCATCAAAAATATTTTCATGTGAGAAAATATTCAGATACTCCCTGGAAACTTGATCCTCAATAGGACTTGTAAGACCCAAACTGAAATTATGGGAGCTCTCAAACTGCTTTACAAGTTTTTGAGCCTTTTCCGCATTTGTGAGCAAAATTTTATCACCTTCCTTAAGCGCTGGTATAGGCTTTTGAGGTTTTTTCAATATTTTAGAGAATTTCCAGAAAGGTTTGGAGCTCTGATCTAATTTTGACACATTATTTTCAAAATGTTTGTTCCGCAGGGCAGAGAAGCGTTTTTTAATTTGTTTTTGTAAATCTCGCCATATGACTTTCATAGCGGGATCACGTGCTCTTTGATATTGACGCCTACGTACATTTTTCAGACGAATCAAGAGCTGAAGATCGTCATCAATTATAACTGAATCGAATTTAACCTCGCATTTTGGCACTGAAGCAGCTCTTGCTCTATTTATTGAGAAAGCCAGAGATTCAAGAGCATTATTAATTTCATGTTTTGTTTGCATTGGAACAGGATCAAAGTTGTATCATAGACTAACTCTAAGACAAGTAGGTCCCGAACAAATACGATATTTTTCTTGGCTCAGTCAGTACTAGCACATCGGTCCCAAGCTCAATGATTCGCCCCTAACAACGAAGCTCACACCAACACATTCTCAAATGTTGTGTCAATATAACATAGTGAATCAAAGATACTAGTACCGGAAGGTACCGAAAAGCGCAAGAATTATTGCAAGGTGCAGACTGCAAGGTATACTTCGGACCTAGGGGTTCTACAACAGTGAACCAATTTCAAATCGCTAGTTGCACATTGATTGTTGGTTGTATTCCATAAATGTTCGATATTGATCCCACTTAGCTCTATGGTAGTTGAAAGTAGAACTGATGGAATTAGAAATGATTTCTTGAGATATTTCAAATGTAACTGGAAGGTGATCAGAACCAAAGTCAGCATGGGTAATCAATTTACTACAAAGTTGACATGAATCAGTTAGGACCAAATCAATAGTTGAGGGATTTCTGGCTGAAGAAAAGCAAGTTGGGCTGTTTGGGTATTGAATAGTGTAGTAGCCTGCGGAACAATGATCAAAAAGTATATTACCATTGGCATTGCTTTGCGAATTATTCCATGAGCGGTGTTTTGCATTGAAATCATCAATAACGAAGAATTTAGACCTATGACGGGTAAGTTTCTGGAGGTCACCCTTGAGCCAGTTCTTTTGCTGACCAGTGCATTGGAAAGGCAAATAGGCAGCTATAAAAGTAAATTGGCCAAATTTTGTTTCAACTGAAACCCCCAAAGTTTCAAAAACTTTGGTATCAAATGAAGAAAGAATGTGATGTTTGATACGCCTATGGACAATGATGGCAACGCCACCACCAGCTCCATTAATGCGATCATTTCGGTAGACAAAATAATTTGGATCTCTTTTGACCTTATGGGCAGGTTTGAGATAAGTCTCAGTTACAACAGCAATATGCACGTTATGAACTCTTAAAAAATTAAATAGCTCATCCTCGTTATCTCTGATGGATCGAGCATTTCAATTCAAAATCTTTAATGACTTAAAATCCATTACTGAACTTCAATGTCATGACAATATTATTGGCAAATTTAATACCAGTTTGGATAGCTTCAAACATGGAATTAGTTTTTAGCATATCGGTTATCATGTCGATTAACGATTGCTGTAAAAATTCTAATTTAGGAGCGGATATGTTACCTAAATCAAATTCATCAGAAGTCCCGTGGGAAATTTGGTTTTGGTTTCTACCCGCTGCAACGGCAGCGTAGGTAGGTCCATTTAAATGTTGAACATTGTTAACAACATGGTTGGGTAAGAATGTAGGGTTTGAAGATTGTACCCTGTTGGTACCTGCAGGTATCGAAATAGTATTTACTCCTCGTTGAGCGTTTGAAGTTACAGTTGCGGATGGAAAAACCTGTCCGCTGTTTCTACCGACGGTTTGGTAGGAATTTGTTCTTTGCTGATCGTTGTTAACAGCTGCAGAATGGGTAGTAGCTGGTCGGGAACGTGTATTGTTTCCTACCTGGCGTTTAGTGCGCGACTGCAAAATTGCTTTGCGAGTCTTGCACTCCCAAAAATTTGATTTATGGTTTTCACCTAAATTTGAGCATTTGAATTTTTGAGGATCTTCCATCACACGACAGTCGTCCTTAGCGTGCGAGGAATCCCCACAATTCATGCATTTACCAATCATATGGCAATGCTTTGTTCCGTGACCCCATCCATGGCACTTACGGCATTGGGTGAGGCTTTGGAAATTGGATCCAGTCTTCCTGAAATGTTCCCACTTCACTCGAACATGGAGCAAAAGGTTTGCTTTTTCTAAAGCCTTAAGGTTATTAAGTTCACTTGACATGATCCGTACACAATAAAAACATTGTACATTGCATATGTGTATGATGTATGTATGATATGTACTACCACCCATTGTAGCACGGAAACTAAGTCCGACAGCAAGTGTACATTGCATATGTGAGGTCAATACTGGAATATTGTAGCGTGGTTTGGTCACCATTTTCAGTCACCCATGAAGATCGACTAGAATCGGTACAGAAGCAATTTTTACTGTATGCACTTCGTAAATTAGGTTGGACAAGGTTTCCGCTTCCATCTTATGAAGCCCGCTGCATGCTCATCAGCATCCAATCATTAAAAGAGCGCCGTGAATTTGCATTAGTATCATTCGTAAATGACATTGTTTCGCAACGCGTTGATTCAGCAGAACTTTTGTCAAAACTTAATTTTTACATACCGTCGCGGCAACTACGAAATAGAAATATATTTATTACAAGCCATCATCGTACAAATTACGCCAAATTTGTACCTCTGAATCAGATGATGGCAACTTACAATAAGCATGGAGAAAATGTAGACTTTACTTTGACCAAAACAAAACTAAAACAATACTTCAATTCAATTAGATAATGACGAACGATTCAAAACATTAAAAATGCAAATCTGATGTGTTAGTTTCCTAAGGCGTACTGTATATATAAGTAAAACATAAAATGTAAGCACTATTGTAACAAAACGGTCTACTATTGATTGACGACAAATAAATAAATAAAATCCGTCCAAGGTTTCTGCATGCAAACGGCATTCACCTCGTCTGGAGATTTGAAGGGAATATTTCACACCTTCAACAAATGTTAAGATTTCCTTGCGAAAAGCATGGAAATCCGAAATTGTCACCACAATAGGGGGAACTTTTTCCTTTCTCAATCGAGAAAGTTTTTTCAAATTTTGATTAGATGATGGATCACTCTCATCATCTGTGAGCATATCAAATTGATTATTCACATTAATTTGATTTGCAGGCGAATCAATAGATTGCCCTTTTCGTTTGCGCTTATTTGCCATAGTGGCAGAGTAATTTGCTCCAAATCGACGTCCAAGCAGATAACTATAAGAATCCGAGGGACCGAAAAGGAATTTTCCAATGCGATATCCAAGCCGGGTTACCCGAAGGGCCTAACAAGGATCGAAAAGGAATAAGAGGAAATCTAAAAATTGTAGGTATTATTTAGCACTGAAAAGTGCTGTTTAAGATTTGGTGTAGCGTTAGGTAGCAATAGCACTTCCTTCAGCAAATAGAAAATAGAACCGCACGGCATGAGAGCACAATGCAGACTCTGGAGATAAAAGGTGATAGCTCTATTGCAGTTCCAACGACCCATTTCGAGAATGCCTGTTTCTACACGTACATTCTGAGGACGCTATCATATGCAATAAGCCCCGCATGAATACACCCATATATCAAATGGATATATGGGATGCAATCACACTTCCAGAATCAAAATTCAGTTTTTTAGATTCAGGCGCGTATTTAGTTATGGTTTTATGTATATAATAAGTAAAACTGTAACATTCTTACCAAACTTCGTTGTTTCTTTCCTTTTCTGTTTACTTTCCTTCTTATGCAAGTCCTTATCGTTCTCGTCCTGGTTTTGTATGCTCTTGATAACCATTCTGCCTCCGGATGAATGAAGATTCCTCCAGCTTCCACTGTGACCCTACCAGGCTCCAAGCCTAGCCTTCCTGATTCTTGTATTGTTTCTTTTTTCGTTCTACAAGTATACAAAAATATTCGCGCCTCTGCCAAAAACAGCCAAATCAAACGTAGAATCTGTGTGGTGATGCTTTCCAAAAAGTTGCAGACCCATAATAAACCTCGGTTAAAATAAAAGAATTGAAATTAATAAACGATTCTTTGAACAGCAGTAATATAATTGAAATTATGCAAATTCTAGGTTGTATGAAAATAATGAAAGGTGTCGAATTAAGTTAATATGCTACTAATAGTGGGTTCAAATGCACTTCTGTTCCACATCACCCCTGGAAACACTGGTTTGCATCTTTCCCGTTTGGGTAAAGATCCAGATATGCCCTGGGACCTGGTAGTTATCAAGCTACCACAAGGTTTTTTCCAATGCCCAGGGCGATTAGCTGTCAAACGACCTAAGCCAAAAGTAAATTCGTTTGCTTCCTATCAGAAACCGAGTTCAATCTTGGCGGCCATTAGCACTCGTAAAATGTAGGATTGTGCAAATATGGGATAGGATTAAAAAACTCAAAACGTTTATCTAATAAGAAAATAAAAAGTTCAATAATGAAACTACATAAAAGAATCAAGTCATTTTTGTTATATTTTTCTTTTTTCAGAAATATTTTGTTAGATTCAGGTTTTTCTAAAGCGGATTTCTCTTTTGGTCCAAATAGTCGAGAAAAGTGAGAATGAATTGTAAATCAGACAAAGGACTTATTTTCGGTGACTAAAGGGTGTATTAGATAAAAATGGCACACACATATAAACTCATCAAAATTAAACTGATTATCGGATTTTCTTGAATTTTTCAGGGAATGAAGAACTACTAATGAGTTTTGATTTACAACATTTGTTTTATTCAATTTCGTCTCCCATCCCGAATGCCCGCAGCTTCCTTTTCACTCCACCCATCAAATTTTGTACAACCGATTTTCCCAGTGTTTTTGTTGTTTTTACCCAAATTTTCTTCAATTCTAGCTCTGTTTTTATAGTTTTGGGATGTTTGCGAAGTTCCGTTTTCATAATTGCCCAGAATTTTTCAATTGGACGAAGTTCCGGTGAATTTGGTGAGTTCATATCCTTTGGCACAAAATTGACTCCGTTGGCTCGGTACCACTCCAATACGTTTCGAGCGTAGTGACAGGATGCTAGATCAGGCCAAAACAGAGTTGATCCTTTGTGCTTCTTAATGAATGGCAAGAGACGCTTCTTAAGGCACTCTTCCGTGTAAATCGCACCGTTTATTGTTCCGGAAGTGATGAAGGGAGCACTTATTTCACCACATCCGCAAATCGCCTGCCAGATTAGAAACTTCTTTGCAAATTTCGATTGTTTCTTCTTTCGAACATCCTCCGGAACATCGAACTTCGACTTGGCAACGAAATATTCTTGCCAAGGAAGTTGACGGAAGTCGGCCTTGACGTATGTTTCGTCATCCATCACGATGCAACCGGATTTGGTGAGCAGCTTCGTGTAAAGTTTCCGGGCGCGGGTTTTCGCAGTGATGTTTTGTTTTTCATTCCGGTTTGGGGCTTTTTGCACTTTGTAAACATGTAACCCAGCACGCTTCATGGTTTTCTGCACAAAACCGACTGACACCTTAGACTTTTTAGCGACATCTCGAATTGACATGTTTGGACGGTTCTTGAATTGTTCTATGACTTTCCTGGCCATTTTACTGTCCATTGGACCACTTTTACGACCACTCCCTTCCTTCCTTTGGACACTCAGACGCTCCTTGAAGGTTCTTATTACACGAGACACAGTTGTATTTGCAATTCCAAGCCTTTTAGCAATCCACCGGTGGGACGCCCCTGGATTTTGATTGCGAGTGCACAAAATTTTCTCACGGACAATTTCTTGTTTCGACGACATGACTGGAACTACTGAATGTATAACTATGAAACTTGGCAGATGTAAATAATGCACTATGGATAAGATCTACTCAAATTTCTAGGTTTTTTACTCATACGATTCAAAAGTTACAGAAGATTTTCTGTGTGCCATTTTTATCGAATACACCCTTTAACTTAGAATATAGATTTGATTGTTCGTATCCCGACATTCAAGCGAACTCAATTTGATTATAAGTGAAATTGGGATACACAGCAATTCGACCAGTTTATAAAAGCCTAATGATTTCAAAGTTCCATTAAAACTCGTAAATTAAAATTTTATATTCTTTCTAGGAAATTTCTGATACAAATATTCTTATTTTATCATACAGTACATGTTTAAAATTAGCTAATATCACACTGTTTGACAATACGCCAAATATTTGTCTCGTTAAGTTTTGCCAAATAATGCTGTTTGCAAAGTTGTTTGTTCACACTATCACACTTTGATTATTTTTGGCAAATATTTGACTAAAAATTGTTTGGCCAAATATGGAAATCGAATGCTTGACCAACGTTCATCAAATTTATTTGATGAGGTATTACACTGTTTGCAAATGATTGCAATTACACACGCTAAGATCAGTTTACCCAAATATGAGTAAACTTTACCCATAATCGCGGAAAAGTGCACATACTCATTTTATGGGTAAAGTCGCTTTACCCATATTTGAGTAAAAATGGTGAACTAACAATATAGGTAATGTTTACTTATTTATGGGTAACCAATTTTAAGTAAATTTCACGCATATTTAGGTAAATCTAAAAAAATAATTTGAAATTAGACGCAAATACGGTTATATTTCTCTAATTAAATTTTTTGATAACAAATAAAATAATCGGTTATCTGTTATTCAATTTAATATGTTTTTTTTTATCAATTATACAGCACAAATATATCATTTGCTCTTTAATTGGACGAACTTCTGATGATTAATTTCATAACTAGTAATGCAAATATTGCCGAGATGTGATGAAGAAGAAGTGATTAACAGTTGGTCAAAACAATTATTGATCGAAAGGTAGAACCCATCAGGTTAGAAAAGATGAACGGCATTACTTTTTCAGATTTTGTGATTCCTCCCCCTCCCCCTCATCATGGTGTTGGCAGTGTATTCCTTTATACAACTCCAAGGTCACAACTCTGTCAAAACCTACTATTCACCGTTTAATTTTCGGAACGAATCCGGATCCAAATGTTTTTTCAGCTCTTCCATCTTCTACTCCCCAATTTCAACTTCCGTGATGGACCTCAATGAAACGATGACCATCTTACTCGATCCAATGTAATATACGAACTGACAATGTTTATTTTTTCATCCAAATATGGGTAAAGTGCTTTTACTCATATTTAGGTAAAATCACTTAACTCATATTGTAAGTTAAGTTCAGCCACTTTTGTGAGTACAATTTACCCATATTATAAGTATTGCATCAGTTACCCATATATGGGTGAAACAATTACCTTTTTATGGGTAATTGAGTCTTAGCGTGCATATTTGATTGTTTGTTTGTCTCGCTGCTTTTGTCTGACAGTGTTGTGATTAAGTTTGGGAGTTTTTGTAAAACTTAAAAAAAAACTATAAAGATCCAACTAAGTCCCGAGATCTTCGAAAAAGTCCCGAGAATTTAAGTGCAGCCCGAAAAACTTCTGAAGAGTCCATAGAATGTCAGGAAACTGCCGAGAATTACATGAAAGTCCAATATCTACAGTGAAGTTTCAAGGACGCCATGGATGTCCGTTGAATTACTTCTTCTCGTCCTCTTCTTTCTTAGCATTTCAAGCTTATTGCTTTCACAATTCGCTTATTACGTGCCCTTCACTTAGTGTTCTAAATGCACTTCCAAAGTTATTAATTGAGAGCTTTCGATGCCAGGTACCATTTTGGCATCAGTATGATTGTTTGGCATTGATATGCTGCAGGTCTATGAAATATGTTTTGACCAATATAACATTACAATATAACATACAATAACATAACTGGTAACATAAAAAATATCAGGGATACGTGACTTGAATGGATGATACACACAAGATCTTGAAAATAATTCCTTGTCGTTGTGAAGTCTTAAGAATTTATTCAATGAACTTTCCCAAGATCTTTCATATCCTTAAGGTGTGCGATAGATACCATAATGTCAGAATAGTCCTTGTTGCCATGATCATAGTCAAGAATGCCATGAACGTGGTGAATTCGTCCATTTTCATGGTTACACTCAGTAGCAAAAAAAAAGCCGAGCGAAATTTTGCTTCCAAAAAACGCCATGTTCAACCTTCTGTGAGTTTGTCAATTCTATATTTTTGGGTGAAAATTTGACAAAACTATAATTTATGTATAGAACTTTTGTTAGCGAAATATAATATTTTTTTAATTTTATAAATTTTGAAGTTTTTAAAATTTTCGGTTTTTTTTTGCACGGATTTTTAATATTGGATATAAGGGGGAGAGAAAAAAATTCTTGTTGGTGGGTCGATAACCACGCCCGGGGGCGACCAAAAAAACCAATAAAAAAAAATTAAAATTTTTTTTTTTTTTTTTTTTTTTTTTTATTTTAATTTTTAAATATTATATATATTTTTTAAATAAAAAAAAATTTTTTAAATATATGTTTGAAAAAAACTTTTTTTTTTTTTTTTATATAAAATATATTTATAAAAAATTTTATCATAAAATATTTTATAATATGTTTTTATGTTGGGATGGGGGGGGGGAATTTTTTTGTAGGTCGCAGCAAGCCGTGCTTTGAAACTGACGTGTTTTGTTTTTGCTGCGTCGTTTTCTCGAAAATAAATCAAACAATAATTCGTAATTTAACTTTAACTAACAGTGAAATCATAAAATCTCCGCATGCTTTGGGAAAGACGTATTGAATACAATCTATTCCCTCCCGAAATTTGTGAGTGTCGGTTTTTTTTGCTTCGCCCCCGCACCCGAAAGAAGAGTTACATCAGCATAGTTTTGTTTATTAGTGGTAGTATTGTGACCTCCGGATATAAATGATTAAGTTTGAGTGTTTTTCCGCTTTGTCACGAGTGAATCGATGATTATTAGCAGATTTGAAGTTCGATATAGAGTCGCCTTATAGCGTGGTTTTGATTATTGGCAGAGTGCGGAGTGAAAAAAAAAAGAAGATCAGTGCATGTAGAAAACGGCCATTTGCTGGTCAGAAGCAACAAACGTCAACAACGCACATGGGTGCTTGAAAGGCTGGCACATAATTTTAGATCCATTCAGCACGTGATGTATAGAGTTTTGTTATGCAGGTTGCATATCTAACGGGCAGTTTAGCAATGTTAATTTTTGCGTTTATTTTGTCGCGAGTGCTTGAAATTAATTACGAATCAACTTCGAAATTTTTTATTTCTACGAAAGAACTAGCGAGTATCAGTAAGGAAGCGGCCATGGGTGAGATCTATCTGATTATTACTATATAACGAACCTTCTTTTTAAATAATACTAAATACGTGCCTGGTTTGGAAATTTAACGTTTCCAAATCTGGAAATGTGTTGCAGTGCCCTTATCCAAATGATATCGGTAATGTTTACATGCGGGGCTTATTGTATGTGAAAGTAACCTCGGAATGGGCGTGACTCTCCAGACATTCTGAAATGGGTTCCTGGATCTGCAGTAGAGCTATCACTTTCTAGCTCTCGGATTAAAGCTGCTTCCAATTATATAGTCAAAACTATACTTCGAATGTAAGATATATTATCACATTTTATGTTATTGTTATCGAATAGTTTAATCTCATTTTCACCATACAACCTCTACATTAACACATATTGTTAATGTATGCCATATTGTCATTGAAAGGTTTTTTATTGTCTGCACTTGGTCTGAATTATATACCAACTTTTTGGTATACAGTGCAGCAAAAAAATTGTTCGTGAAAATTGCAATTTTTTTTATGGTAACCTAACTTAACCGCCTATTCAGCATATTGTTATTTGGCCTTTTACCATCTGACATATTGTTTAAAGTATAAAGGAGATTGTTAGTTTATAGTTGTCAACTATAAGGGTAAATGTCGTAACAATAACGGAAACGGTCGTCAACAATAAGGGAAATGGTCCAGAAATGGTTTGTGATTATGCGGGTTGTCAAATTTCCAACCAAAAATATTCAGAATTGACAAAGTTACAGACGGTTGGAAGCAAAATTTTGCTCGGCTTTTTTTTGCAACTGAGTGTAACCATGAAAATGGACGAATTCACCACGTTCATGGCATTCTTGACTATGATCATGGCAACAAGGACTATTCTGAAATTATGGTAAATGTTGAATCAACTAATTTTAATGGTCGTTTTGCCCATGATCATAGTCGGCTCAAAATCACTATACTGCAATAGTCATCCTAACCCCCAATAATGGTAAAATTTACTATCAAATTTGTCTCTGTGTTTTTTTGAGCTAGTGGTTGGTGAAGATGCGTCGCAACATTTGACTATTTGTATTATCCGCAGCGGTTGCGTTTTCGCTTGAATTTGTGCGAATTTGATTAGTGTTTGTTTTCATAATGTGTGAATTAAATCTATCATCTTTAGATGCCAATTGCCTGTTCGGTGTGGAAAACTTGCATTTTTCCCAAGTTATAAATTTCCCGATGTACATATTCATTTTATTCCTTGGTGCATGATCGTCGGAATAGTCAAATAGTCAATATTTTCAATGCTTTTAAATAATGTTCAACCTGTGATATTTTGAGGTAACATGAGCAAATAATGAGCATTAATCATGTTAATGGGAACTTAATTTTTTTATTTCTAGAACAAAGTTTTCGTTTCCAAGACGATTGGTGTATTCGCTACTTAGAGCATCGTTACGCAGACGTTATCATTTGCTTTAGCGAACAATGTTCACGTTTCCATGACTAATGTGCATGGTATATATTCGTAAAGGAAAAAAATACCTGTTCCTGAATTCGTGACACGACGTTGACGAATTTCAGAATTTTTTTTCTGTGTATGAATTTGCTCATATTTTTCTGTGTATGAATTTGCTCATGTTTGCCACTCAAGAATTTCCAGAGTGTCAAATAAATTATTTGCTAGTATTGAGCAAACATATTTGACAAAGAGCATCACACTTTTTGACGAATTGTCAAATAATTGGAACGACAAACACAAACCAAATATTTGCCATTGATATATTTGGTCAAATATATTTGGCGATCACACGTTGGTTAAATATATTTGCCAAAATTTGCCAAATATTTGGCGTTTCGTCAAACAGTGTGATCTCAGCTTTACACAGGTCATGCATGCTAGAAGGCGTTTCGACCGTGCGTAAAGAACAGGCTTCGCAAAAACGAGCTGCGGACCATGTGCAGGTCGTGGAGAAAAAAAAGTCACTTGATTACAGGCTTCATTACAAAAAAAACCAAAAAGCGACACTGCGCCATAGTTTTACTCATTTTTGCAAATTTTTACTGTATTTAGACAACAAATGTTTAAAAGATTAAAATATTACCAAATCACTTTTTAGTCACTATTTGGCCACTATTTTTATAATTTTAGTCACTAAAGTTACTATTATTTATACATAAATCGGCTACCAGCCCTGTGTGAGGTACCAAGTGGGTCTCCACCGATTGCAAGTCGATCTGCCAATTTTGGGTGACGTCTGCATTGAGTTATCTCAAATTATAATAATCCGTCCACTGTATCACAAAACATTGCGATTGGTTGAGCGAATTGGAGATAATAAAATCATTGGGTATAGGATCAAGTCTCCCCCGGTTGGTGCGAAAAGATGAGCTTAGAAATCAATAGAAGCGTAAAGTTGCCAGAAGGCACGAAATACTTCCAGGGACGCTAATTTCACAAAATCTTGCTCAAATTGCTTGTTGCAGATGTGAGTTCCTGCAGTAGGATTGTTTGTAGAATTTAGTTGTTCATATTCAAAGTTTACGGAAAAAGAGTACTTCGAGCATCTGATGTGAACGGTTGCGTTGATTCTTTCTTATTGACTATTTTGTTATAGTACATAACGCGTTTATTTCGGTTTTTTTTTTTTGGCGGCGCGGGTGATCGAGTCAGTACCGAAAAAGATCAACAAAACTGCTGCTAGGTGAGATATAACGGTAAATAATTAAAACATCCATACCATATTTGCTGTATCACCATGGTGTCGATGCTTTGTTGCGAACTGCTTTGTTATCGGTTATAGCGCATTATTTTTAATTTGGGTTATCTATTGTTCGGCGGTGCAAGTGATCATGTGAGCACAGAAAAAAAAACAAAGCTTACAATAATTCCCGGTGAGATCTGGTGGTTCGCCGGGTGTGGTGGGCCAGTGGAGGGGATCATAATTAGTTGTGATCTATAGTATTCCTTGAATTCTGGCAACTCTGTCAACCTGCTTTACAAACGCGATTGTATACGGCTCACAAATTGCTATTTTATTCACTGTTTAAAAGCAAGTTTATTCGAGAGTGATAAATGCACACAGTAGTCTAGTGCTATTGATCGTGTTTCGTATGTAAGTAGGCAAGAAGGTGTAAATTATTTAGCGAAAAGTTCGTTATAAACTCCTAATGGCCAGTGAACAATAATGAAATTATATATCCCGCCTTGCATGCAAGTTATGCTCACTAGAGGTTAGCCTGTTGACATCTACTCTGAGAAAAATTCTATCGTTATACCGACAATTAAATCATGGTCAAGATGACTATTGCATATAATGGTTACAGTAACCTTGAAAATGGACGAATTTACCATGTTCATGGCATTCTTGACTATGATCATGGTAAAAAGGACTATTCCGACATTATGGTAAATGTTGAATCAACTATTTTTATTGGCCGTTTTGACCATGATCATAGTCGGTTCAAAATCACTATACTGCAATAGTCATCCTAACCCCCCAATAATGGTAAAATCAAAGACCGCCAGATAAGGGTTGCGTACTTAGCTGGAAGTGCAGCCTGGGCACTGTTGCCCTTCTTTTTTCAGCGGGGGGGGGGGGGTGCGGGGCGGGGGTCTGTCCCCCAGGGGGGGGGGGCGCCTACCGCCTGGTCCGGCGGGGCGCGGGGGGGTGTGGAAGGTTGGGTTGGCGGGGCGCGCGGGCTGGAGTAGAATGCTCACAAAATTATCTCACACAAAATAAAAAAAAATTTTTTTTTTTTTTTTTTTTATATTTTTTTTTGTTTTTTCTTGTGTTTTTTTTTTGTTTTGTTGTTTTTTTTTTTTTTTTTCTTCCCCGTGGGGGTTTTTGTAAGTGCGTGTCTATTATTAGAGGGGGAGGTGATAATATATATATTTTTTTTATTTTTATTTTTTTTTTTTTTTTGTGATTGTCTAGTTTTATTAGCCATCGACCATGATATTCACTTAATCGAAACGATGTACTACGTTTCTTGGGCGGATCAAGAATGTCGATTTTATTTCAATAAATTGTTACAAGTCTCCTAACTGGAGACACTTGAAGCTATGTACAACGATCACCAATCAGCGATCGTTGTCCATGCGAAAGAGGGAACGACAGAGTCCCTTGAAAATCCATGACTGTACACTTGGTAACAGCCTGGTTCAATGAATCAGTAATGCGACACTTCTATTTGTCGCCATAAATGCCAGGCATTGAACTGAAGGTTCGATGCCGGATAGGATGTACCTTCTCAGCATGTTCCCACTGGTGTGGTCTGCTAGAAGTGCATAATTGAAAAGCATGGGAATGACATGTGGAATGCATATGTCACACCATTCCCCTACGGGCCAAAGGTTAAGTGTAATTGGTTCGTTTTGGTTTAAAATTTTTCTCACTTTTTTTTTTGTTTTTGGTGATTGTTTTTTTTTTTTTTTTTTTTTAAAAAAATTTTTTGGGGGGGGTTTTTTTTTTTTCCCCCCCTTCTAGAGGGGGGGGGTTTTTTTTTTTTTTTTTTTTTTTTTTTTGTTTTTTGATATTTCTTTATTGTTCACTTTTTTACTAACCTTGTTTTATGTACTTCTACTGTTTTTCCATTCTGATTTATAATGATAGCATTTGAATCTTTTTGTTGTTTTATATGATAAGGACCACTATAAACTGGCTGTAGCTTATGTCTATTTTCAATTTGCAAATATACTGTCAACTATCTGTAAATCTGTGAGTGTAATTGTTCTGCTCATACTGTTTGTTCTTTTATCTTTTCTGTTTAATAATGTTTTCATGACATTAGCATGTGTGATTTGTAACCTGAATTTAAGTTCTTTTTTATAGGAATCTAGATTATATAATGGATCTACTTGTAAGTTTTCACAAAAATCAGAAGCGTTAAGTTTCTTACCAAAAATAAGTTCAAAATGAGTGAAGTTGTCTGTGCTTGGGGTTGTATTGTACGCAAAACAATAAACAGGTAACTACTTGTCCCAATCGTTTGTGTGTTCGTTTGCGAACATGTTGAAATACTCGTTTAAGCATTTGTGATTGCGCTCTAACGCACCGATTGTTTGGGGTTGGTATGCCGTCGAGCAGGATGGTTTAACTGTAGCAAATTGCATATTTCGTCGAATACTCCTTTGTATTCTGTTCCTTGATCTGTTTTAAAATGGAACGCGGTCATCAAGTAGACGCCATTTACACAGATCTCTCTGCGGCCTTCGATAAAATGAACCATCAGATTGCCATTTCTAAGTACGGCAATATGGGGGTTCACGATCAATTGTTGAACTGGCTCCGTTCATACCTGACTGGTAGAACTATGTCCGTGAAGATTGCCGATTACGCCTCATCTAGCTTTCCGGTAACATCCGGCGTGGCTACCTTGGCCCATTCCTTTTCCTGCTATATATGAACGACGTGAACTTGGTCCTCAAATGCCTGAAATTATCCTACGCGGATGACCTGAAGCTGTACTACGTTATAAAATGTCCGGAAGACGCCCACTTTCTTCAGCAGGAACTGCAAGTGTTCGATAACTGGTGCCGAATCAACAGAATGTCCTTAAATGTATCCAAATGCTCAACTATCTCCTTCGGCCGAAAACGTGCGATGTATCTCCACGACTATATCCTTCGAGGTACGCGCTTGAAACGAGAAATAACGGTCAAGGATCTGGGCGTAATGCTCGACTCCAAACTGTCGTTCAAGGTTCACATTTCGTATATTGTTTCCAAGGCCTCTTCGCAGCTAGGATTTATGTTCCGCTTCGCAAAAAACATCAAGGCCGTTTACTGTCTGAAGGCATTATACTGCTCTTTGGTTCGCTCTTTCTTGGAATACTGTGTCATCGTTTGGTCCCCTTTCTACCAAAACGCAGTCCAGAGGATCGAAGCTGTTCAGCGAAGGTTTATACGCTTTGCTTTGCGACATCTTCGCTGGCAAGACCCTCGCAGATTGCCAAGTTATGAAAGTCGGTGCAAGTAGGCGTATTGTTCCGCTAGGCGATTGTTCCGCTCTACTGGATCTCTTGACCATCAACACTCGACGACGAAATCTCCGTTTACAACAGTTCTTCGTGTTCCGGCACTTAACGACCAACTATGGCAAACACGAACCTGTGCAAAGCATGTGCCACGTTTTCAACAGCTGCTATAATGTGTTTGATTGTAATGTATCCCGTGAGGTTAATAAGCGTTGTTTCCGTATATGTCTTTGTTAAGTTTTGTTAATTTTCGTATGTAATCTAATTTTTTAAAGGGTCATTGGGATGAGCATTTTTATCTGTTGACGAAAATAAAATAATAATAATAATAATGCATTTCATTGGACCGTATATTAGAATGCATTTTTCTACAACTGCTTTGGCGATTGAAACAGCTGTTTTGTCTGAAACGGGAACTGCAATCACGTACTTGGAAAGATCACATTGCAGTGTTACTGTATAGCGGTATCCTTTTTCAGTGAGTGCGAAAGGTCCAACGGTGTCAATGGACACTACATCGAAGGTTTTGTTAGGTGTGGTAGTGACGATAACTGGTGTTTTTACCGGCATCGCGTGTTTATTTCTTTCTTTCTTTCTTTCTTTCTCGCTTTGGCGCAGACCTATCGGTCCATTTCAGCCAAGTCTTGTTTTGCGTTTGACAGCTTTGATTGTCATGAATTAGTGCGATTAAAACGATAAAAACGCAAAGTTGATAATTCTCTGCTTTTCAGTAACGAGAAACGTCATAAGCTAAAATTTACAGGTTGTTTTCATTCACTTCTACTGTTCGCGGTTTAGTTTCAAACATTAACTTTAATTTCCCTTATGAATTCGGCAATTTGTCTTATTTTTTCAATTTTATTTTCAGCCAGAATAGGTGTTATGTCTGTATATTGTGATAGAATTGGGTATTTTTGTCTACTTGTTTGGAATTTTGTGCAGTGGTGTAAAATATGTGTTAGGTTTTCTGTTACATCGCATTCATCGCATTTATCTGAATTGACTAGCTTCCAACTGTATAATCTATCTTTTGTAGCTGTGTGTCCTGTTCTTATTCGAGATAAAATAATAGTTAAGTCTGTAGGTAGATTAGTGTTTTCGAACCAAGGTTTGTTAGTCGCCTCTTGCATTATCTGAAAATGTAGTTTCCCTTTCTCTAGAGATATCGTCTTATATTTTTGGTTCCAAATACAATAAGTTTCTTCCTTTATGTTCAACAGTAAGTCATTCAATGTCAATTTTAATTCTTCAATTTGTTGTTTATTTGTACCTCCATTATCAAGGTGGGGTTGAACAATTGATTTGGCTATTTTGAGGGCAGTCTCAGGGTGAGCTCCGTTTTTTTTCTTTGTTATCATTTTTAATACATTTATTTTTCGTTTAGCTTTAGTTACGCAGACATCGATGTATTTATTAAAATTTAGTCTATGGTCTATTATTATTCCTAAGAATTTATGAAACGGATTTATTTCGATCTGCGTGTTATGGATTTGAATATTAGTTGATGGGTGGAATTTATTTGTAAAAATTACTGTTGCACATTTATCAGGATTCACCATCATTCCTAATTCATTTAAAACGGTTACTGTTTGATTTAAAAATATATTCATTTTCTCTGCTGCCTCTGTTATTGTTTTTGCTATTATGACTGCCGTAAAGTCATCCGCGAACTGGAACAAAACTCTATCGGCACTTGCAAGTTCATGAAGTTTTATTTTATATATGTTAAATAATAATGGTGATAAGGGACATCCTTGTGGAAGTCCTTTATTCGTTATTCTCGTTATCTGGCTATCGTTAGCTAACTGTAGAATGATATTTCTTTTCCTAAGGTATTGATAAATCCAAATATTTATCTCTTGGGGTGTATTTATGTTATCAAGGATTTCGAGTAGCTTAGCAATACTAACATTGTCGAAAGCTTTTGTTAAGTCTAGGAATGTGGCGATTACTATTTCTTTATCTCTTTTTGCTTGTTGGATATGAGAAATTAGAGCGTTTACGCAATTAACTGCTGATGTTTTATGTTTAAAACCAAATGAATAACTCGGCAATAAGTTTCTTTTCATTAAATAATTTGACAAATGGTTTTTGACTACGAAGTTGATGAGTTTTAGTAGGACACAGAGCATCGAAATTGGTCTGTACGATTCTGGTTTTCCAGGATCTTTGTTTTGCTTTAGGATTGGTACTATTTTTATGTCTCTCCAGTCCTCAGGTATGTCTCCTGATTTTAGAACTAAATTAAGGGTTTCTATTATTTTGGTTAGCATTTGGGGTTCCAAATTTTTAAGAATTTGAAAGGAAAGGCCATCAATTCCTGGAGCTGATGTATCTTTTTTTGAATGAACAATTTTAAAGATTTCTTCATATGAGATGGTTATGTTCGATTCCGTAGGCCTAAAATTATAATTAATTACTTGATCTATGTTTGGAAAATTTGTGTCAACAAATTTTAAAGCTAAATTTTCATCATTGAGCAAGTGAATATTATTTTTGGATATTGATCTACCACCAATTCTTTTAATAATATCCCAGAGCTCTTTGCATTCCATATCTGGATTTAGTTTTTTTTATTAATTGATTCGATTAGTTTATTCCAGTTGTTTCTGGGGGATTTTCTTATAAGCTGTTTCAGTTTCGCTTTCTTTTTTTTGAAAAGTATTGTTTTTTTCGGGGTTTTGATTCAAAAAATATTGAAAAAGTGTTTTTTTTTTTTTTTTTTTTTTTTTTTTTTTTTTTTTTTTCCCCGGGGTTTGGGGTTTTTTTTTTTTTGTGTGTAATTTTTTTTTTTTTTTTTTTTTTTTTTTTTTAAAATAAAAAATTTTTTTTGTTTTTTATTATTTTTTATAATAATCGTTTATTTACAGGCTCAATCGAATCAACTTTACAGAGCCAAATTTTCATTTTTATATACATCATTTATCTTAAAACTAAAGTTAGGAGGATAGAGCTGATTGCTCGCGGCCGTCTCGAGGTTAATAGGAATTACAAATTACGGATGGGAAAGAGGGTGGGAATTTAAGGTATGGTTTACATAACACATTAAATTTAAATTCTAAATTATCTAAAAACTTATAACTATACAATTTATGGTTTACTTTTGACTTGAACATTTTTTGAAAAAGAAAAAAAAACACATACACAGATAAAAAAAAAAACTTATAGTAAACATACAGGTTAAACTAACTACAATCTAAGGCTAATGTTAGTCAAAAACACATAAATGAGTTTCATGTACTCCAAATCACGTACAGCCAAAATATCTCGAATTGGCACATTGGGTTGTCTACCTCGAGCCCGAAGGGAATCATAAAGCTCCGATCTGACTCCACGATGTTCAGCACAAGACCAAATAACGTGATCTGCGTCCTGATAGCCTTGTCCACACTCGCAGAGATTGCTGTCGCTCAGCCCAACCCGGTATAAATGAGCGTTCAAAGAATAATGATTGGACATGAGGCGAGACATGACACGAATGAAGTCTCGACCCACATCCATCCCCTTAAACCAGGATTTCTTCGACACCTTTGGGATGATAGAATGTTGCCATCGCCCCAAATCTCCTTTACTCCATTTATACTGCCAGCTGACGAGTGACTGTTGACGAAAAATAGGAAAAAAATCGTTGAAGGCGATTTGTCGATCACAAATATCGCCTTCCATAGCGCCCACCTTTGCAAGCGAGTCCGCTTTCTCATTGCCCGGAATTGAACAACACCCATACAAAGGTGATGATAAAATAACGCGAAGATAAAGCACTTAGAAGCTCCTGTATTTTCATGAGAAAATACGAGGAGTGCTTTACCGGCCTCAATGAGCGAATAGCCTCTATAGAACTGAGACTATCCGTGAAAATGAAGTACTGATCCGGTGATAATGAGGCAACCATTTCTAGCGTAAAGTGTATTGCCGCTAATTCGGTGACATATACGGAACAAGGAGCTTGAAGTTTACGATTGGCGCTATAAATTTCATTAAATATACCAAAGCCTGCTGACTCCTCTATCAAAGATCCGTCAGTGAAGAACGATTTAGTGGAATTAACTTGGCCAAACTTTGCAGCAAATATTACCGGAGCAATCATAGGACGATGATGCTCTGGGATTCCATGAAGCTCTTGCTTCATGGATAAATCAAAATGAACCGAATTGTCGAAATCGGAGAAGCAAACACGATTAGAAATGTTCGGCGAAGGGCTGACATCCTGTGTTATGTACAAATGGTACAAGGTCATGAAGCGGGTTTGAGTATTCAACTCAAGGAGCTTCTCAAAATTTTCGATCACCTGGGGGTTCATAACTTCACACCTGGTGAGGAGCCGGAGAGATAATTCTGAAAACCGATCCGAGAGTGGCAACATGCCAGCCAGCACTTCAAGACTCATGGTGTGAGTCGAGTGCATGCAACCTAACGCGATACGAAGACACCGATACTGAATACGTTCCAGTTTAATGAAGTGCGACCGAGCCGCTGACTGAAAACAAAAACTACCGTATTCCATAACCGACAAAATCGTTGTCCGGTACAACGTTAGAAGATCTTGTGGATGAGCTCCCCACCAGGTCCCGGTAATTGTGCAGAGAAAATTGACCCTCTGCTGGCACTTTCGCTTCAGATACTCAATATGGGATCTACAGGTGCACTTAGAATCGAACCAGACCCCAAGATATTTAAATGACATAGAATGAGTTATCGGCCTACCCCAAATTTGAAGCTTCGGTTGTGCAGGGTTATGCTTCCTAGAAAAAACTACCAACTCAGTTTTCTCCGTAGAGAATTCGATACCTAGCTCTAAAGCCCAAGTAGACAAATTGTCTAAGGTATCCTGTAAGGGTCCTTGCAGATCGACCCCATTGGGTCCCGTGACAGACACTACGCCGTCATCTGCAAGTTGTCTCAACGTACAGTTGTCACTTAGACAACCGTCAATGTCTTTGACATAAAAATTATACAAAAGGGGGCTTAAACATGATCCCTGGGGGAGACCCATGTAGCTAAATCGTGAAGCTGTAGAGGTTCCATGAGAGAAGCTCATATGTTTCTCTGACAGCAAATTGTACAAAAAATTATTCATTAATGGTGAAAAGCCACAAGCGTGGAGTTTATCTGAAAGAACTTCAACAGATACTGAATCAAAAGCCCCCTTGATATCCAAGAAAACAGAAGCCATTTGCTCTTTTTTAGCAAAAGCTAACTGAATATCTGTGGAAAGCAACGCGAGACAGTCGTTCGTTCCCTTACCCCTACGGAAACCATATTGAGTATCTGAAAGCAGGTTGTTCGTCTCAACCCATTTGTCCAGACGGAAGAGGATCATTTTCTCCAACAACTTTCGAATGCAGGATAACATCGCGATGGGTCGATAGGAGTTGTGGTCGGACGCGGGTTTGCCAGGTTTTTGAATGGCGATAACTCTCACCCGCCTCCAATCATCCGGTACAATGTTGAGCTCCAAAAACTGATTAAACAAGTTCAACATGCGCCTCTTCGCGACGTCTGGAAGGTTCTTAAGCAAGTTGAACTTGATTCTATCAGCTCCTGGAGCCGTATTGCCACACGAAAGGAGCGCGAGAGAGAGTTCTACCATTGAAAAAGGTTGGCTGATCTCATCTATCGGATTCTCGGTTTCGCGAGGAATGATCCGTGCCGGCACAGAATCTGGACAAACTTTTCGCGCGAACTTGAGGATCCATTGATCCGAGTACTCTTCGCTCTCGTTGTTCGTAGTTCGGTTACGCAATCTTCGCGCCGTGTTCCAAAGAGTACTCATCGACGTCTCGCGCGATAGCCCGTCCACGAATCTTCGCCAGTATCCGCGTTTCTTGGCCTTGATGAGGCTCTTAAGTTCACGTTCAAGAGCCGTGTATACTTCGAAGTGCTCAGGTGTTCCACGTCTACGGAAAACTTTAAACGCGTCGGACTTTTTACGGTAAACCTCGGTGCATTGCTGATCCCACCATGGAGAAGGAGGTTTCCTGCGAAATGACGTCCCTGGAACTGGTCGAGTTTGAGCTTGAAGCGCGCTGTCTAAGATCAGGTTGGAGAGGAAGTTATATTCGTCTAGCGGTGAAAGCCTTTCTACCGTCGTTACGGCTTCATCTACTGCTGTCCTGAACTTTGTCCAATCGATGTGACGGGTAAGATCATACGTGACGTTGACAGATTTCGACGGATTGAACCCGGTGGCAACCGAAATTTTTATGGGCAAGTGATCACTACCGTGGGGATTTTGAATCACATTCCATGTGCAATCCAACGATAATGAATTCGAACAAAGTGTGAGGTCTAATCTACTGCCAACTGAGGATGTTCCAGCCAAACGTGTTACTTCTCCATTGTTAAGAACTGTCATATTGAAGTTGTCACAGAGGTCATATAATAAGGAAGACCGGTTGTCGTCGTACAGTTCTCCCCAGCCTGTACCGTGAGAGTTAAAATCTCCCATGATCAACCGTGGAGCAGGAAGAACCGAACAAATATCTGAAAGTTGTTTTCGGTTTATTGAGGCTCTAGGAGGAATATAAACGGAAGCAATGCAAAGGCTTTTATTTTTAATAACAGCCTGACATGCGACAACTTCAATACCTGGAATAGGAGGAAAATTCACTCTATAGAAGGAGTAGCACTTTTTGATCCCCAGAAGTACTCCTCCTCCACGTGAATCCTCACGATCAAGACGAATAATATTGAAATCATGAAACGGAAGATCGATTTCGGAAGAGAGCCATGTTTCACAAAGAGCGAAAGCATCACAACCGGTATTGTGAGTTAAAAATTTGAATGATTCCAATTTAGGAATCAAACTTCGACAATTCCACTGTAGAACAGTGATCAAATCCCCGACCTCATTTGGAAAATTATCCATCGAAGGAGATGATAGCTGCAAGGAGGGGCCACTTAATTGTCAATTGCTTCAAAAAAGTCTTCACTGTTGGAAGCATTGCCAAAACAATGCTTTTGAGAGGGTCAGAAATTTCGAGGTACTTGAAGATACCTTCGACAATGTTATCAAATGAGAACAGCCCAGTCGAGGAAGGGACTTCTGTTCTTAAAATTGGGGCATCAGGGGTTTTGGATGTCCCCGGAAGAGATGGAAAGTCCTGGGTGTAGTTAGTACTACGAAAACCAGGAGGAATTGGATTTTCCTTTTTCCCACCTTTTTTTGAAATAGGCATGCTGGTCTCGGGCTTCTTTTCAGCAACTTTCCGTGGGCGGACGCGTCTTCGCTTCCTTGAAGCACCTTCCGGAAAAGTGAACGATGTTCCCTCTTCAGCCGAATCAAAGTCAGACTCGTCATCTGACAGAGGAGCAAAGGGATTTGTATTGGCATTGGGTGATGGGGAGGCCTTTTTCACCATTTCGGCGAAAGATTGCCTGGAACGCTGTTTTAGCGAGCGTTCTATTTTTTCCCCGTGTTGTTTGTACGCCGGGCACGATGAGAGAGCATGAGGAGGAGTTCCCTTACAGAAAGCGCATTTTGGTGTGCTGTCTGCACAGGCGCCATCCTCATGTTTCTCCCCGCAGTTGGAGCAGCGTGCCTTATTGCCGCAATGGGAGGTCGTATGTCCCATCTGCTTGCATTTTTGGCAGATCATGACCCGAGGTACAAACAACCGCACAGGTAGTCGAAGTTTTCCCAACTCGACGTATTGAGGGAGGGCTGAACCAGAGAAGGTCACACGAAACGAGTCTGAGTTGGTAAATTTCTTTTTACCCTCACTGATCGATACTGTGCCTAGTTTTTGCACATCCAGTATCTTGACTGAAGGAAGCAGAGGGTTCTTAAAGCGACCAACCCCCTGCTTCAACAGGATCTCAGGGGTCAAGCTCGCTTCGGTGACCACCCCTTCAATCTCAATACCTCGAGCTGGGATGTACACTAAATATTCCAGTGTAAAAAACTGAGAGACAGCAATTTCGTTAGCTTGTTTAAGGTTGGACACAACAACTTTTAATTTATTGGGTCTCACCTTAATTATCTCGGTCACGGCCGAGAATCGTTTCGTCAGATCGTTTGAAATCTGGTAAATATTGAGAGGTTTCGTTTTGGGCCGAAAATAGACAACCCAAGGACCAGCTGAACTATCTGGATAAGCACGCGATCGGGTAACTTTAAGAGCTACCCCATCATTTGGCGGCATGGATGAATCATCTTCCGACAAATCATCCATGTCGCACCCGTGGGAGCTTATGATGCTCAACCACTAACGCAATTATCTACAATCAATCACAGATAAACAAACTAAACCTAAGCACACAACAAACTAAACCTAAGCACACTCTCTCACACGCTCTCACACACTCTCACTCACTCTCACTCACTCTCCACACAATACAAAACAATATATTCAGAAGAAAGAGAACAAAAGCTTATCTTATATATATCACTGATCTGCTGCAGCCGGGCGACGAATGTGCTGCTGTCGAACGACGATCCGTGGCCGCGTGTGCCGGCTAGACGTTGAGCTGAACGATGATGATAATGATGACGATGATGATGTTGCTGATCGGTGGTGGTTAGCAGATGATCGACTGCACGCTACACACGATGGACTGCTGGTGTGCGTGCCGTATAGATGCGGAGCAATATGGCTTTTAGGTCGTGGCAATATCGCTAATTGCAATTAATGACGTTGTTGCACTGTTTAACACTCAACGTTTTCTACTTCAGAAAACTAAGACTCGATTTCACTCGCGACTCAGAAAAAAAAAATAGCGCTGAAGGCTTGAAACAACTTGTGAAAAGCTTCCAAAGCAACGGAAAGCTGACCGAACGAACTGTTCCGTTCGCTTGTTCACTGGGCAAAAAGTGGATCAAACGGTATTGCGGCATATTTCCGATATCGTCGCAAACCCTCCAGAACGGGACAAATACGAATCGATCAAGACACGGGTAATCTCCCGCTTCGAGTTGTCGGCGCAGGAAAAATTCGAGAAGCTTCTCAGTTCCTGCGATCTAGGAGATATGCGACCGACCCACCTTCTCGCAAAGATGCAGGAACTAGCAACCAATCTGAATGTCAACGACGAGCTGATGAAGATGCTGTTCATGCAGCGGATGCCAACTAGTATTCGGGCAGTTTTAGCAGTCTGTGAAGTCAAGCTGGATCAGCTCGCTGCTATGGCCGACAAAATGGTTGATTCATCCGGCCCACAAGTGGCTGCCACAGCGTTGCCTGTAGTTTTAAATATGCAGGAAGCCCAAATTGCGGCTCTAACCAGTGAAGTTCAACGATTGAAAACAGGTCAGAATCGCGACAGAGCCCGTCCATCGTCTCGTCGTCGCAGCAACTCACAATCTTCGCAAGACATTTGTTGGTATCATCGTAAGTTTCGAGCAGCTGCCCAACAATGCCGATCCCCGTGCCGTTACAATCAATCAAAAAACTAAATGCATTCTCACCTGAGACGGCCTAGGTGGGAACAGCAACAAAAAGCAGCCGTCTAATCATTTTCGATCGAACAGCAAACATGCGCTTCCTAGTGAACACCGGATCAGACCTCTCGATAATACCAGCAACGTCGAAGGAGAAGAAAGGACTTTCTTCTCAGTGGAAACTCCATGCAGCAAATGGAACAGTAATCAAAACGTTTGGTCAACGTTTCGTCACAACCGACATGGGTTGACGTCGTAGATTTTACTGGAACTTCGTGATTGCTGACGTAAGTACACCCATAATAGGTGCCGATCTTCTGGCGCATTTTGGGATTATTGTTGACGTCAAACGTCGTCGCCTAATCGATTCGACTAAGAACCTGCATTCAATCGGTGGGTTAACAACACCAAAGCTATACAACGTGACAACGGTTGCGAAAATCATCCGTTCAAAGATCTACTCAAGGAGTTTCGAGAGGTAACGTTACCGTCAACTTTACGCTCTGAGGTTCAACATAATGTGACTCACCATATCCAGACGAAAGGACCTCCGTTGTCTTGCAAAAGCTCCAGCAGTTCGTGGGCAAGTCCGTTGCATTGCGTACAAAAGAAGAACGGACACTGGAGATTTGTTGGCGATTACAGGCGGCTCAACGCGGTGACTGTCCCGGACAAATACCCAGTCCCACACATCCATGACCTTCTCAACGCATTACACGGTAAGTCTGTATTCACGACGCTCGATCTAGGGCGAGCTTACCACCAAATTCCAGTGGAAGAAACCGATATCCACAAAACCGCTGTTATTACGCCATTCGGGCTGTTTGAATTCATGAGAATGCAATTCGGATTGTGCAATGCATCTCAAACGTTCCAACGCTTCATGCACAAGATTTTTGGAGATCTCGATTTTGTTATTATTTTTGTTGATTACATTTGTATCGCTTCAGCTAACGAAGAGGAACACCGTGAACACATTCGCTGTGTGCTGGAACGACTACACAAGAACGGACTGGTCATCAACACCACCAAAAGCCATTTTGCACAACGTGAAGTGGAGTTTCTCGGGTATCTCGTCAATTCAGACGGATTACGCCCTCTACCTGGCCGAGTACAAGCATTGCAGGAGTTCAAGACACCAGGTACTGTCAAAGAGCTTCGGCGTTTCCTTGCCCTGATCAATGGCTACAAACGATTTTTTCCACACGCTACAGATCAACAATCTGCTCTCCGGAAATTGGTACCTGGAAATCGTAAAAACGACACAAGAAAAATCGAATGGAGTGACAACGCAAGAACAGCTTTCGAGGACTGCAAACAGAGCATCGCAAATGCAGCTCTTTTACACTATCCGGACCCAACGAAGCAATTAAGCTTAATGGTGGATGCATCCAACACATCGGCTTGTGCTGTATTGCAGCAGTCATTGGCTGTATTGCAACGGTCATTAGCGCCCCCTAGTATTTTTCTCCCAGAAATTTTCGGAAGCTCAAGCCAAGTACTCGACGTTTGGACGAGAACTGACTGCCATGAAATTGGCAGTGCAGTACTTTAGGTACCTGGTTGAAGGAAGAGTATTCACCATCTTTACCGATCATCGCCCTCTAACGTATGCATTATTATCATCAAGCCATAACTATCTACCGCATGAAGAACGATACCTCAGCTTCATTTCTCAATTCACATCCGACATCCAGCATGTAAGTGGTAGTAAGAATGAAGTAGCAGATGCACTTTCTCGTGTAGCTACCATTTCGTTCCCATGCTCGTTGAATTACGACAAAATAGCGGCAGAACAAGCAGTTGATGAGGAATTGCAGAAGCTACTGGCTGAAGGACGCACCTCGCTTAAGCTGGAACTGAAACCGTTGCCGCACACCAAAAGACAAATTTTCTGTGATGTATCACTTAAAGATCGTATTCGCCCTTACATTCCAAAGACGTTCCGCTTGAATGAACTATAAACGATACACACGGTTTCGCATCCAGGCATCCGTGGAACGCGTAAAATGGTGGTGGATCGATTCGTCTGGCCGTCGATTAACAAGGACGTTAAATCGTTTGTTCAATCCTGTGTTAGCTGTCAGCGCTCAAAAATTCATCGACATACATCCTCGCCACTGCAGAACTTCGACATTTCCAAGAGTAGGTTCCAACATGTACACCTCGATCTTGTTGGTCCACTAACATCGTCGAATGGTAAACGCTACGTTCTGACAATGATCGATAGATTCACCAGATGGCCAGAAGCAGCTCCGTTATCGGACATGACAGCAGAATCGGTTTCTCAAGGTCTTCTCAACAATTGGATTTCCCGCTACGGCGTTCCGGAAACTATAACAACCAATCAAGGACGACAGTTCGAATCAGAACTTTTTCGGGAACTAAGTCATCTTCTAGGAATCAAGCGCATTCGGACAACTGCTTACCATCCTCAAGCAAATGGCATGGTCGAACGTTTCCATAGGACGATGAAAGCTTCCATCATGTGCGTGGACTCGAAACACTGGAGCGATAAACTTCCGTTGATTCTCTTGGGAATGCTCGTCTGCAGAAATGGTGTACGGACAACCACTAAGACTACCAGGAGAGTTTTTCGAAGCACAGCCAAGAAGAGTGGATCGCACTGAATTCGTTCGTTCTCTGAGAGATTCACTGCAGCAACTCATACCGGCCAAAGGTAGTAACCACAGTAGATCAAGAGTGTTCATTCCAAAGGACTTAACTATTTGTGACTATGTTTTTGTTCGTGTCGACTACGTCAACCGTCCACTGCAGCCTCCGTACGAAGGACCGTATGAAGTGATAAACCGGAACAACAAATTCTTCAACGTTCGTATTGGTGGGAAGGAGAAACGAATTTCCATCGAAAGAATCAAACCAGCATTCTGCTCTGTCGACTATCCGGAGGTTGATCCCGACGACGAGGTACATACCAAAGTTACACCTTCGGGACATCGTGTCCGATTCCTCGTGTAACTGAAGGGGGTCCTGTGGTGGTGCCCAACACACTCTCGCTGTCGTGTTGTGCACACCTACATATATAATCATCCTTGGTCGTGAAGAACGCACGACGTCATTCTCAGTCTTACGTTAGTCATCACGCTAATCAGAGTGGAAATAAACATTAATAATTATTATTCTAATTCCAACCGTTTTTATTCGTCCTTCGTTCCGAGATCCCCACAGGGTAAATGCACCCTTCTTTTTGGGGAAATGCTCCTTAAACTTTGGAAAAATCCTCCTTAGATGCGTTTGCCCGGTATAATGCAATCGGAGGTATTAACCTTCTGGTTAGCGCTTGCCGGGTGTTTTGACGGGTCTTCAGTTTCTTCAAGATTGTATAGTTTTGACAGGTTTTAAGTTTCTGAATTTAAGAGTCGTCAAAACGAAATTAAGACTCGTCGAAATGAAATTTAAACCCGTCAAAACTACCTCGCTATACAATCTTGAAGAAACTTAAGACCCGTCAAAACAACCGGCTAGCGCTAACCAGAAGGTAAATACCTCAGATTGCATTATACCAGGCAAACGCATCTGAGGAGCATTTTTCCAAAGTTTAAGGAGCATTTCCTCAAAAAGAAGGGTGCATTTACCCTGCTTCCATTCCTGTTGTTATTCTGTCTATTTTGTTTTGTTTTGTTTTTAGTTATGCTTGTCTCTTTTCAGTCACATTGGAGCGGCCCATTGGTTTTGGCGGAAAGTGCTACATACTTTCAGCGTATCGTTTACCAAAACGAACCCTGCTGCTAACCTTTCCCCAACTATCCAACATCCCAGTGATTTCTCGTGGAAGTGCAGAGGATTTCTCGGCTTCCTCCAAAGCGAGTATCATGTCAACACGTTCCTTCCCATTCCCTACTTGACCAGCATTCGGGCACGGCCGGTATTGCTTCTTAATGGGTCACCAGTTTTTACACATTGAAGATGTATGTTAGTCCCAAACATCATCTGTTGGTTCTTTGTGTAAATACAGCTGATCTGGCAATAACGGAAGTGCATCCGTGGGCGGTCAATCATGCTCATGCTCATGCTCATGCTCATTTTGGTCATTTTCGAGTGAAAAATTAAGTCATGTATAATAGAAGAAAACACAAGTAACTCACAAAATGCTAATGTTTTGCGACAACCTTCTCTCAGCTTCTTTATGACAAAATATGTTCATTATTTCATTCTTAGTACTGACTACTTTGAAGTTGTTTAAAATTTCAGTATCTAAAGGAATATATAAAAAAGCTGATGACCTTATTAATGCCTTATTGTTACTTGCAATACTCAGGATGGTCTCTCAATGAACATCTTAGTTTGTTGTTTTAGAGTGGAATATTTCAGATTTAATTGTTTTCTTGTAACAACGCAAGGTTTATATTTATTACGGAACCGAATATAACTATTCCATACATTTGATGTAACACGATACGCTCTGAACTATTAAAGCGGGCCACCACAGTACATTAATCAAATAATCGGGTTTTGAACTGTAAGAAACCCGATCAAGCTTTCAATGAACGGGCATTTATCAGCCAATATTCCTTTGTTCACTATCCCTGTGGTGTTGCCAACATATTGGAGTGGTAACGTTACATTGAAAATAAAATGTGGCGTAAGTTACAAAAAATTAACACAAAATACAAAATAAGGTATTACCATAAACCATGTCACATGGTTTCCTTGCCTTTTTTCCGCAGTCACTAACAGATGTGCTGATGTTTGTTTAATATTTCTTTCAAAAACATGTTTAGTGTGCTCTCTTTTTAAGCTTTTTCTGAAGAGTTTGTATTGGTTTTTTTTCTTGAGAAATCTGGAGAAACAATAGAATAGGCTCTATCATTATTGGTAATCAAAGCCTTTTAAGCTCGTATTCCCCAAAGGGTCGCCCACGCAAATCAATGAGATCATCGCGAAGGAGAAAGTTTCCCGTACCCGATTACGTCGTTGGTTTGCGTGGGTGACCACACGCTTTGCGAGAAACGGGCTTACAATACTTTGTTTACAAATGCTGCTAGGCCCAATCCTGTTGTTGCTCCAGAAATGTCCAGAAAATTTTCACGGTTTCAAGGTTTAATGGCGAAGGGTTATCCGCGGTACACTCGAAATTTTCAACAGCAATTGCGTCACCAATAAACTGGTAAACTGGCGTGACAACTTTATTCTCATAAAAAAGAACTGAAGAAATATTCTCCTTTTCGACATTAGCTACATAGGTATTCGATGGATCACAAATCTCACTGTCTTCTTTTCGTTTTACGAAGGGCTGTGCGAGCGAACACCATGAAATAAGCTCCAACGCGTCGTTGCAGTTGCAAACCTGTCGAGACGCACTAACACGAAAATTTTGATTTCATCGTGAATAGCCCCTCGCCATTCAAGCGTACTAGTCTAGGAACTTTTCTAGGGTTTTTTTCATTAGGGCGAATCTACAATTGAGAGATTCTCTCCGGGCTCGCTCTCTTTCATTCATTACAGCGCCATTATAAAACATTCGAGGGATTCTTTAGTACAGATCGAAACACAACAGTGCTGGCTAGCATACTCTACAAAAAGTGGAATGAAAAACGTAAAGGTGATTGTTTTATGAATGAAAGAGAGCGAGCCCGGAGAGAGTCTCTCAATTGTAGATTCGCCCTAATGAATAAAAACCCTAGTTTTGTGCTTTTCTTAAAGAAAAAATCAAAACAAACCGGACGGCGCCTGTGGTGTAGTGGTAAGCGTGATTATTTCTCACCCCAATCGGTCTGGTATCAATTCCATTCGGTGCCGTTGAAATTTTCTGAGACAAAAACTATCTGATTATGTCTTCCTTCCTAGGAGAAGTAAAGCCGTTGGTTTGGGCCCATGTGTTGATGGGTTCGATATGTAGGGTCCCGGTTGTCTCCCTGGCGTGACGAACCAGCACAAAATAATAAATATTACAAAATAAAACCATAACAAACCCTTGTAAAAAATATGTACTAACCTAAACAAAATTTCAATGGATTTATTTTTTATATATATGTAATCATTTTTTTTTAAACTGATCGCCAATTTTTTTGACCGCTTCACTCTTCTGGTCATCGTGTATATTCATACTTAAACTAACGACAATACACATAGATACGCATTGCGTCATCTTAAAATCGTTTTTGAACAGACATTCTAATTTATTCTCGGAATATCAAGTTTAAGTAAGATATAGTAATTCAATTGGAGACAGACGATGCCACTACTGTGTTTTTTTTTTGACGTATAAAAGATATATCATAGATAGAAACTTCATCGATTTCTTTTCTGCGGCTTTCCTCTCAGAATATAATGCTAGACCATAGAATCATGCTAGATAACGATAGAAATTTCAAGTCTAAGGTAATAAAATACTGTCGAAGCGATTTTGTCACCGAATATTTGAAGATGGGAAGTCGATGTAGAGAAATCGATAAACTTTTATTCGCTCTTATTTCTGAATTATCTAGATATAGGTGAGAATTAATAAAGCAGGAATCCGGAACCATTTTGAATTCAGGTGTTGTAGAATTATTAAAGCAGCAATTGAAAATAGAAAAAAGTATATCCCAAAATTTCGCAAAAATGCTAGTTTTCCTTACAAAAAATAAAAACATTTTTTCGTTATGTCCTAGTTTATACAAAATTTTATTTATTAGAATTTAAATTATATGATTTTTTCATAATTTTTCCTAAAAACTAAAATAAAAGAACTTTTTTTTGACCCAATAATTAAATTTACCAATCCATGAATTAGTTTACAAATATTAAAATCAATAACAAAAAAAATAGTTTATCTGTTTTTCGTGTAACAACAAAAGTCTTTCAGCAGGCAAACGCTTTAGTTAAACGAATTAAAAATATTAAATGGACTAATTATGAAAGTCAATTTTACACTAATAAATTATCATTTTGATTAAAATGAAATGACTTTATGATTTTTGCTGATCATTTGAAACCTATACAATGGTGGGTTCGAAGAAAAAAAATGGCGACCATCATCGGCACTGCAGTGCAGCAAAAATCCTATTCAAATTGAGTATGTGAAATCATTATAGTATCTTAGATTTATGCCTTGGAAAAGTTGGAGATGTGAATCAGCCATGTTGGTGGCCATTTTTATATTACAGGATGCTCAACCTAATGAATATCAAGGAACGTGTGGTCATGAGGGCACAATGAATTGATGTGAAGATTGCACTCGTTCTTGACATCTGAGTCTTTCAAAACAAACACAATTCATCTTCACTAGTTCGAACAGAAGATAGAAGAATGAGGGAACATGGCTGTATAATAAACTCGCCGACTGAGCCAAGGACAATACCATAAAATTGGGCGTTTACAATTTAATAAGTATCGACTGATCCGTCATACGGGAATGGAAATCCATGAATATGAAAAAACCCTTCTTCTATAGTGATTCTTTCAACTTTCGTACATTAACCTCAACCGAGCAATGCTTCTGCTAATTGAGTTTTTTTAATTCAGAAAAATATACCAGTAGTCTTACATTAGTGGAAAGAGCTAAATGTTCTGAGCACAACGATTTCTTTTTTGGATGACGTAGAGATTTGCTTCGATTTCGAATCAACATTCCAAAATAATAATGTCATTTTTCAGCACTCACTCACAAATGGACAGTTCGCTTCCATACAAAGGGGCAGTAATATGGTGTTTTTTGCTAATGTAATCGACAATCTCAATACGCCGGCACCGGTGTTGTAGTGATAAGCGTGACTGCTAGTTGGCACCCCTGCAGGTCTGGGTTCAATCATAGCCGAGGTCGATGAGATGCAAACAAATCTCTGAGCCTACGAGCCGTTGGTTCAGGCTCATGTGTCGATTAGTGCTTTATGTAGGAGGGGGGTGCCTCCCTTCGGAGGTGTACCAGTCTTAGGCTGAAAGCCACCTTAATATAGAAAAAAAGAAATATTGGATTTTGATTCCATTTTTATTGTTGATTGCAAATATGTATTTGCAAATATATGTTTATCTTAATTCCACTAAAGAACCCATTTTGTTTTATCCATCTGAAACATTCCGCAAAAATTAACATGGATTTTTAGCGCTACCAGTTGTTTGAGTTCTTAGTTAAAATATCTTTTGTTCTATAGGTCTAAAAAATGGTTAAAATATCTTTTGTTCACTAGTCTAGCTAGTGGAGATGTTAACTTGAGAAACGCAATACCAAATTGAAAAATATCCACATCTTAGCTGAGATGTTAGTTCAGATGTTCAGAAGATCTTCCCAAGTTTACAATGAGCCAATTTAGTACAGTTAAGGAGTTCTTTTGGTTTGCAAATCTTCTTTTTTTGGATCTAGGATGTAACGAAAATTTCAAAATTTGAAACCCCAGCCCAGTATGGCTATTAACCGATTATGGAACCTCATTGCCCTAGAAAGCCAGCTCTTTGTTTGATGACGTAATTAACTAACCACAAAGTGATTATATATATTTTACTACATATATTTAGCCCCATCAGGCATTCTTTTGTCACTTGTCGGCATCGGTTGTTCCAGCGTCGCTGCTGGAACGACAGGCGAAAGGAAGACGAGCACCACCATACCGTGGCTATTCGTAAAGAGTTACTCCTTATACTTGGAGGTTGCTTGAGATGGGCCCTTACTCGTGAAAGATGAGAGAAGTCGCACATCCGACCAAGTCCAGAGAAAAAAAATAGTAATAAATTTTTTATGACCATTGTTTTAACGTGTGTTTTGTTTCGCTTCTCTATGTCTTTATTTTAATTCTTACAAACGAACACGAGATAATTCACATATACCTATGGTGTTTTGTGCAATGCCCGACTGCATTCAGTTTTCTCGCACTGAAAAGCTACAAGAGAACAAAGTTGAGTTGAACTGTATCGAATATTTTGGTTTACATGAGACACCGTTTCTATCTACTTACAAACTGCGACTACACTTCTGCGGATGAGACTGTCGTTTATGTGACCGTAGCAGCTGCTCTTTGTTGCGGATGTTTCCACCTCTAGCATTTACACACTTATCTCGTGCAGACTGCCAGACTCGTTTTAAAATGCTGTAAAAGTGGGAATGAACAGTGAGTACGACGAGTACGAGAAAATAAGATAAAAATGGTCCTGCATATAATTTGGTTAATGGTTTCTTTTAATCACAACATCTAACGAGACTAGATGATATAAACACATACAGGCAGGCCTCCTACTACATGGTGGGTGGAACCATCAGGAGCCATCCTGATCTTTCACCTGTCTTCCCGGAGAATTAGTAAATTTTCGGTAAGCAAAAAGTTTATTGTACACGCTAACCCCATACCAATAGTCAGCCTTATTTCCAACAAAGAAACCGAATTTGGAGCATGTCGTGTTGTAGGAGACTCCACAATATACACATTTCTGAAGTAGAATGCTTCAATGTAAGTTTTTTAGAAGAATTTTCATATTTTTCACAAACGTGCATGATAAAATGTATTGTTCCTTTTCCAAAACCATGAGATCCGTGTTTTTTGTTTCGTTATTACGGTGACTATTTCCGCGTTAAGGTGGTCCAAAAAATTAACTTTGCATTTTTTTTTTCAAAAATTCGTTCAAACTTTCGAACAACTGAACCGACTTTAACAACTAAATACGCATTACAAAATTCTATATTGAGCTTAACCATTGCAGACCGTCTATAAATAACGTTGTCTTTTGGAAGGCGAAGAGGGGTATGTAGTTGGCCAGAACACATGCTCCATACAAATTAGAAAAATAAAAAAGAATGTGTGGACAAAGAACCACAGAAGAGGGAGGGTCTGAGAATCCCATATATGGGGACACGTGGTTTATGGTCCATCCCTTAGCTATCAAAAAAATAAATGAATTTATAAAATTCTCTCTAGATTGATGGCGACGCATAGTTGGCAAGTTACTTTGAATAATGGAAACGCGTGGTACGATATACATCAAAATCTTAAAACATAGAATTTTTGAAGAAAACGTAGCTCAGAAACTAAAATACATACATCGCCAATATTTCGATATGTCATGAAAAAAGAGCAAAACTTTGGAGAAAAAATATAAACCCGAGACCATGAAAACCTTGAAAAACGAATATAACCCATGTTTTTGAAAAGAATATCGCAATTAAAGTGTATTTTACATATGTTTTAAAAAGTGTATTCAATTACCTTTCATTTGCGTAATTGGTTGTTAAAATCGGCTCAGTGGTACGAATGTTATGAATTTTGAAAATAATGCCTTTTTAAAAATAGTCAATTTTTGGACCACTCTTACGCGGGAATAGTCACCCTTATGACGAAATAAAAAAATAAGGGTCTTTTTTTTTAGATAAGGAACAAAACTACCAATTTTTTATATGAAATTTCTGTATATGAATATATACACTCATCTTCATAAATCAACCAAGATTTCATCATAATCACATTGCGTGAGGTGCTTGATTCCACCTTGATTCCACCTAAAACATAATTAAGTACCGAAATTATAGTTTATTGCCAAAATTTTAACCGTATGAAAAGTGCGGTTAAAATTCAAGAAATTCATAATAAAATTTTAGGTTGCTCATTCCCAATAATAATGGCAACTAAAACCAGTTGGGATCAAAGCGTTAGGAGTGAAGAAGTCTTCGGAAATTCTTATAATGTCAGAAATGACTGCAATTAGGAAATTTCTGAAAAGAAGGTGGGGGTGTTTTAATAGCTATTTCTACCAAATTTAATTCAGAAATTATCGATACTTCATAAGTTAAGGAATTTGAACATGTATGGGTGAAAGTACAAATGGCAGGTGAAACACATGTATTTGCCTCAGTGTATTGTCCCCCAAACAACGCTTGTAAAGAAGTATACGAAATTTTTTTTTCACATTGCAGACGTAATTATGTCCGGACTTCCCCCAGAAGTGAAAGTTCACGTATATGGGATTTTAATCAACGTATTGCTGACTTCATTTTAGATACCGAAAACGATCGCATCTTACTACCAGTCGTCGGAGAAAATGAAACATTGCAGTTTATTTTCGACAAAACTGCAGGTTTTGGGCTCAACCAAGTTAATCATGAAAAAAACCAGCAAAATTGCTATTTAGATTTTTTATTGACAAATATTGAGGAAGATTTCTGTGTAGCTGAATCACTTTTTCCATTATGGAAAAATAAAGCTTTTCACACAGCAATTGAGTTTTCTTTATTTATCCACGAATACAAAAGACCCGACGACTTCGGATATGAAGAGGTCTCCCAATATCATTTAGCAAATTATGATATCATAAGAAAAAAATTTATCAGAGTTGATTGGCAAACAATTTTTAAGAACGAAGCAAATATAGAGACTTCTGTTGAGGTTTTTTATAAATTATTGTTTGAAATAATATTTGAACAAGTACCACTCAAAAAAATAAGGCGACAAGGTACGTGAAACCAGCCAGCATGGTATAATAAACAAATAAAAAAATTGAAAAATTGGAAATAAAAAGCACACAAAATATACAAAAGAGATGGTTACAGCAATAATCTGGCAAACTACTTAAGTATTTGCGATGAACTGAATCTAACTATAAAACATGCATTTGATGAGCACAATTCAAAAACAGAACTTGAAATTAAGTCTTGTCCAAAAAAAATTTCAATTATGTTAAAACTTAATTGAAATCTGACAATTTCCCATCTAGAATGCATCTTAACTCAAATGTTGGTAATAACGCGGAAGAAATTTGCAATTTATTTGCAACATTCTTTCAAGAAATATATACCACATTTGCTGAAGAAGATCGCGATTATGAATATTTCGATTTCTTCCCAGGATTTTCAAGGGACATTGGAGTTAGTCAAGTCGAATTTCAAGACATCTTGCATGGTTTGAAAAATTTAGACGGTTCTAAAGGTTCCGGCCCTGATGGAATACCACCCGTATTTATGAAAAACTTAGCATTGGAACTTACAGCACCTTTATTTTGGCTATTGAATTTGTCACTGAAATCTGGGGTCTTTCCCAAATTATGGAAAAGTTACTACCTAGTACCTATTTTTAAAAGTGGAAAAAAATCTGATATACGTAACTATCGTGGACTTGCCATTTTATCTTGCATTCCTAAACTTTTAGAAGCAATTATTAATGAAAAATTATTTACTCAAATCAAAAACAGAATTACTACCAACCAACATGGATACTTCAAAGGACGATCAACTAGCACAAATTTACTGGAATTCATTAACTACTCTCTGATAGCAATGGACAATGGTAACCATGTAGAAGCTTTTTATACAGACTTCAGCAAGGCTTTTGATCGCATTGACATACCCATGCTTCTTTTTAAATTGCGAAAAATGAGAATTGAGCCAGGAATTCTCAAATGGATCGAATCCTATCTCACCAACCGCCAACAAATAGTTAGATTCGAAGGGAAGAAATCAAACCCTATTCATGACACCTCTGGAGTACCCCAGAGGCTCTCATTTAGGCCCCCTCTTATTTATTTTGTTTGTCAATGACGTTTCCTTTATACTTAAAAACATTAAATTTCTTGTTTATGCTGATGACATGAAACTATTTTTAGAAATAAGAAATAAAGAAGATACCATGATATTCCATAAAAAAATAAACGCTTTCTATGTTTGGTGTAACAAAAGTCTTTTGCAGTTGAACGTAAAACAATGTAATTCGATAACTTTTAGTAAGAAGCGAAGCACCCCAGACGTAACTATTAATTTAGGGAATCAGCCAGTTGAAAAATGTAAAAGAGTAAGGGACTTAGGGGTTATCTTGGATATCAAACTTACATTCATTGAACATTACAATACTATCATCAATAGAGCAAACAATATGCTTGGATTTATAAAACGTTTTTGTTACAATTTTCATGACCCGTACACAATAAAAACATTGTACATTGCATATGTGAGGTCAATACTGGAATATTGTAGCGTAGTTTGGTCACCCTTTTCAGTCATACAAGAAGAACGAATAGAATCGGTTCAGACGCAGTTTTTACTGTTTGCCCTTCGTAAATTAGGTTGGCAAGGTTACCTCTTCCATCCCATGAAGCACGCTGTATGCTTATCAGCATCCAATCATTAAATAAGCGCCGTGAATTTGCATTAGTTTCATTCCTAAATGATATTGTTGCGCAACGCGTTGACTCAGAAAAACTTTTATCAAAACTTAATTTTACATTCCGTCCCGGCAATTACGAAATAGAAATATATTTACTACAAGCAATCATCGCACAAATTACGCAAAATTTGGACCTCTTAATCAGATGATGGCAACTTACAATAAGCACGGAGAAAATGTTGACTTCACTATGACTAAAACAAAACTGAAGCAATACTTCAATGTAATTAGATAACCTAAACATTAAAAATAGGAAACTTGAGAGGTTAGCTTTTTAAGGCGTACTATATATTTATGAAGTGAGACATAAAATGTAAATATCATTGTAACAAAACGATCTACTACTGATTGACGACAAATAAAATAAAGATTAATATTCTCTAAAAATCACGTGCGTGAATCACAACAGCACATTTCAAAATTCGAATGACATTTAGCCGATTGAGATTTGGTCGACTGATATTTGGTCGAAATATAGTTGGTCAAATGGTCATTTAGCCGAATGGCATATATTATTTGGCATATTGTCTTAAAAAGAGCTCATTCTATAGAATGAACAAAATGGGGGGGGGGGGGGGGCGACCCCGGCGTAGAGGTTAACATCCATACCTCTCACGCCAAAGTCACGAGTTCGAATCTCACCCCCCGACAAGTTACGAAAATACCCAAAAGGTATTTGAGTGACTACGACGGGAGATGAACCAGCCCAGGGCTGAAAATCTCGGTAATCAAGGAACTAAAAAAAAAAAAAAAGAATGAACAAAATATATTCTTCAAATAACGCTGATATTATAATGAACAATTTTTTGGGCTATCATTTAAAAAATCCTAATTCTTCAAATTTAAGTTTGCATCACAAACAAGTACTGTAATTACTGTAATGTAGAAACACTAAAAAAAAATGTATGAAATTCAAAGTTTAAAACTTGAACAGACCTATATGCAATATGTAATTATTTTAATTCTAAATGTTGATTAGATCCATATTAAATTTAGAAAGGAAATGGCTCTAATACAAATCAAGATCCTGATAAAAACATCAACATTTATAGACCCGTGCACCCATGAAAAAAGTTCTCATAAATTTGGGGTGGGTTGCGGTGAGGATTGTTCTTTGAATGATTTTAAATGTTACAAATCTGATTCATTTTCATTTAAATTCACTCCATTTCATTTAAAACATAACGATCACTTTTATTCCCTACATAAAATAAATAACAAAATCAATTCAGTTTGGCAATGTAGGCATTTCCTTAAAAAGATCCACTTCATGTTTGAATAAAATAAAATCAATCAAAAATTGTTGGAGTCAACACTTGAATAGTCAATATGACCTCCTTTTGCTTCAAGCATTCTTCCATAGTCAATGTGACCTCCCTTTACTTCAATGATGGACTGCAATCGTTTCGGGATGCTTTTGACCAGGTTTTTGAGGTGCTGTGGGTTCAACTCAATCCCGCCCTTCACCAGTGCCGCAAAATATGTTTGCTTGTTGGTTACGTGGTTTTTTCGACTCTATTTTTAAGGATTGCCGAGAGATTTTCAATTGGGTCTAAAGCAGGGCTCTGGGGAGGCCATTCCAAGGGTTTAATCCGACAGGCATGGTGAATGCTTGCGTTTTCTTAGCCGTATGCGCTGGGTCGTTATCTTGATTTTTTTTGTTCGCTTATTTTTCGCCGGCCTATTTCCTCACAACGTGATGACAACCACCGACGCCAGGAAGACGACACCACCACCTGGACCCTACATATCGCACTCATCAACACATGAGGACCAACGGCTTTACTTCCCTTCCGAAGAAATACGTGACTAGATTTTTTCGCCTCAGAAAAACCACCGACCTCGACTGGGATTGAACCCAAATCCACTGGGATGCCAAGTAGCAGTCACGCTTACCACTACACCACTGGCACCGGCATCGTTATCTTGGTGTAATTATTTTTTTCATGCGTTTATTTTCCGTCAGCCTATTTCCTCAAAAAGTGGTGGGAACCACCGATGCTAGGAAGACGACTCCACTACCTGGGCCTAACATATCAAATCCATCAACACATGGGCCGGGACTGATCAGAGATTTTTCATTTCAGAAAATCTCAATGGCGCCAACTGGAATTGATACCAGACTCACTGGGGTGAGAAGCAGCCTCACTCACCACGCCGTCGAAAAAATGTAATTAAAATGTAATCACTCCAAACCATAAGAAACTGCCCCAGACCATGATGTTTCCACCGCCGTGCTCAATGGACGCTTGGAGATGTCCTTTAGCCCTTCATCGCTTTTCCGCCAAACTCACATTCGTCGTTTTCTGTTGAACAGCTCAAAAACTGATTCGTCTGACCAAACAACCCGTGTCCAGAACTCCAATGGCTTATTTATATTGTTTCTTGCAAACTGCAATCGCTTCTCCTTATTCACCTTACTAATGAACGGCCGTTTCCAGGCAAACCCACTTTTCCGTGCTCAGCAATGCGTCGTCGAACTGTACGATTGGAAATCGAAAGGCTTATTTTTTTTCTGAGGGCACGGATGGTAACAAATGGATCCTGCTTAATTTCTCGGATGATTCTAGTGTCTTCTCGGTGATCAGACTTATGATTACGTCCTCATCCAGTTCGATCTGCGACACTTCTAAGACTTTGTTGTTTCAAAACATTTTTTTGAACTGCTTGCGCTATACTTTTCGGCAACTTAGCTCTGAGATTCGCTTTAAGCAATCATGCATGATAAGATTTCTAACATGAAGTGTTATTTTTTTTTTCCCCATGATCGATTCTTAAGAAACTTATCACTTGAGCACTACTTCTCACTACTGTGGCAAATATTTGTGAAGGATGTAAACAAAGCAATGTCCAAAGCATGATTAACAAGAAGTAAGTCAATTGGATGTACACGGAATTTTTTTTCGGATTCTTTTTCACCTAATGTATCTATTTTTTATCGACAAAGCGTAAGCACAAGCTTATTTTACTTTTCACAAGAAGTTGGCTAAAATGAATGTGTATATTTAAACTTTTACACTAAATCTAATGAATGAAACCTGAATATGTCCAGTACATGTAAGAAAGTTATTATTGATACGGATTTGTAAAGATTTTGAGGCTTAATTAGTAAATATAAAAGATGGATCTTTTTTTTGTCGGTTACTGTAGATCTGCGAATAGGCATCATATAGGGCTGTTTTCATCACGCAACGGTGTAGAATAATCTATTACCAATCAATCAGCTTCACAATATACATTCTGCAGTACTTTTGAGTGACGTAATGGAATATTTAGCAAATAATGTTTGTATGCAGATCGTAGCAAAACTCGATTTTTTCAGCACTCATCACAGTTTCCTACGAGACCCAAAACTTGGGGAGGAAACAATTACGTCTCGTACTGTAAAAGCCTTATTTTTGCAACTTGGTTCATATATTTGGATAGCTCAATCGCACTTACTTTATGGAACCCTTTTACATTGTTTTTTGAAGCTAAATAATCAAATATTACGTTTATTAGAAATGGATGGATTACTCGCGGTTTGCCTGGGTTATTTTTTTTATGATGGACGGAGCATGGGAATAGTACATTTTTGTCTCAACAGCTGTCGTCAGTACCATAGCGCTTGAGAAGATTGTACCTTCAAATCATTCGCAGCATATCGGTATTTTCTTCAATCATTATCATTTTTGGAACATTGATACTCATGTTTTGGGGCTCGGTATAAATTGAGAGCTTTCGGTATAATGACAACACCAATGCATGAATTTGTATATTGTGTGGCACGGAAGGCGAGACAATTTTATTAAAGCGGTTCCATTCTTTTGCTGTGCAACACTAACTTAAATTGAATATTTAGGAACTCTGTATCCTCTGAACACAGTAAACATTCTTCTGAGAATCAGTTTTCTAGGGTGCAGCTCGTTTTTCGTCGGTATCACTTTGCCGTATTCATAACTAACTTGACCTTAGTTTTTAAGACTTCTATACACCATGCTCAATAATCCAAATCGCCTGGTTTCAATTTAAATGGAGCTTTGGAAGCCGGAAATTTGAGGCCCTAGTAGTTTAAATATAAAAATATGTTTGATCACTCTTGGGAACCTCATTTGAACAATGTAGGGCGACGGATGTTTTTTATGTGCCCTTCAGTTCTTTTTTTTGTTAAATTTTAACGTATGTGACATGTGACCATCTCACAAAGAGCATGATATTTTACTCTTAAGTTGATCGCTACCCCTTCATGTAGTGAAACAAGATATGTACTAAGTGTTTTTAACACACACAATTAACACAATCGTCATCAAGTTCTGTCCAAAAGTTAGTGAGCACTTAATCTGCACTATTATAGGTTTATATTAATTATGTGCTTAATGTTATCTACGTTGGTTTATATTTGTTCGATAATTGTAATATGATCTCATAGAGTATGTAAAAAATATTATATCCACCTTAGTTAGTTTTCACTGTTTTTTTGCACTTTGAATTAATGAGCAATTTTGGTGCTCGACCAACAAACATTGCGTTAGTGAAACAGAGATTTATACTACTTCTATTCGATGAAATTACTGGTAGTTGATACATGCTCAATTTCAATTAGGTGCATTTAAATTTTTCTCTCGATACATTACACAACAATATTATTTTTAACCTGGTAGCTTACTTGGTTTTCCATAACATATGATAGATTATAAGGTAGGAATGAAAATACTTGCTTATAGATGATCTATCAAGAAATAGACGTTTAGAAAACAATATATTTGTTTGAAACACTTTGCTCATGATCAGTTTGAATTTCACAACAGACCATACCTGATCTATTTTTGCTGAAGACACAAACATTTCCGTTATTATTAGAGGATTATTAGTTAGTTGCAACAACAAAACATATCGAAATGCTATAAAAACTCAATTTATAATGCTACCACAAAGGTCTAGCGCTTTTTTAAACCCATTTAACCTTTCAAAGATTTTTTTCACATTGAGGTTAAGACAATTCTATGCAAAGGTGTTGTTTGCATGTATGTAGCCTGCACTGTTTGATGAAATACATAAGCTAACTCTTGGTGGCGAGTCACTATGAACAGATTTTTCAATTCAAATTTGTCAAGTGAAATGTCGTGGACGATTTTCGAAAATATTTTTTTTATATCTTTTACTCCCCCTAACTTCGCCTAAATATGGCTTGAATGTGGCGTAGAGTTCATCGACTACCAGCATATCAATAATTTCAGAATGAGGTTCTAAAGATGATTTTAAAGTTTCTTGCCTGGTTTAAAACATAATGCTGTATCTCAACAAAACTAATGGTGGAAGTATGACGTTCGGTGAACTTATGATCGTATCAAAATAAAACCTTAGTAAAGTTTTCAGATTTTTTTGTCCACTTGAAACGTCCTTAAAATAGTTATGTGTCGCATGTTCCGCAGGTCACTTCCAAACATTATTCCCTCTCAAAGAGTGAGTTTTGAACTAAATCCTTTTGTCTCAAACGTTAGATGAATATGTTTGATTGATGAATACATTTTTCAAAATATTTCTAATTAATGTAACTAGTTATGTGAAACCGAAATTGAAGTTGGTTTTATTGAAATCTAAAAAATGTTTTGTATTGCTACCTATGCTTCTAAAACGCTGCCAAACTTGCTGATTGTAATCTAAAAGAAAATAAAAATCTATCTCGATTAAGTTTCTAGCGAGGTTACGATGCATATGTTGGGTGAACTAGTTATGGAAAGTGAACCATCCACGCAATAGTACGACCTATTTCCCTTTAAACTCAGACCACAACTGGTACAATTTCTTGTGTGCTCCATATTTGAGATAGCTACCCTAAATTTCATTTCATGGTTCATATCTTGCTCTAGTTTTTGTGACTTCTGACGTTGTTTACAGTCAGTGCTAACGAACATCGAGGAAGGCCATACTTCCTCCCTTTCTTTATTTTTCCCAGTGCCCTCGTACTTAAACAATCTTAAAAACCATCCAGAAAACTATATAAACATTTGGTAAAAGTATAATATTTAGTGACATTATCAAAATATTTATGCATACCGGCGTCGGCACTGTCTCACATCATGCGCTACGTTTTTGTGTAAGCAGAACATTGTGTTCGCATTCTACATCAAGAAACTTACGAAAACCTACCAAGTTAACCACCACAAAACTAAGGTCGGTTGTTTATTTCAATTTGAATTTTCTTCCGTTTAGTATGAATGTAAGCCCGACATATAGAACACCGGGCTCGAAATAGATGAACAGCAACCGATGTGGCAACTGAGAGGAAAGGCAAAGACATATTTGATGCATAAACGTATAATGTAACCTGTGCAATAGATGAAAACCATTGGCTCCTAGGTAGATGGGTTTTATGATTTTTGCTGGTTTTGTAAATTCCTAATAAAACACATCTCTGTGGCGCTCTGGATTGTATCAGGCATCAAGTGGTGAGTGTCATTAAACTTTCCTACGTTAACTCGTCACTGTCAATAACAAATATCATAAAAATTACGGAGAAAATTGTAAAATCGCATCGAGATTGAACAATAAAATTTATTTGTTGACACAACAAGCTTGCTACCGCAGCAGCAACAACAGTAAGCATTCCTAAGTAATAATAAAGCAAGCAAACAGTCACCTTACGCTGTAGTATGATCTTATCTCGAAAAAAAAAATGAACATACTAGCTCTTATCAGAGTCTTTCATTGCTTACACTTCAAGAATTAAACCCTTTTTTTTTTCAAAAGGCTTACTTTCTGGTTACTTTCTGGATCAGGTGGAAAAAAATTAAATCACATCCAAATTTGATTAATTGATTCTAATGTTATTTTTTCTCTCTTTGTTATAGACACCCTTTGTTCCCGCTATTGGCACTAATATTCGAAAAATGTGAGCTAGCAACATGTACGCCTCGAGAACCAGGTGTCGCGGGTGGTGATGTCTGTTCGTCAGATTCTTTCAGTGAAGATGTGGCAGTATTTAGTAAACAGGTAAGTCATACTGGATATTAGAAAACCGTTTTCCTATCTAGCATTTGTACAGTGTGTATGTTCAGTAAACAACGTTTTATTTTGATAATTCAGCTTCTATTTGAGGTACGGTCACCGTTTGATAAGGAAGTTCTTAGATTTTTCGATTGTTTGTCCTCTAGTTGTAGTGATATATTTCAAAAGGTGTATTTTGCGGATTGTATTTGACTCGTTGATTTGATTGATACAGTTGAAATAGCGTTGAAGAGTTACTAAGGGTTCATAACCTGATCAAATGCCAGCTGTTTGCTTATCTTCGTTATATACTTGAGTAAATTTTACTTTTGAGTTTCGCTCATTTAAAGGTTAACGCGCAACTGTCGAAATAATTGCCAAATGGTTGTTGGAGTAAATGTACTGTAGAACATCGTGCTTCCACAGAGCTGGAACATCCTATAGTATAATAGAAAATAGGAAACATAATCAGCAATAAAGAGCAATTTTGTCATAACTTGCGTCCCACAGGTTAGTACCCGGCTTTTTAAATCACCATCAGGTACTGTCTCGGTGATCTTTCCAGGTCACTACCAAGCCGTAGCAGTTTCCCCAGACGATATGCCGACAGTTGTCACCACGTCATACCACCCCACCCGGAGGAAAAAAAACCGTCCAGAGCTCGCTCCGGCTACCGACACCGGATTTGTCGCTACATATTCACCGATGATATTGACGAAGAAGAAGAAACGATAAGTGAATGAAGTGAAGAAGAGAAATAAGTAGAAGATAATGAAGAATAAGATAAGAAGAAATGAGAAATGATGTAACGTTTATAAAAACTCCGCTTTTCCGACACGAATGAACACATATGTGTAGAGTGTCGTAAATAAACAAACGAACAAACAAACAATAAAATTATGATAACTGTTATTTAATATTATTAAAATATTGTTATTAATCATTGGGATTGAATATGTGGTACGATATCTAACCATGACCACCTTTGCTGAGTTTTCGATAATGCGTTTCAATTGTATTATCAGATAAGTAAAAGAGAGAATGCGCCTTGAGCTTTTAATCTGTGACTTTGTACTTGAGTTTAAATCCTAGTGATTATCAATAGAGTGTGTTATTCTGGCTGCTGGACTTTTGGGGATCTCGTCGCTAGGCCATATGTGGTTCCTAAACAAATCCCATGGCTTCAAACCGTACGATCAATCAAATTCAATAGGACAGATATTGTTTGCTTCGACAGTCTTCAGCGCGAACAATTGTGATTTTGGGGTTGATAGTGCTATCTCTTCAGCGACGTTTGTTAGGCTAGTCAAAGCGTTATCGAAAATATAGTAGCACAGCCGTGTTCGAAATAAATGATAGCGACAACATTTATACGTGCCTCGAAGATAACAACGCTCGTCTAGGTTGTATTTATTTATCTACAATGTGTGTGAATCAGCAGATATTAAGGAAAATTAAATTCGTGGTAGTTTGATATTTGACGTGTAACACGATTTTTGGACAGTTTGTCACGAGCAGTACCCACAGTTTGAAGCAAGACAGCGTAACCTTGTCTGTAATAAAGAGAAATAACAACCCGAGAGTTTTGCTTTTTGCCCAACAGCTTTCGTCATGCATGGCAAATGAAAAAAAAATTGCCGCGCCAGAAACAGGTACCGACTGACACAGAAGTTATCGAACGGTGCATACATATTGCGGCAGGAGGCGATCGAGGAAGCTTATTTTAATATATTCATTTGTAATTCTCAGGGATATTTTTTAACACTGCCGGCAAATATTATTCGACATGCGAGAGCTTTGTCCTGCAGTTTCTTCGCTGGAGACTTCTGAATCTATCAAGATATTCATTTTAAAATAAGTATCAAGACCCTTTTCTATATTCATATAACTTATTGTTGTTCTTTAATTCAACTTTATTTGTCTTACATATTATTAAAGGACAGACAGAAATTCAATGAAATTCAATGAACAGTCTTGCCAAAAGAACCTGAAATTCTTCTATTAATCACCCTTGCAGAGTCATCTACAACTGTCATTGAAGCAGAATAATTACTTATTTTTGTGTTTCTTTTGTTCAAGGAATGCTTTGCACACATTCGGTAGTTAAATGCTTTGATTATAAAATCAAGGTAATTTCTGATTACGTACGTGTTACATAGTCTATTTTAAAAACAAGGTAATTTCTAATTACGTACGTGACATAGTGTATTTCAACTCATTTCTTCTGGTTATTCCAAATGTTACTAAACATTATTTATTGGAATTTATAGCAAACATCTCCAATTATACATGCATCAAAAAGAAGAAAGAAAAATAAAAAAATTAAAAGAAATCGTTATTCTGAAATGCTTAAGAATGAATTTTTAACGGCTGACGTCATCAAATATTATTCGGAGATCCAGTTTCGTTTTTTCATCTCTTATTCTTCGAAACGGCGACATGCTCTCCAAGTAGGGGCGAGCAGTTAAATATTTTCATAAAAATAGAATTGCGGTGAAGATCATTCCGTGTCAGCAAAGCAAAAGTTATGCTGTGCACATCATAAACGTAAAACCATTTGAATCGCTCTTTAACAAGTTTGCTGGCAAAAGGTATTGTGATCTGATGTTTATTCCCAATTTATTTGGATGGCTCAGGCGGATTGGATTGTATCAATGCATCAACAAACCTCACAAATTTCTTCTAGGAGAATTGATCACATTGCTTGACTTTCTCGTTTCGGCTTGGTTTGTTGGTGTGTCGATGTTGTGCTCGACTGCGTATATATTTCGGTTCGCTTTCTCGCGCATAGTAAATGATGTACAGATGAGACATCGTCGCGTGGAGCTAAGAAGGCAAAAGTGAGGGATTCATTATCATAAAGCAGCATCTTCATCGGACGAGAACACCACGAAAAGACTTGGTGCTGTTGAAACACAACAAATAACGAGCGAGTGAAAATTACATTACCAGGCATGCAAACCAGCAGCAGTAACCGCATCAGCACTAGCAGCAATGGTAGACAGATGACTACGAGCAACGCTTAAAGTATGTGTAATTCTACACCAAACGAACTCTAGACTTCACAATCACCAGGTGGTAGCTGCGAGAATCGATTCTCTCAATCGATTAACCCTTTTTTTTTTTTAATGATTTGGCCATATTGATTTTTGCGTTTACTAGAAAATATATTTCTTTAACACATAGTACTGATGTTATCTCGAAGAGAAGCAATCATCACGGTTTGGCTCTCATGATTATGAACGCTAGAACTCGTGACATACAAATACAATTTTTTTTTCATGCCTTTGTACCGTTCAAATCAAATATGGTCATTAAACAAAGGGCATTAAAGTCATTTATTTTAATCTACGCTGAACAGTGTCTCATAAATCATGCAGCGATTATGAAACATATATATTTTCTTTGAAATTTTTACCAATATCGCAATTATTTCTCAGTGTGTAGAGCTGCGCCAAGCAGTTGTGGCTAATATCTCTCGTGCGAAATGGAAACTCATCCGTGGTGTTTTATTTTATGGTCTGTAACAGTTCATCATTTCATGTACTCGTTATCATGTTTGCCATAATTTGCCTTCTATTTTTGTGTGAGTACGACGCTAATTTTAGCATTCAACTTCACGCGTCATTTCTCGCCATAGTGGCTTCAAGAAAATCCAGGCCCAGTGAGAATATGAACTTTTTATGAGCAATTCTTTTGAGGGAGTTTAGCGACTGCCTTATGAATAATTTGTTTTTCCTTCGCTTCAATTTATGATAATACTAGAAGAAAAAAAATTAATGTTGCATATATTTAAGAAATAAGATTACAGACTAGCGTTTAAGCTTAAAAATTATTCTGAATTGGTTTTATATTAATAAAATATCTTATCATATACTAGTATAGAATATAAGATAATTTTGATGAAGCGACAAAATAATACATAGTGCACATTAAATATTGGCAATTATTGGCATCAATAAAAAATATGGTAATTTCCCAGCCAATAAAATACCCTTGGACTGATTTCTACCACCATGCAATACCGATAACGTAGCCGTCAACCGTCCCGGGTTATTCCCTTGAATTGCTTTGAAGCAAAAAATCATCTACCGGGTGAAAGCGTGCTCGTCAGTGGTTCGAAGCTCTTGATTTACGATCGCTCATTCCACCGTATACGCACGAAAAAACGTCACACTATGGTTTTATGTAGCTTTCCTCCTCGTTCCTTCCTCAACTCGCTTTGGTTCACCAAAGGGAAATGACACTACTATGTGATTAGAGCTATACACCAATAAAAAGAAAACAATAACTAGATACTTTTTCGAACCCATGGTCGATAGAAAATGGTAATCAAAATATAATTTTTTTTTTTTAAATTTGCTATCTGGAGCTCCTTTTTAGTGTTTCCCGTTGATACTCGTTCCGTACTGTATATTACTCTGTGTATCTGATTGCCGATTAACGTTCCACTCACGCTTTAGGGTGAGAATTCCTTATTGTCTCTACAATCAGCATATTGTCTTTAAAGGGTAATTAAATATACACACTGGATTTACAACTTACTTTTGTGCTCGAGATTTTTTTCTCTTCAGTCTCCTCCAAGAATGACGAAACGCAGATCAAAAATAAATGACTTGAACAGACGTTGTGTTTGTTGCAGAGAAAATCAACGACCATCGACTCCTCCGCCACTTAAATTATTTTATTTGTTTGGCTTTTGGTTCTCCAACTTCCAATGTCGCTGACATGCACACGCGTCACACTATCAATACGCTGTAGAAACTAGCAGACCTCGATATAAATAAAACGATACTTCCACATCCAAATTAAATAATTATACGTTGGATGCTGTAATATGACTATAATGACAGTATTTTTTGTATCGTATGCTGGTAGAATTGTCTTTTGGTGGGGATTAGCCAATTCAAATGTGTGGAAAAATGTAATAACGTTGTTTGAATGCTGCTGTCTTATGAAATTGTGTTTAAGCAAATAAGAATGATATGTAGGGTGATTCATGGACGACCCTTTCACGATAGTCTTAGAACTTTCTTGATTGGCTAATTTCTGGCATATTTATCTGACTCACATCCACGCCTATTTTTGTGGTAAGTGTGTGGGTAAATCTGTGCATTTTTTATGCCATTTCGTACAATCGCTGCGATCATTCTCTCCTATCCACGATGTTAAGTGTGCTGGTTTTTTTTTATCCATATCTTGGTGATTACTTTAAGCATGCAATTAAATTTTATTTGTTTATTTGTTTCTAAAGTAACCAATCAGAAGTTGGTCGAGAAATAGGAGAGAGAGAAAAACGGTGAGATGAAAATATATACATAAACACATGACTTCTGGCGAGACTTGATATGTGCCGATGAAGGGATGGGAAGAGGAGAGCATGTATTAATAATACATGTGCTTCTTTGTATAATCTTTTTACTCATATTATTATTATTAGCGATTACTACCACATTGCTTTCAAATTTTATTCACGACTAGGCGCCATGGAGCACGCGAAGATTTTTGTAACACAAAGTACTGAATGTAGCGACGGTGGAAGTGATCCACTCTATCGAATCAATTTTGGCAGCAGTTGATCAACAAATGAACGACACCGAAGCACAAATTTCATGTATCATACCCATTCCATAAGATGAATCAGCCAAAGCTGAATGTCTCTCTTATAAAAAATAAAAATATAAAAAATCATTGTCATGTGGTTGAACGCTATACATAATGGTATGCATAGTGGTAGCATTTGATCTCTGTACTTATGCATTCTACGACCATGCTGGAGGATAAATATTTAGTAGGAACATTTGGGAAACATCGTCTGACACTACGTTATTCTTATTTCCGTCAACGGCCATAGCGATGCTGCATCAGTGATGTATGTAATTCATTGTTATGATCTTAAATGCATGCTCTGCCGAGGAATTAGTGGAATAGTTAAGCTGGGCAAGTTTCGTATGGTTGATCAAATAAATCTTTCTTTTTTTTTCACTATAAGCAGAACAGCACTTATAGTATTCATTACGTCCATGAATTCCAATAGGAAGTTTTAGTATTTAAATGGAATATCAGAACATCAAAATTGGTTGTTAGTTTGGTTGATGTATGATGTTGAAGTAACGAAAACAATAACATACCCTGTTTAGCAGGTTAACAAAAAAAGCAACAACAAATTTTATTGTAATATCAACATTGAAACATTTAAAATCATAAAACCGATTCTAGTCAAGTTATTGTTGCAACGATTTGAACAAGGCAATTTATTTTCTACAAATACATACATATATAAATTTTCAACGTAGGGTAGCTGTTACCATATTAATCTCATTGTTTCTATATTCATCATACGCTGAAGCCAACAATTGCAGTATACATAGATTGTATTCTTTTCGTAACCACGTTTGAATATTGGTTAATAGCAAATACAAATACATCATATCAAATCTTTCACGTATCGATCCTTTATTTCCATGTGAGACGAATCATGCAAAATGATGATATTAAACCCATAACATAAACCCTACATAGTATCTTTAAAATCAACATGATAATTGCAACTAATAGCATCGTGGTTCATTATGTTTAAGAGCATAATAATATCATTATATAGTTGTTGTTTTGTAGAACCTCAAATTATTCATTTTATGGATTTATATTTCTTGTGTAGGAAAATGTCGACAAAAATCTACGTTGATTTATTACGCTTAATAGCTTTATTTTTTAAATGAACAGTATACCTCCAACAATTCTAATTAAATTTCCAAAAAAACAATAAATTTGGCACCAACATCAAATTATGAAACAATAACAAAGATTATTTTTGAGTTGTTGTTTTACCGTTTAATCATTTCAGAACCACAAAAAAAAACAGATTTGGATTAGATATCGTATTTTGATATTAAATAAATTTGATGTCAGAATCTTATTTTACGTTATCGTGAAATAACATACTATTCTCAGGATAAAATATGGTAGCATAATTCACTACTTATTATTTCTTAGCTCGCTACTTTCATCGGCCTCTAGAAGTGATTTGTGTTTAAGGCTTGACCACACACTAGCAAAATGTCATGTAAATTTCTGTCCCCTGAGACCGACACATGCAAGTGTCCTTTAGCACATAAGAATGAGTTGAAAGAGATGAGAAAATGAATTCAATCAAACACATCTTTCGTCGAATTGCGTATGTGTCAGTTTCATGAGACATACATTTACACGAAATCTTTCTTTACGTTCCCCGACTTTTTACAAACATGAATTACGTCTCGTGTAATGTTCATAATTTCTAAGTGTGCAAGTCAATGCAATTGATTTTTTTCTTTTCATTTTTGTTTGTCGTTACACTCTAACAATGATACATTTCCCCATACACGTTAAATTAAAAAGGTACCCTGCACTTGACAAATCTACCTTGTTCACTCTGCAACTTTACGTTGCTCTATCGGCTTCTTGATAATTTAAAAAACATGCCCAATTCTGCGCTCCTAATTGTTGTTTTTAACGCACGCTATAAGGCAAGTATTTTGCCCGTTTTCAACTGAGCGTGTTAGTTATACTACCAAAGTAATAAATTATGAGAGTTTGAACCATTTTGCATGAACTTACATATTTTTTAAGCAAACGTAGTGTTAATGATACTCTATACCCAAGGAAGTTCAAAAAGCTGAAAGATCTCTTCAACGGGACCGAAAATTTAATCCACTGGCTTCGGCTTGGTGCCTTTGCTGGCTAGGCTATCTAAGATCCCAAAAGCATACCCTGGGTCCTAGTAAATTTTTGAGCTGTTTAGGCCCAATCTATTTGGCTACGATTATTTGCTTTTCCTATGCCTAAATAGGTCGTGACCTTAACTACGTACACATAGACGAGTCATCGCTGTAAAAAAGATTCGTATTGAAACAAGGTCCCTAGTTTTGTAAATTTATCATTCAAGGAGAAATTTTACAAACAATATTATTCATTACATTACATTATTATACATTACAACAACATTGAGATGTTAATCCTTCTTTCTGTAAAATTCTCGAACTTTCTGTGGTACAACCGCCGCGGTTCCGTACGGTATCCTTAGAAACGCCCGCCGTGATGATGCTCCACCTTTTCTTGAAATAATCATTTACTTTCTTCTTAAATTCGAAGCGTTTCCGTTTAACTAGAGCCCAGCACTTCTCTATTGGGCGAAGTTCTGGACAGTTTGGTAGATTGGCTGTTTTTGGCACGCATTTGACCTTTTGTACCTTGTACAATTCCAGGACGGATTTCGCATAGTGACAAGATCCTAAACCAAGCCGAAACAGAGCTGGAGAGTTGTGGATTCTGATAAACGGTAGCAACCACTTTTGCAGACATTCTTTCTCGTACACATCCTTATTGATAGTGACGGCAGAGACGAAAATTAGATTTTTGACCACAACTTCATATGGCCTGCTAAATCAAATACTTCTTCGTGAATTTGGATACCTTCTTTGTCCGGAAATGCTCGGCAACGTCATTCCTTTGCATTGCGGTTAAGAAAGCCAGATCCGGAAGCTGTATAAAGTCTTCGAGTACGTATGTTTCGACGTCCATTATGATACAAGAAAATGTTTGAAAAAAATTGGTGATGAGCTCCTTAGCACGACTTTTTGCAACGAAATTTTACGTGTCATCACGGTAGGGCACCTTTTTCACTTTGTACGCCTCCAATCCTTGTCTCTATTTCACTTTTAGAACGTATGATTTTGACTTGGCGAGCCACTTTCGCACAGAAAGATTGGGATTGTTCTCAATAATGGCTACCACTTTCTTGTCCATTTGTCGGTTGCATACTTTTCACTTTGTTCCACTTCCAACAGTCAAGCTCTGGTCAAATGATTTGCAAACCGAAGACACGGTACTTTTCGGTAGTTTTAGTTTCTTGGCAAGATCGCGTACCGATAAATTCGTATTTTACTGCCGTCCGTACAAAATTCGTTTACTGAATGTAACAATTTTATTTTACTGAATGTAACAAGAATGTAAACACGTTTTACCACGAAATAAAGTGGAGAGGTTCAGCTGTCAAATAAGTGAAACGTTTCAGTGATCCGTGAAATAATTCAAAATCTACACTGAAAGAAAAGTGTCCGAAATTTAACTTGGACAAGCTTTATCTAATTCACATAAAGGGAATGCTAGATTTGGCTTAAATCAATGGGACCATTCATGTAAATTTAAGCCAGATATCGCTGGCAACAGGTTTGTTGAATGGAAGATTGCTAAAAATGTTGCATGGCGTATGAAAGATTGTAAACAATTACGTTGTTTACGCTTGCTTTGGCGAGGGAAAGTTTTACATGTATGTTGAAATTCATTTTTTTTTTGTGTACCCGCTGAATCAAGAAGTTAATGTTAGTTTTCTTGTGAGTAAAATTATTAGAGGCATGATTGGTACCTTAAGCGGATGGCCATTTTTAGCATATCAAGTATCAATCATATCAAAAGGTATTTGCTTTATTCCAGTAAGAATTCCATTGTACTACATGTTTGATTGGTCTGTAAAAAAAACAAAACAAAACAAAATATTGACGAATGAGCTTAATTATATGCTGGTAAAGTGATTACGCAAAAGTGAAAGGTTTTTGAATGCTAATAACTCTCTTTTGACTAAACAGAATTACTTCATTTATGCACCATTTGATCAGAAAAACTTACAAATATTTTGGAACAAAACATCAATTAAGTGCTATTAGTATAAGTAGTTCAATTTTTTCAGGACGACCAATTAAATTTTACAATAAAAGAGTTTGGGTTTAAGTGAAATGTTCGTGATTTATCCTAAACAACCTTTGCATATTATCAAAAATAGTACATTTTGGATTATTTAAGGCATTTGGCCGAGAGTAGTAAAGCCGACAGAGATTTTTCATGAAAGCCGACCTGATTTTTTTTTCATTAAACTGAACTGAAAGAGAAATGGTTTGATTTGTAGAAAATTTCATAAGAAGGGACGGGTCAAAGCAAAATATTAACCTACCATATGTGTTATGATATGTATAAATTAGATGATACCATTATTACTATACACCATCGCGGTCCTACGTGAACCTCGCGGTTATATCCCTGATATAACCCATCTCTATTTTTTAAATTAAAAACTCTCAACCACTATAACTTTGATGAAATAGGATGCATAAGCGGCATATTCATTTTTGGACACCTAATCAGAGAATAACACACTTTTAATAATCACACTGTCGAAAGTAAACAACAAGTTAATGATAAGGTGGCAGATTTTGTAGAGACTTTGTGGTATGCTCATTTTGCCCCTCATTTACAGTTTTAATTAAAATGTTTTTTTTTTATCATTTTGATAAATTATAAATCATTATGATAACATCAAAAAGTAATTCAACTAGTGTCGACTATGACTATGTATAATAATGCAGAAAACCTATTCCAAAATCAATATGGCTGGACAATTTTTTAAAAATTTCTTAAAACATGAAATGTAGATAAGCGGATTATAAAAATTGTTATTTACTGACGAGCAAGATTTATTTTTCGATACATTTGGATTATTTGAAACAAATCGCAGCTGGAGTATTGATAAAAAGAGATTTTGGTATAAAGAATACATGTAGCCATTGACATTGGAAACTGTATAGTTTACGTGCAACTTATGCTCATTTAGCCGCTATACACCTACTAAGATTTCTGAGCATGACAGACGACAGATGATTCCAAAAGTTGTTACATTTGTTTATGTAGAAGCTTATGATATATTTACCGAGTCCCAGCAATGTATACCTTTTAATCCTACGGGTACGATAATAATGTTGGTGACTTCTCCGAATCTACCACGTAGTATGCTGCTTTGTTTGTATTTTCCTAAGCTCTTCTTCGTTTACTGGTTCTGATTTGAGACCTTGGTTTTTACAACATAAAGACAAGAGCATAAGGAAGGACACATTTTACACTGGGAATTGGTGCGAGAATGCGCATTTTCATTTCATTCAATCACAGCTGTGTATTTGCTGTAAGGTCTCGAATAAAGATTGAAAAAGAAAGAAAAAATTACTCACAGGAATTGAAATTCTAGACGATTTTCTTTTACTTGTGAATCATGCTTCTTAGAGATGCATTTGAGGTTGTGAGAAGAAAGCATTGTAGAGGGTAAATTGAATTTGAAGGTTTCAGTTTTTAATACCCTGCAGTGTTATGAGATGAGATAGAAAACGTAGCAGGGGGCCTTTTTGTACTGAAACTTTTGATCCAGGCACATCCTGAAATTTCAATGTTTTCATTTTTCTTATTTCTCCTCTTTGGATGAAAAAAAAAAGATGTTTACAACTCAACTTTAAAACCTAGAGAACTGGGGTAGAATTTAAGTTAAATCTATCGAAAAATGCAGTTTTGCTAACTAAATGAGCAGTAATGTTAACCGTATTTTCATTTCTCCATCCGGAAGCAGGTAGAAATGTTTGATTACCCCTTTTTACAGTTCAACCCTAACTAAAATAAGTCAATTGCTGTGACATAAATTAAAAGTTTCTCGAACCTTTTATTTATGGCTTTCAATGATTGGCAAATCATTCACAATTATGTCCTTGGCTATTCAAAAACACATCCAAAAAAGTCCTACGAAATTTGATGTGTATTTTCTTATAATAATTCTGGTTATTTCGTCATTTTATAGAAGTGAGCGAACCCGCACAATTTACCTTAACATAAATAAATGTAGAATTAATTTCCTATATAAAAGGTTAAACGCTCAAGATTAGATGCTATGTTTCACCGAAACAAGAACAGTAAGAAATATGTTTATTGTTGTTTATATCAATTTCTGAAATATTGACATTTATCAGTATAGTTTTTGGTAACACTTGTCACCCTTCAGAAAGATAGAGTGTTTTTCTGAATGGTATATTTTTTTTTTGGGAAAATTAATTTTAAAAAGTTGTATATTATAATAAAAAAAAATTTTTTTCTGCTACAAGGGTATTATAAAAATAATATTATTTAACATAATTCTATTATTTTTTTTCAATAAAATAATTAAAGGGGGGGTAAAAAAAAAAAAAAAAAAAAAAAAATATTTTATAATAAAAAAAAAAAAAATATATAAAAAAAAAAAAAAAAAAAAATATATGATTTTATTCTTTTTTTTGGTAAAAATATCCGTGTGTGGGGGGGGGCCCCAGCGATTGGAGGCGGCGGGGGGTGGGGGGGGGGGGGGGGGGGGGGGGGGTTTTCCATTGGGGGTTGTATTTCTTCTTCCCTTTTTTTTTTTTTATTATTTAAAAAAAATTACCGCAAAAAAAAAGTCTTTTTTTTTGTGGGGGGGGGGGGTTGGGGGGTGGGGGGGGGTTTGGCACGTATTTGACCTCTTGTGTTTTTTACTATACCAGGACAGGTTTTGTTAATACTATTGGATTATTATAATTATAATTATAATTATAATTATAATTATAATTATAATTATAATTATAATTATAATTATAATTATAATTATAATTATAATTATAATTATAATTATAATTATAATTATAATTATAATTATAATTATAATTATAATTATAATTATAATTATAATTATAATTATAATAATAATTATAATTATAATTATAATAATAATAATAATAATAAAAACTAGGTGACTGGTCAATAATATTCACAGGCGTTATTCTTTCAGATGCTTCTCTGAACAATAATCATTTCTAAAAATATATTATTCTCATACTATCACGCTCGCGAACAATTTATTTTTGAATGTCATAAACGTCTATAAAAACCTCAAATTCAAAGATCATTCCAACTGTCTTGGGTCAGGTCTCTCAGTATTAAATAAAAAAGAGATGGAAGTCAACCATATGAAATATTTAGCAGATTTTATATTATTTTTCTACAAAACCATAAATTATCTCGAGAGAGTTGTTTTGGTTCGCTTCTCTCTTTGGTTTTCAACGCGTGGCATATTCTGCCTTCTTCTCATCATCAGTCAGTAAAAATGGAACCTTTTTTGATTTGGCTTTCTTCCGTTCACGGAGCTAAAGAATGTGAGAAGATGTGTTCGATAGTATTGGAACTGTTCAGCTATAATACGACTTCACGAGTGGCCATAATTACTGATCATCATTCAATCATAATTTCAACGAAACCTTTAGTCCAATCGCGCACATCGCCTGTGTTTTTTATATTATAATGATCGATAGGTTGAAACAAAAACGTGAAACGATGGTCACAAAGTCTGCCATGGAAACATGTTTATTTTGTGTAGATTTGGTAATAACATGGCTATAAGCCTATGGAATGGTTTAATGGTAGGTTAGCGCTTCGGTATAATTATTCTACCCGAGATGATGCAGCAAAGGGAGAGATCTTTTTCCTTTGTTGAGCTCCGGCAATCCCTGCATAAAATTTACGATTCTCACAAACGGATGGAAGTGTTTTTGACAGTTGTCACGTGTTCTCTCAGGAAAATGCATGCGCACACACGCACTCTATTTATCTGTTTATTATTTTTGGGTAATCAAAGTGGACTGAGCATTGGTGCTGAAATCGACGGCTCAAGGACGTTTTTGTTTATGTTTGTGCGTCATAGCGTACAAGGTGATAAGTATAAAAATTACTTGAATTTGTTTTATTTGTTTAATTCTCAAATAGTTTAAAATTTTCAAATAGTCTTAAATAGTAGCCAAAAATAAGTTTTTATCAATTGATCTTACATTGATCCTTGTTAATAGTTCGAATATAGAAACTGAGCCTTTGTTGATTCATAATGCTATTTCATTACCCTAATATAGTAAGAAGAAATAACAATTAATGCAGCAAGTGCGTGATATCATTACTGCATGAGGAGTGGTTCGGTAACCGATTCAGCAGTGGAAATTTCTCAGGTTAATTTTTTTATCAGTTAGTGTATTAAAATTTGTACTAACAAAATGTTTATTAATATTATCCCTTGAAAAAAAGGAGATAGTGTAAAAACATGTGTGACCAACAGTTTCTGACCAAATATATTTGCCAATATCACTATTTTTAAAGTTGCCAAATACAGCTTTGTTCAGTCATGTTGCCCAACAATAAATAGAAAAAAGTCCATCACAGCAATTCATCATGGCCTTCAACGGTAAAGTAGTGTTCGTTGTCCCGTTGATATGTGCTCCTTATTCCTTATATAAATGAGTATTGTCAAACATTAAAGATTGGACTCGGAAAAAATGCGACACTTTGTTTTGGGTGTAACTTTTTATCGCTTGGGTAAAAATTAATGAAATTTTGGGTAAAACTAGTTTAGAGTGTTATGTTTATGTGTGCAAAATTCAAGTAGTAGTGTGCAAGTCAAGTAGTTTTCAAGATGCATTCGAAACAAGAAGAGCTACGCCAGCAAATCTTGGGCGCGGTGATCGATAATCCTGGTCAGTCGCACAGATGGATCGGTAAAATGCTTGAAATCCGCCATTTTACCGTGTAACGCGTTGTGAAGATGTTCCAGGAGACAAAGACCATCGAGCGGCGCGCTGGAAGCGGCCGAAAACCGAAAACGGAATACCCAGAGAAGGCGCGGAAGATAAGGCAGTACTTTAAGAATAACCCGAACCTTTCCACCCGAGACGTGGCCAAAAAGATCAATTCGTCGAAGTGGTTCGTCCAGCAGACCATGAAGCGGGCTGGGCTACGTGTTTTTAAGGTAAGGAAGGCGCCAAACCGGACTGACAAGCAAAACACGGTGGCCAAATTGCGTGCGCGGAAGCTGTACCGTGAGTGGCTGGTCAAGTCAGGCTGTCTCGTCATGGACGACGAGACATATATCAAGGCGGACACCAAACAAATCCCCGGCCTCGAGTTTTTTGTCGGTACGTCCCGCATGGAGGTTCCGGAAAAGTTCCGGAAGAGAAAGATGGACAAATTCGCGAAGAAGTACTTGTTGTGGCAGGCGATCTGCGAGTGCGGACGGTACAGCAAGCCGTTCGTTACAACCGGCACCATAAACGGGCAGATTTATCTAGAGGAATGCTTGCAGAAGCGCTTGCTGCCCTTCCTTCGCTCTCACCGTGGTCCCACGCTGTTCTGGTCGTATCTCGCTTCGTGCCATTACCCCAAGCCTGTAATGGATTGGTACGAAGCGAAGGGCGTTAATGTGGTCCCGAAGGAGGCGAACCCGCCAAATACACTAGAACTTCGTCCGATCGAAAAGTTTTGGGCTATAATGAAGAAGAAGTTGAAGAAAAGCGGAAAAACATTCAAAACCGATGAAGCTTTGAAGAATAACTGGGAGAAATTGTGTATGGAAGATGGACAAAACCTCGCCCAAGATCTCATGAGCAGTGTTAAGAGAAATGTAAGAGCATTCAGCTTGGGGGAGGAAATTCAGTAAATAAATTATTCCAATACATTGTTAATATATAGTTTTGTAATCCCTGAAAATTTAAGAAGTATCAGATTTAAAATGAATTTTTGTTGATCATTTTTTCCGAGTCCAGTCTTTAATTAGTTGAATCGAAAAAATAACGTAGAATTTTGCATTGAACAAACAAGAATTTTATGCATTAATCAATTGTTAAACATTTTCAATACTTTCAAATAATGTGAAGGCAGCCGGCGTCGGTGGTGTAGTGGTAAGCGTGACTGCTACTTGGCACCCCAGTAGGGTCTGGGTTCAATCCCAGTCGACGTCGGTGGTTTTTCTGAGGCGAAAAAATCTGGTCACGTCTTCCTTCGGAAGGGAAGTAAGGCCGTTGGTCCCGGTTCATATTCATGAGTCGTTAGGTAGGGTCCAGGTGGTGGAGTCGTCTTCCTGGCGTCGGTGATTGTCACCATGTGAGGAAATAGGCCGACGTAAAATAAAGATTAAAAAAAAAAAAAAAATCATGTGAAGGCGAGTGCTGCTCAATATTTTTATTCTTCGGTAAATGTAGAAAAGATGCATCGCAATCCTGGTTAAATGATCAGATTGCGATTCTGCGTTGGATTATATAGCACCGATGAGAAAACGGGATTTTGTATGAACCATCTAGTCAGCATCAGAACCAGCGAAAACAGCTAGATTCATCTAAAATAAGCAGAATTAACTGCATGCTGTTTGATGCTGGATCAAAACGATGTGACGGAGGCATGCGGTTAAATCTTTTAAATCGAACCGCCTTAGCGCATCATGGCATTGTCACAGCAGGTCTGGACTTTTCCTTTCTCTTAATAGTAGCATCAGAGTGAAAAAAAAGAAACCCCGCACGCCTGTCGAGAAAGAGGATTTGATTACACCTTATAATTATGATTGATTAATGATTTATCTATCTTTTTCTTTTCGTTTCTTACTTACAGATACGGCAAGAAAAACCCTACTATGTGGCGGACCCCGAAGTAGATTCACTAGTAAGTATCAAACTTTATTTTTAAAGTATCTTCCATTTCGGAATTTGTTGTTCTTGGTTATTTTCTAGATATACTCAACAAAACTCATAAAAAAATTGCAAATGCAGCCAATATAAATAATGGAATGTAAGAGGGACATAGCGTTAATATGTTTGTAGCATTCAAATCTACACCTATATTGTAGGATGTAGTAATGACGTGGTCCGTAAATTTCTAACTATTCACATACTCCTAAATAATATAACTACACCTACCCTAATTTCTCGGCTCTCTTGCAACTCTAATTACATATAAAAGTTCTGTTTAATTGGTTGCATGACTGCCTAGTAGTCAAGATGGGTGAATGGTTTAAGCCAACGCACAAATTAACCGAGCCGGTTGATGAAGAACAATAAATGAATAAGTATAGATGATGTATGATGTATGATATGTACTACCACCCATTGTAGCACGGAAACTAAGTCCGACAGCAATGGGCTCTCCTCTCTGTTAGACTTGATCAAGCTTTAATAACCACTGATTATCCTAATAATGCCGTTGTATGAAGGGCCAAAAAGGGGTTGGGTGGATCGATATGCAACACCACTTATACGTATCCACAGGGATATAAAGAATCTCCTTCCAACAACAAGATTGAACAATTGGTCAAAAGAGCGAGCTATCTAACATGAGGATGCCCCAATGGGCGGGGAGAAGAGCCCGCCCTCTATTCACAAACTGTTAGCAATGGGGAGTCGGCATTCCCACTCTCCCCATCCAGAGTGCTTCAATCGGGTGCCCTGATGGTCCCTCCCATTCTCATGAAATATTTATATAATGGTGTATATATTTATGTAAATGAAAAATACTACAAGCATTCGTATCTATAATATATGATCTTCGTTCGGTTGATCCTGAAATGCAAGAAATGTTGTAAAATGTTAAAGTGTAGAGTTCTGTGGTTTCGCGCATAAGCACGTTTTCGTTCGTTTTCAGCGATAGCAGCATTTCACCAAAATCTTGATATGAGGTATCCTGAAAAAGTTTATTAAATCTATTGAAATTTTACAAAACTAACATTTATACATTTTAATTTACTGTTGCCATGGTCACTATTTGCTACTTGATGCTGATTTTATAACAGCAATCCGCTTTTATTTTTGCTGACCTAATAGTTATTGCTACCGAGTAAGGAATGGGACGATTCAAATGGAAGGGAATTACAGATAAATGGGTAAAAAAAAAACAATAAGTAATGTTTTAATCATCTTTGAAGTAAAATCAATAAAACAATATTACCAAATATAATGATGTTGTGAGTTATGATCAAGTAATGACAAAGATTGAAATGTAAAATCAAACACTAGCCAAATGGCACACAGCGTTGCATGAATCAGATCAGCTCAGAATTGGTAAAAAGTCCATTTGGAAACCGGAATTGAAAAATACATTCAGCAATAAGTGTAAAAGCCTACCACAGATTCCGTAATCTTCAAAAACCTACCACAGCTGTTATTTTCTGCGTGATATACTGGACATATAAGGAATGATAGATGGTATAAATTGAAGGTATGTTTCGTGTTTAAGCCAGATACCACCTAAATCAAGTTTGTTGTATGAAAATGTGAAGGTCATGATATGATGGAAATAATACGATGTTGTAAAGAAATACTACATAATGTACCTATAATAATTAAATGCCGCTGTTTGCCTTTTCCGCTGCGATGTTAGATGATTGAAACTCTAAAATAGCGAAAATTCCAACGTGATATAATGAAATAAAGTTGATCACATGGCATCCTAGCAAAATAGCAAAGAAAATTTAGGCAAATAAATTTCATACGAGTATGATTACTGCCCAAAAACGGTAACTCAATAAATCCAAAACAAAACAAAAATTAAAAATGAATGACAGGAAATTCTTCGATAGAAAATGTAGGATCATAAACAATGTTAGTTTTTGAATTAACTATTTTGGACGAAGAATTTTTTTTTTTTTGTAGAAATTGTCGTATATAATCCACTCTCTAAAAAAAATGTAAAAACCCATCCCATCTTTTCAAATACATAATGTGAGTTAGGTGGGCCAAAACTTACAACGATGCAAATGCGAAGCAGAAAATAGCATTTAAAAATATTGTGAAGGGATGTTATAATATATAATATGATAATAACAATTATATTTGTAATGTCTGCATGTCTACTGATCCAGCTGCAATTGTAGAAGGACTTGCATTATCATAGCCACAGGGAAAGAAAACAATTCAAAATTATTATACAATACTTGGGAATTCCATGGATGATCTGAAATTATATACCGTATAAAGAATACTTCCATTTTTCGTGGTAGGGTAAGATTTCAGCATACTAGCATACCGGGGTCACACTGCCTACATCGCCTTACATCGCGACTGCCACCTAATGTATAGTTGACGTGATACAGCGTTTTGTACACAACCGCTGGATGCCAGGACAGACGCTGTTTGAGCCGCACCTCCTTGGTGGACAGACGCTCGGCACGCACCTCCTCAATCTTGCTGAAGTCAGAAGGACAACAGTCCCCAGGCTGCACTACCAGCTGAGTACGCAACCCTTAGCTGGCGGTCTTTGTCATCTCTTGACCCGTGGAAGCATGAGGTAGGAACTTGTGAGGACCATAGCAATGTTGCGGGGACGCACGCTCCATCCCAGGTGTCTACTCACCATTTTGCAGCCCAACAATAAATGAATAAGTATAGAACTGAAAAAAAAATTAAAAAAAAAAATGTCTTCACAGAAACATCGGGACGAAACTAGCAACTTTAAGGGACATATTGCACTCCCCATAACGATATTACGATTTAACCGTACGTATTATAGTTTACATACTTGGTGGCGCTGCCTATGTATTATTAGGTTGCAGGAAGCTCAGGGCTGAAAGTCTCTATAGTAAAGTACCAAAAAAAAAAGTTGCAGGAAGTATTTAGGTAGGGAAGATGTACCTATATTAATCTCATTGTTCCTATATTCATCTTACTTGAAATAAAACGATATACACGTGACAGGATTAGTTAGTAATGTTTGTTGTAGTTATTTAACGTGAGCAAACATTATTAGAAAACGAAACCGATCCTTCAACTGTCCAATTGTTTGATTCATCGTAGGATGAATATAGGAACAATGAGATTAATATGGGGGCAGTTTCCCTATGCATTCAATCTACCTTAGCAGGGTTTCCAATTATGGTTACTCCTGGTTTTCGTTACTCGTAGATCATTTTCGTTCAGAAAATGTTACTAAACAGTACGGCACATCATACCTCAAAGCCAGCTCAGGATTTTAGGCCAGTGCTGTCAGGATAAATTTACATCTGGTTCGCATATTTTGCCCTTCACTCCTGTTTTATCGATTAGATCAACATTCAAAATGTTCCTTAAACATTTATAGATATGACTTGAGATAGAAGAAGGTATTTTACTTACGTGTGATCTATCCAACCAATTTTGAGTAAGGAGTATATCTAAAATAAGCTATCCACAAACTTGTGTTTGAACAAATTCAACAAATTATGTTGAAAACCGATATTTTATTCATACAAATTGATCCTTTATTGTACGAGGTTAAACTTGAACATAATGAAGACCGGATGAAATTTAAGTTATTCCTTCACGAATTTTCGAACTTTGGATCGAATGCTCTTCATCAAGTTCCGGACAAGTGTTGCATCGCATTTTTTGGACGCTTGAGCCCTAATTTTTTTGAACTCCTGCACGTTCCCAGCTGCCTTACCAGTCTTCTTGAAGACCCTCTTCACGATTGCCCAGTAACGTTCGATGGGTCGAAGCTGAGGGCAATTTGGTGGATTGATATTTTTCTCAACGAAATCTATACCCTTTTCCGCAAGCCAATTGAGAGTGGTTTTGGCATAGTGAGCCGACGCTAAATCCGGCCAAAACAGTGGAGGTGTACTATGCTTCTTATATAAAGGCAACAATCTCTTCTGGAGACACTCAGATCGATAGATTTCCGCATTTATAGTTCCGGTAGTGTAAAAAATGGTTGACTTCAAACCACAGGAACATATTGCTTGCCATACCAGTACCTTTCGACCGAATTTCTCCACTTGAATCGACCTGTCCGCATCGCTCACATCCTCCCCAACGACGGCAGTAAAGTATTGTGGACCTGGAAGGGTTTTTGAGTCCTCCTTTACATAGGTCTCATCGTCCATCAAAACGCATGCATCCGGACGCTGCAAAAGACGCGAATACAATTTCCGGGCCCTTGTTGCTGCTCGCTTCTTCTGTTCTGCACTTTGTTTCGAGATTTTCTGCTTCTTGTAGGTCTTCAGGTGGTTTCGCCTCTTGATACGCTGGATCATTCCGACACTCGTTCCTGCTTTTTTGGCCAAATCACGTACTGACATTGATTTGTTCTTCATGATTAGAGATACCACTTTCTGCTCCAGTGTCGGGTTGGAAGAACCGGGTTTTCTGCCTCTTCCTGGTAGCTCATCCAAAGAATAGTGTTCCCCAAATTTATTAATGATGGTTTTAACACTCGCATGATGAATTCCAAACCGCTTCGCCAATTTTCGTATAGTAATACCCTTCTCACTTAACCATGTGTCCAGAACCTTAATTTTCACTTCCTTTTCAATACGCGACATTTTGAAAACGCAGAATTTGAACCGCACAAACAAGTAAAAAAAAGAAAGCTGACAGTCAAACGCACAGCATGCCGTGTTCAGAGCATAAAAAACCATCACAAATACATGCGTACATCGCAAATGTATGTGGATAGCTTATATTCGATACACTCCTTACAAGGAAAAATATAGTTTTATGAGCTGCAACCACCATGCCAAGGCCTGCTTCAAACATTAAGACCAGTTATTTTTTGAATGAATATTGTTCTAATACTAAAGCTTGCATCAGAAAAAGTTGATCCGTATATAATTTACTTGGAATTTTGTCATTTAAACCCATTTATCGAACTTTTTCCAAAAAAAAAAAAACATTGTTATTAATTGATTGAAAATGAAACTGAATTATTAAACACTAAAATCTTTTTGTACACGGTTTTAGTTCGGCGATAACTCCAGAACAGACCAACTTATCAAACTAATTTGAATCAACTTTTTCGTATTAGGGAAAAAAAAAGTAATAATATGGCAGTTTTTCCAAAAAATCACAATTTTTGGTTTAAATACTCAAAATTTGGAAAACTGTATTTTGACCATTGCATGAAAAGGTAACACATGCAAGCAAAATCGAAGTAATTTAAAATGTTTATGCATGTGAATTAATCAACTATATTTAGTCTTTTTTTACGCGGTTACAAAGTAAGACTGGAACGTATCCCCCGTGTAAACATTGGGTGCCCCATGGGTGCATTTTACTCCCAGTTACTACATATTCAATTTTATTAAAAATTGCAAGGTTTTGATAAAATTATTGGTGCTTATTTCGCCCCGTGTTCTCATTATTCCTCTAGTAAGGAACCCGAAAGATTTGCGATCTCCAGATAACGCAATAGTTTAAGTTTAGCGATTATTGATATAAGGGAATCAGAGTTAATATTATGTGTAATTTTAACAAGGTTTAACTCTAATGTACTGTTTGTTTTTTCTTCTTTCAGATGGTACAAGCTATTCAAGTGCTACGGTTTCACCTCCTAGAACTTGAAAAAGTAAGTAATTTTGTCTTTAACCCTTTATGCTTTACTCCCGACCCGACCACATCCAAGTCATCGAAAACAACGTTTTGACGCTCTTCTTGACTGACTCTTGACTTCACTAAAATAACGACTATCATTGATGCAGTACAACAAATGATCGAATTAATTGCCCTTGGCAAAGGGAACTCAAATAATACTTTTTATGGCGTTTTTCAACAATACCCTCAGTCTTCCGATCTGAAGGATTTCATTTGGCCCATTGATACTAACTCAGTGTGGCGGGTGGATCGTATAATGTCATAAAGTTTTACAACCCTTACAACTTCCCAGCCGCCTTTGTTTACAGGGTTACGTAAAACTTGCTACCTATAGTAGACAAATGTATTCATTTCTTTAATTGAATTAAACACGAAAACTTGTGCCACTTGTTTCGACCTAAATAAAAGGCTTAAATGGCCTTCCAGTCAAAATAGGACCAGTATAGTGCATCTGCTTTATCAATAAAACATTTTTTTTTCCTTTCTTTTGCAAGGCACATTTATTGGAACAGTGAACAGGTGCGGAGCGGTTTTCCTTGTTCCTCATGTTAAGCTTAAAAGCAGAACGGGAGACTAAAACTAAAAAAATCGGAATATAACGAAGAGAGAGGAGTTTTCACAGCCCAATTTTCATGAAAATAAAAATGTAAATTAATTTTACTATTACAAATTTTGGTACTAATCACTTGGCTGTTCCACTTTAAATTCGTTGTTTAACAAAATTTACGCTTCGTCGCGTAGTGCTTCTGCTTCATGTTTAGAGTTTGTATCTTCATTTTCGACGCATTGCATACCAGTCGTAAATAAACTATATTGCTGTTATTTACCATCTGTTTTAATCGAAACAAATTTAATAGTTAGTCAATTTTTTCTTGTTTTGTTTTGGGAGTACAACCTAAAATACAGTTCAATTCATTTGGTAAATTTGGCCATATTTCGATAGGGTTGAATGCGCAAACCCTTTTCTTTTACATATACATGCCGCCATCGCAATAGCAACTTTGATTTGCTGTGGTATGAGATTTGGTAACGGTATGAGTCCCTATTGACCCTCACAAATAAATGAAGGCCAATCGAATTGAATGAAGAAAATATGCCTTCCATACTTTGAAAAGGTAAAAATAATATGTGCCCTTTGCATATATTAATTCATCAACGCTGCTGATTAGCATAATTTGTCATGAGTTTCGCCAATAGCGCAACGAATGGGTAAAGAATATTATGCTCGATGTAAGGCTTCCAAAAGCTAGAGCCAAAAGCAAGAAAGTGGGGCTTCGAGAGAGACAGAGCGAGAGAAAAAAGAAACACTAAGCAGTTTTTATGCATGAATATATTAAGGAAATGATACGTAAAATGCTTTATCGGCTCGGTGTACCGTCCCGAAAAATTGTTTGGTGGAAAGAGTGCACGATTTCCGCAACCTGTTTTAGGTGGTTGGTTTTAACTTCGTTTTTAGCATTTTTTGTTGTTCACATATTTTGTTCGATAGGCGGGACCGGTTTTTTATACTAGTGTGGACGATCAGAAACAAACCGAAAAAAAATGACGAGGGATAGAACTGGAGCGCACCAATTGACTAAATGGTAACATTTAATGCCCTGAAAGAAAGATATTTCTTTCTGGTTGTAGGGCGAAGTAGACACATAAAGATAAAGGTGTGTCTTATCTATTATAGAGGGACGGATGGCAAATTAGGATCAGCTGTTTTACTGATGAAACCACCTTTTAGGTAGTCTTTCACTTCTAATGCTAATTCAACTATTGCTTGCTTAAGGCAAATTTATTTCTAATGTAATAATTATCCCTTTTATCGTATTAATAAAATTTAAATTATCATTGAATCTTCACTAGACATCTCCTACAGTGAGCAGCGTTCCGTGTCTGCAGTACACAATCCAGCAATGCCAGACTGTCTAAAGATAGTCTGAAGATAATTGTTTCACACCACGTTGAGTCTGACATAAACTTAGAGGGGTGTGTGCTACATTAGAAAAGGTCTGAAATTTATTGCCCACATGGGCGGTCCATCAGTTGGTTGATATGTTTAGAGGCTACTCAGAACAATTTTAGTTTTAGCCACGAGTGCAAGTGCAAATGATAATGAAATTAAATAGGTGTACAGAAATATGTCCGTTAACATTGTTGGGCTCCATGTTTGATAATGTGATTTTTTTTAGGTATTTTCAAATCAAATTCATGAGTCTGTAAAGTTTGAATTTTTTTTAATGTCAAAAATATAAATCTTGTGACTTTTTTTTATTGTCGTTTCCATTGCACGACGGCGGGATAGTTCATTTAGAAACATCATTTGGATGGAGTACGAGTGAGAAACATCGTAAACTAGGCATTTTTATTGCTTTTAGTTCTTCTTTTTTGCTTCCACTGATCTTCGGTGCCCATCGATTTAAGACATATTTACGAGATTTAAGATTTCCAGGGCCTTTTTTATAATATAAATTTCCGCGGTTTAGTTTCGCCGTTTTATTTCTTAAATGTTCGTTTCCTACGATTAGTGTGTGCCACTGCGTTCATTGCCGCCGCTGTTCAGGTCGTCGCTGAGATGATTCATGTGACCAAATCCTTCTTATCACCCAGTACTGTGCGTCCAGAAAGGTTTTGAATACATTTGAGCCATAGTGGGATAGCTATTGATTTTTTAGATCACTGAGCAGTATTCGTCTTTATCTTACTGGTCTCGGCGAAACTGAGCGATGTTTTTCGAAAACTGTGAAAGATCAACTCGTAAATTTCGTATACAACCAGCCATGAAACTATTTACTTCGTCGTCTTCTACCTTTTTTTTTCTCTCTCACCGATAGACTTTTCATTATAAAGATCAAAAACTCTTATGGAAGAAACATAATGTCGGGTCTGTTTCTGGTGGATATTGATATTTATGGGAAATTCAAATGATATCTTATATCTGAATGTGTCTCGCGCAGCATCCCACCCTGCCGTGTTTGTGTTTCTTAAACTGGTATAAAAAACCTGACTCTTGGTGAGAGAAAGACTTAAATCGTTTGTAACGAATGAACAGAGAATATGAAAAAACGAAACAAAAATACGATTAAAGTTTCGTTAATTTTATTCCCTTCTCTAGCGGCATGCACCGCCTGTGAGTGTTGAATAAATTCAAATCAAAAAAGATATTTTTCTCTTTCATAAATTCGGTTCTCATCTCCTTAAACATCTTACATATTCCAGGGAGCGAAGGAGTCAAGTAACCACAAAAATAAAATCAAGAAGATCAACTAAAATTGGAAGAAGTGGGGTGAACAAGAATTTTATTTTTTTCAAATGTTAGAACTGTGAAAGATAAAATTGAAACGTCGTATAAGGCAAAACGAAACCTAAGCAAGGTTAATCTTTGCCTTATTCTTTTAGCAGTATATTTGGGTCCGGTCCCAAAAATAACAAGAAACTCGAACCAAAAAAAAACTGAGGCGCTCTGAAGTTGTCTCCCACAGCAAGCAGGGCACATGACTTTTGTGCTTGGGTGTATGACAGAAGCACTCGCGAGGGAGACAAAAATACCAATGAAAAAATCATACTGAATGTGTTCATAGTATTCTTCTCGTGTCACCCTGGACCAGTTTACGAACCTTTGAAATCTGTTTTATTTTTATCAAATAAACCATGAAATGTGTCTCCAAGTGAATATCGGCATATTTCTTTAATATTTTATAATATCAACTCCTGTTACATGTAAGCCAATTTTTCCCATTTAACAATTGGAAAACAAAGGCTTACTTTAGTACACCACAAATGTTATAAAAAATTAAACCTAACTAAAAATCAATGCGCTATTTTTAAGAACCCAACCACAGAAACTAGTAATGAAGTAGAAAGTAAAAAAATAGTGATTCGTACTATTTCGAAAATTTGATTAAACCTTAAACCTCTCGCCATTATTTGCTTCTGCGAAGTTAACAATGAATTTATGTTCAGTCTTGGAATTCCAAAGTGGATACATATATAAAAAGGACTTCTTTGAAGATTCACCTTCAATGAAAAACATCTTCGAGGTGTTCTCGAAATCACCACCAAGTTTGCTCAGTTCAAACTAACCTAACTAACATCATATGACGGGGACAGAAAAAGCATAAGCGTAAAGTGCCCGCATTCAGTGAAATAGTTTTGATTCTTCTTTAGCTAAATCACGATGACGTGGTGTGATACATTAGCAGTCTGACCGCGGAGAGCACCAAACTCCGCACGACTCGCACAAAAACTGTGTCGAGATGCCGATCGGTGAAATAATTACGGGACAACGCTGGACAGCAAAGTGCAAATGACGGTTGCAACTCTACAAACTGCGGTGAAAGAACGATTTTCTACTACCGCACAAACGTGGGGTTTGGGTAGCTTACGCAAGGTAATCGTTAAAAATGTAGCATGACTTGTGACTTTTGTTATTCCTTCACACGTTTCTGCTATGCTGTGTTGTCATCTTTTGTTGCAGCTCACAGAGCAGAGAACTTTTAACTCAGTTGAAATACTTGAGGGCTGACAAACGAAGCTTGTGGATGTGGAAAATGCCGTCGGCGATTTACTTTCTGCACCTACTGTTGCACAGATGATTATTAGTTTCAGCAGAGAGTTTTTGCTATTTGAACTTATTATCTTTCATTTAAAGCCACAGTTTAGGTTCTTCTGGTCAGTATTGAAAAGTTTCACTTATCTCTGACCACCATAATGATCTTAATCTGTCGAAATGCGTGCTCTATGATGGTAGTGCGAGTATGTAGTACAAAACACGAGTTGCGAATATTAATTTTATTATAAACTAAACTGAACTGGATGAGAGAGTGAGTACTGATTGCGAAACTACTGGTGCTAATATCGGAAAAGTCAACTGACCAGCAGAAATAATAGTAGTTTCTGTATTTTTGTTCATGTAGAATACTATGAGTTGTCTTACTTTGGTCGGTAATTACTATAAATATGCACATTGTGTGTTTTTATTCAACCAAAAAGACGAAGAAAGCATTAGAATAAGTTTAACAGAAACATAGTAAGCAATGGTAGCAAGCAGCATTTACCTAGAACACATTTTCATGGATGGTCCGATTTTTGATCACATTTACATCAATGGCAATTTGCTGATATCGGGATGCTTACCACATTTGCTAGTTATATTTATTTTGTTGTTCAGGGTTTCTGCAAAGTGATGATCGATTATTGTTCCCAACCCTTCCCAATTCCATTTTGTGCCACTTAGTTAGGAACTTAAGAACTGGACGCTACGATATCTTATACAATAACTAAACACAAGAAAGACTTCTGACTGACATCCTGTTTTCCATCTCTACCTTCTTTTCCAGGTGCACGAACTTTGCGATAATTTCTGCCATCGATATATTTCATGTTTAAAAGGTAAAATGCCAATAGATTTAGTGATTGACGAACGGGACACCACCAAACCACCAGAGCTAGGCGGTGCCAATGGCGAGGGTAGAAGTAATGCAGATTCAACATCACATACAGATGGAGCTAGCACACCAGACGTTGTGAGTACCCCCTTCGCGGGAGCACATGGTCCTATATTGGCGAGCTACAATGCGGTGGTGCACCCATGTTCGTAGTACGACTATGACCTTCTTGCAAAAACGAAGCGGGTGCTCACAATGCCCTGGGATAACGGCCAGAACTTCGCTTGAGATCGCGCTGAATATACTTAATGGCACTACTTTAGAAACAACAATTTAAAAACTAAAATACCAAAAACAGAACGATAGCATTGAATTAAAATTGTCACTTAAAAAAAACGAACAAACCAAAAGTCAAGAGAGCAAACAAAATATAATCAACGCCAATGAAAATCTGCATTAACATCTTATGAGCCATCAAAGTAATATTGAGATGATTAATGATGTATGCAGCATGTACAGAAGCTTCAACCTAGTCTAGGATGTAATTCCTCGCTTAAATAACAAAATTCCATGTGTGATCATTTCTAAACGTCTGGATATAAATCAACAGGAAGCAAAATTCAAAAAAAAAAAAATGTGAAAATGGGAAAATAGACTGAATGTAAGAAAGAATGGCATTTATGCATGTGCTACAGAGAGAAAAACGGAGAGAATACAAACAATGAAGACAGTGAACAAGTAAAGTGGTAAACAAGCCAGTGAGTGAAAACAATCACACTCTGGCCACCGGCTCAGGTGCATTGCTTTCCTTGTATATATGTATAATCTCGTTTTTCATCTAGCATATTACAATGCTCTGAACCATGAATCCTGTTCATAACACAAACCTAAGGAAAGAAGAAACAAAAATGCATAAATTAGACAACTTGAATGAGTTGTGGATTCTGTACGTGCTGCAAACAGTGGAACTTCAATAGCGTTTGCGAGTAGAAGAAGAACTGAAAAAAGTTGTATTGCTTCATCACAATTGCGAATACTAAACAAAAAGAAGTAAACCGACAAAACGTACGAATCTGATGTATAGATTTAAAAAGCAACTTTATATACGTAATTAAAGAATAAGAATTAATGCAAAAGAAAATCAAATTAATTTCCATATTTATTGAAGAAAAATCAAGCAGAAAAGCTGTTAAGGCATGCCAGGAAAAGATAAGGAAGAAAAAAGTAGCAAGTAAACTTCGTTTTTGCAAGAGGCCCATATAGCTCGCCAATGTCTCAATACACGGAACAATTTGGCAACAAAGCGCGCAAGCACATGTGCATGTGTATCCGCCCCTGTGATCATCATCATTCATAGATCCAACCCAAAAACCTACGAAAGTTTTTGCGCCTACTATGAACAGACTTTCTGGAGATCAGATGGTATGCTTTTTCAGTCGTTTCGATTTGAAACTTAATGCAGAATGACATGCCAACTGGAAAACAAGAACACCGGAAAACCAATACCGTCTGTTGCTCCCGATGATTTAAATTTGCTCAATCTAGCTTTTATGGACAACGCACAGTGGTGATCACGTGGTTGTCAAAAGGTTCCGTGTTTGCATGAATATATTTTTACCTTGAGAAAGTATTTTCGCTGTTTATTGTTATTTTTTTTTCATTTATCTATCAAATAGTCGACTTTACCCTATTAAAACCTGTTAAACGATTCCTCCAAAGTTTTGGGACGAACATACAAAATCATACAGAGCTACCGAAGTAGGCTTTGTTGACTTTTTTCTTTTGTGATTACTTTTCCTCGTTGCACTATTGCAGATAGAATCTCTTCAAGCGATTAAAAGATGAAAAAAAAATTTAAAAATATTCTACCAAATCTATAAATGACATCATTTCAAAAGCAAGATGATTATGTTGGTTCAATCACATGTCTCCTGTTTCAATTACTAGTAGCGTACGATACGTAGTTGTTAAGGCCAAAACAATTGAAACACGCAGAATAATCCTGAACCATATCTTATGTTTGTGTATTTATACACTTTTTAATCTTTCACTTCCATTCATACCTCTCAACTGTGTACTGAGTGCAGTAGTGATAAAGTGATTGATAATGAACGTAATAATACATTCAAGGATAAAACAAACGATATACGTAATTCACATCCGACTGAAATTTCTTTTTCTCATTTACTAATCCCGCCTTAGCAGTGCGATAACGTCGCTGTTCGGCTGATACTACGAATCTAATGAATCTACGCAAGATGTAACATAAAAAAACAAACAGCAAACAAAAAAGTGATGGTAATAACATCAACACACTGTATACGATTTTAAATCCTCGATACCGTAAGACAATGATCAGTGAAGCATTGGAAGATTGATCGAAATTGGGTTTTAAAGTTTTTAACAATGCCTACGTGTAGCTATACTGATTTGCGGCTTTTACAATGATGTTTCTGAAGGTTGCAACCTTTATACTATCCCTACGAGTTTACTATGCCGTACGGTGTCATCTTTTTAGTTATAACAGACTTGATTGGATATACAGAGTATACTACCCAAATACAACCCGATCGTGATCGTTGATGTATACATAAAGCGTTTTTCGCAGTTTTAAATAATGTTTCATCACTTACGACAAATGTGCAGTTCTTCTCTTCGGACTGTAGGAAACACTTCGATAGTGTTTTATGTAGATGGCTATTAAAATGCATTTTCTAATAATAATGCCATGCTTATATCTTATTCCTGCAAAATGCTGAGTTTTTAAAAATACTTAAAAAAAGATTCAAAGCCAAATAATGCAGCATCAAGAGTAAAAGGTTCGGATTCAAATTAAATTCATATACTCTCCAATAAAAAAAAACATTTCAGTGATTAGTAAATCGAACACAACAAGCATCCAACTCTATACACAATTTACCTAGATAGACCATAAGTTAAGATTTAAATTTAACATGATGAAATGCGTATACGAACTATATTTAAAAAAAGCAACAAAACTACAAACCACGAAAAGGAGCAAAAATATTTTATTAATGAAATATTTTTTGTAAGTATGTAATAAAAGAAACAAAAATATATTTAAATTAACTCAATCTATGGAAAAGAATACAAGAAGAAGTGGTAAACTAATTAAACAAAAAGCAAATCAACAAATAATAGACATAGCTAATCTCGCTTCTGGCGGTGATAATGAAAAATTATCAATGAATTCTTTTCGAATTATTATAAAACGTTAGGAGATCAAGCTATATGGGCATTTTAGTTTAAATGAAAATAAAAAAAAATATCAGAATTGTGGAAGGAAAGAAAGCACTCCCAAATTAAATACAATAATGCGAAATGCGAAACAAAAAAAATCATACTCAGTATACAAAAAAAGTAAAATTTGTGATTTTTATTTATATTATTAAAACATTAGAAAAAGGAAAATGAAATGTATAAACTGCGAACGTTTTTAGACAATTATCATTATGTTTGGCAAAACATGTTCTTTTTTCGTTATGATTTATTGTACAGGCAAGTAAAACATTAAATACAATCCTGAAGCCAAGGTTTGAATCGACAGAATGCTAAGATGGAATGCGGCTTACACAAGACTTCATAAAATTATCTCACCACAGATAAGATCAATTAAATCCACTCGTTCAATTATGATATCGGACCACATTTAACAATATTAGGATTTAAACATTTTAAAGAAAAAGCATGGACAAAAAATGCCTCAGTTTTTAGTTCCCAATAGGTCCATATTTTGACGACTTCGATTAGTTTAATTTATACCGCATATGTGGTGCTCGATTCAATCTATTGAACCAAAACTGCTAAAGAAATAGTTTTAACTTTAAGTTCATAATGCTGAGCATTATTGTCGAAGGAATAACTAAATATAAAGCAGTAATAATTCTGAGATTTTCTTTAATATATTCAAATGATATTTATTAAAATTTCTGCTATTTTTCGTAGCGTTATTTATTTATTGCTAGCAGAGGAGCTAACAAAGGACAGCCGCTTTAGTCTCTTTAAATATATGACATTTTCAGATTTTTTTTTCACAGAGTATAACATTTTGGCTTTCACACAAAAAGTTTTCTTAGTTGGTTTATTTGGTTTTTAGTGAAGTCAGTGTCAGTATCGAAAATTCGAATAGACTATTTTTCCAAAAAATCCTTTTTCTACACACTCAAGATCTTTTTTCTAACACACAAGGGATGACTATGCGATGACAATACGAACCAATCGATTTGTCAAAATATGGACCTTTATAATAGAATAATTGATTGGAGAGTTTTAGGAAGCCGTGGCGCTAGTAGATTAGGCCACGCAACAAGATTTGTTGACCTACTTTTCGGAAAATTGAATAGTACTTGTCGGTGCCATTTCTCTTTCTTAGAAAAAAAAAATCGTATATTTTTATGCGTCCGGCAGCACTCCACTGAGCTGTATCTATCGCAAGCAATGCGTCTCGATTGTTTGATTAGAACAGGTTTAAGCAGGCGTAGAAACATTATTTCATTTTCAATACCTCAGAAAATCAAAAGAACATGAATTGTAGCCGTATTCCACAGCATCATCAAAAATCTGATACACTCATAAATGAAATAGTGAACAAATGAGATCGAAGGAAAAGCTAAATTTATTCGAAATAAATAGGGTTTAGTTAGCGATCGTCTGTTTTTATTATCTTTATTATTATTATTGAAGGATTATTGTCTATTGATTATAATAATTTTTATTTTATCTTTATAACATAAAAAACTAACTTATCAAAATTAAAAAAAAAATCAACGCGAAAACAGAAAAAAATAACTGAGGCCGATTTTTGTCTAATCAGGTCATGGTGGTAACATATAAATATTGAACATATATGAATTATTTTTTAACAAAATAAATGTTTTGTTGTTAAAATATAAACAATGTGTGTGGTGTTCATTATATCATCAGCCAGGTATGCAAGGTAGGTTTCCACTCAACTGGGGAGGTTATACACACTTCGGCTGAAAAAAAAAGAATTGAAGGGAAGCTGCCAATTCGAAGGCAATCCAAGCAAATGATTTGTAATTGTTCTTGAGGGAAGTGGCTGACGATTCTCACGAAAAGCTACACAAATAAACAAATCGTTCACTAGCGAGAGGAACCACTGCAGTATTTGCTCGGATCAACCAAATATCAGAGCAAGCGCGTCGTTACGGGGAAAGCTAACAAAAACTGTAGCGAACCGAGCGCGTGCGGAACTTGTATTCTCATTGTACTGTTTGTGACGCCTAGAATGTAGTGACGTGTGGGGTAATTATTTTGAAAGTTATTTGCACTCGTGCTCTTGATTTTTGTTCCATCAACAAACCAAGTTCCTATTATAAATTCATCATTTGTCGTGCACCCTTCCGACATTTTTTTTAATCAGAAATTCTAAGCTTAGGATACTTAAAAAACAATAACAATAACAATGTCATGAACGTGATATAAGTGTTTTTGAAGGATTTTCGTCAATTGAACATCAGAAAATCGAATCACCCAACAGAAGAGCACAAGCTAGTTTGACCCTCTCTTCTTAAAAACATGCACGCAGAAAGCAAAACCAAAAACCAGTGGCCACAGATTAGAGGGTGATTTTCTTTTACGCGTGAGAATAAAATCATTCCTCCATTGATGGTGATTTTTATTCAAATGTAATGCCCGCTTAGAGTGCTTTTTATGGTGTGTATTTCCCCGAGAGAGAAATTTCGAGCACCGCGCACTCCTCTCCTGTCCTCTCTTGTTCATGTTGCTTCTGGTACAACCAAAACGACGCAACGGCAGAGCGAGATGAAGATGCTATTAGAATCAATGGTTGCAGTAGGAAAAGTTTGCAGAGTCTTGTTATCCTGCTCACTGGTTGCAGTACGTGACAGGATTTTTTCGGACTATTGAAAGAAGGGAACAGAAGAATTATTGAAAATTAGCATAAATTTCAATGGAATTCAATTTTCAGGATCAAACTTTAACTTAACCGTTAGAAGCAAAGTTCAAACTTAGAAGTGCATATTTTTTTCTAGAAATTCATAACTTCTGGAGCAATAATAGAATAGAGAACAAATCCTTGCTAGTCCGTGTCTCGCAAAGCGTTGGGTCTCCCACGCAAATCAATAACGTCACAACGAAGGTGAAAGATTCCCCTACCCAATTATGTCTTTGGTTTGAATGGATGACTGTTGTTACTGTTGTTCCAGCCTTTATATCGAGAAATCGTATAAGAGATTAACGCACATTCGTGGATGCTAATGTTTATGAACATTTGTGTTAATGTTTGACATTTCATCATCGCACTTTGGTAACAAAGATAAAATGGTTATTAGTGGATTAACGTTATTGACCTATGGTTCCATAGCTGAATAGAACAAAAATATAAACGTTAGATGAACATGAAGATGCAAATTAAAGTTTGTTTATGTTTAGCACAACTAAACCGCTGGTGTTGACTAGGAGTCCTCAAAGTAAGCCAAACATGTTTTAAAACTACACTTGAAATTCGATTTGTAGTGATTCAGGACACTGTTGGGGGCTGTTGGGGTAACTCGAAAAGTGTGATAGTGATTTACATAATTGGGAAAGCAATTATTTAAACTTCAACAGTGGCTACCAATTTTGGAAAAAGCGTCAGACAAATGGTGAATGAAGATGTGTTGAAGCAGCTCGGAGCTTCTCGATAGAACGTTTAGGAGTAATGGATGCAGTGGTACTATATCTGCGAAAGAGCTAACCGCATACTGAAGGAAACCACCAAATGGGTCGATCGGAGATTCTAGACGGGGCTTCTATGAAAGTACTACAACTTAAAATTATTAGACGATTAGTAATCGGCGAAAATGTTTGGAGACAGCTGTCCATGTTTAAAGGGAAGGATACATGTATAAGAGAACCCAAGAGGATTTGGGGTCTGTCGGGGTTTTTCATTTACGGCACTAGGTCTAGCACAGATGGCAGCGAATAGTTATCGTAAGTAATTGAGTCTAAATTGATATAATCAAACCCACATTTATAATACCACTAGGTGAGAGAAAGGCCCCGAATCGAGGGTAGCAAAAATATACCCTATTTTGAAAAAAATCTTCATGTTCTCAACTACTGCTCGTTATATTTAATACAATGTAAAATTTTATTGTTGGTAAAATTTACGATGGAAATCAAGTTGAGCAGTTTATCTAAATAAAAACCTAAGTAGCAAAATCTCTGTAGTAGGAATTTCTTATGTTTGGTTATCGAATGCCGATACATTACAGTTGAAAACGATTTTAGTGTTTTCAAGCAAGCGTTCTTATTTTTTTTGTAGGGCTTTGTCAATACAACAGGGAAAATAACTAATAATAAAATAATCTTAGAAATGACAATTATATAACCATACTGCAATTTATGAACAAATTTACTGCATTTTATGTAAAACCTGATGGATGAGAGGAATTTTTATCCATGCATACATAGACTCAGTGTATTGCTAATAGGCCAATATTACTCCTATATCCTTCGTAAGTTGTGTATGTTTAGTGATGCTTTTTATCATATATCTTATCAAGCTTATCTATGAAAGTGTTAAACCGTTAAATTACTTTATAAGTTACAATCAAAATTTGCTTAGTACGCTGAATCGAAGGAAACATATTTATATAGCAATTCAATAGAAAAAAGATAAACGATCTCTTAGAATTGATAGTTTTGTTCTTTATCGAAAAACATAAGATCCGTATTTTTTTTCTCAATTCGGGTCTACCTGTCAGTGTAAGGGGCTATTCATAAACCACGTAGACCTTCCTAGGGGGAGGGGGGGTGTTTGACCAAAGTCTACGTTCCACACAAAATTCCAAAAAAAATGTATGGCGAAAAGTCTACGAGGGGGGGGGGGGCATCAGTCTACGTGGTTTATGAACAAGCCCTAAGGGGGATTCTAAAATTCATTTATTTATCAAAATTTTGGAAAACTGACGTTTTTTAAAATTAATTTCTTTTAAACCACTCAACCGATTTCTTTGATTACGAGCGCAAATGAAAGAAACTTAAATTTAATTTATGAAAAAAATGGTGTCTGAAAATCAGATTCAATTTGAAAATATAAAATACATTGGTTATTCTTTTATTTAATCGTTTGTAGACAATGAACGCAATAGCTGAAAATATGTTTGCTTAACATATCCTAAAATCTGCGATGTTTCAGAGCAATACTTTTTTAAATTTACTTATATAATCTTATATAATAATTTCCTTCAAGGCTCTCATGCGCTTTCAAGCACATGGTCACCATGCGTCTCCATCATTATTAAGTAGGTTCCTATGGTTCCTATTTGAATATTATTTCTTGTTGGGTTTATCTTATTACATGTATAAAAACGCAAGGATTTTATTTTACAGCTTTATGCAATGCTCTTCATCTGACAAAAAAAAAAACCGTTTAAGAATAATATAATTTTCATCCCATGGCCGAAAACTAGGATAGTACTGGGTTTCGGAAATTTGATTTACACGAATGAAGCGGGTTTTTAATTTTTATATCTATTGCATTGTTATATGTGTTAGAAAAAAAATCATAATGCACGTCGGTCATGCAATCATAATTTACAAAAAATCTTCATTCTTATTTTTCTCAGATTTAAAAAAATAAATAGAATCATTGTTGAATTCTGTTAAAAAATCAAGCAATAAAACTACCCGGTAACGTGGTTGTTCCACTAGGAAGCAAATGAAAATTAAGAACAATTAGAGTAATTGAATTATTTAATAATATTTAGCTGTACAGAAGTTTCCAAATGCCATAATTAATTGTGTGGAATCTGTTACATTCACTCGATCCGAAGCTGCCAAAACTCAATCGAACACTTATCAAACGCTATACAGTAACGCCCAAACATAACCGATCTCCATGACCGATCACAGCAAAAAAAAAAAAAAAAACTTACGATGCATGAACGCAATATCAAAAAGCGAACCAAAATTCGAATGTAAATAAAATTTCTATTCAAACAAATGTGATAGGTTCTATTGTATCGTGTTCTTTATTCCGTCTATTTTGTGTACATTTGCTGTCCGAACAACATTAAAAATTACACTGTATTTTAGACATGGTTGATGTGTATATTATTGATGCGATATTTATTTTATTTCTTGCTGTGAAAGAAATCGCATGAGCCGATGCCACGCCTGGCCACTTGTCAAAAAAAGACCTTTCGACCAATTTTTTACAGTCCGAGCCAGTGTTGCCAAACATTCTCGAGTATACGTATGCCGCACAACATACATAAAAAGTATACATTGCATCAAAACTAATTGCGATTCAGTCTTATTTCACCTCGTTTTATTCCATTTTCGAAACAAACTGGATCTCTCTAAACTAGTGCAAACAAGAATAACACCAGTATTAAGCTTAGTGACGTTTAACGCACGCACACTATCGTGTCTATATCGTCGAATAAAAATGTTTGTTTTCTCACAGATAACCTACAAGTTTCCATTGAGGTTCGCGGTAGACGAAATCTTTATGACAGCTGTTTGTTATGTTTTCCTCCAAAACGCACAACCACATTTCCAGAAACCACACTACCACACCTACACGTGATAAGCTTAGTAGAAGCATCGTCGTATTAGAAAAACTAAATAGAGGCAGAATATACGCATTAACTCAAAAGCACTGGTAAATGCTTTTTATCTTCATTAAAAGCGCCATCAGACAATACACCGAAAGAAAATCTGAATTTTCATTGTGATGTATCCTTTGGCATGGGATTACGAGGGAAAATTTTACGCGCCCTTTTGCCAAAATCATTTTTTACCTATTTTGTGGCAGACATTAATATTTGAATATATTTTCGACAAACCGAAATCATTGAACCAAGCGAAGCGGTTTTTAACTTGAACAAAATTCCAAAAACTGTCAAACTTTTCACTGCTCATCATAAATTCGATGTCTTTGAGGACGTTAGAAAGCAGAAGATGTCAAAGTTTGCCAAAAATTACCCCAAACGCACCGGTACTGCGGCCAATTGAAAAGTACTGGGCCATCATGAAGCAAGCACTTTGGAAGCATCCTAAGGAAGTGAAATCGGAGGAAGATATGAAGAAAAACTGGATTGCCACACAAAAAAAGTTGGTCCCAATGATGCACAGGACCTTATGAGTAGTGTAAAGAAGAAGGTTCGTGCATTTGGATATGGAACTGAAATTGTATAAAACAAACATGGGAAAATATTCATAACATGTTTTATTTTACTCCCTGAAAGTTTGAAGATGATTGGTTGAAGGAGGCGAATTTGGCCGAATATTTGTGTGTGTCGCAATTTGATTCCGTACACCCTTTATAAATAGAATGAATAAGTGAATTTGTACATTGAATATGTAAAGCTACTCCCAAGCTTCATATATGCGGTTCTCTGTGCAATTACTCTAGTTCTAATCAGTAACGGAGTAGTAACTACTTTTTTTTTTTTTTTTAAAAAAAAAAAAAGGGGTGAAGGCTTAGTTGTGCGTAATATGACAAAAACTGGGTCAAAAACTCTACACGAAGTGATACTTAAATGATTTTATAAAAAGCTTCTTGAAATTAAAAATAATGGAAAGCAAATCGGCAACTGGCATTTGTGGATTTAAAAGCATTTGTTTCTAAATTTCTAAATTTTATTTAAAGTGAATATAAATCAATAACTTTTAAGTTTTTCCCAAATATTAAAAGAGACAATGTGCTGCTATTTGTTCTTTAATTAGTTCCAATATTTCCGCAAAGAGTCATGAAAGTTTAAGTTTTCTCAAAGAGAATACATGAGAAGGAAACTGGTGCTCAAACATTATGCTGTATGAGTCACACAATTGGGAACAAAAAACGACAGAAAAATTTGGTTCAACTTTTTTATTCAAATATCTCATAAAGCGCAAAATATCACAATTAGACCTATCAATTAGGATATACTTGCCTGGACCGGGGATTACATCTTACACTTGTGAGTTAGTGTATACGAAGCGTATTTAATTATGCTTCAAAGGAAAGCTGGTTTAAAGTACTGGCCCTCATCCCCCCATCAACCTCCACATGTTTTGTTGGTGTACCGTGGTATTCACATTCTATTGAAATTATTGCTGTTGCTGTGTTATATTTGATGATTTTTTTTGTAGACATATATCTTTTAATGCCCCTATTTAAAGTGAATATCTTTTTTCTTACACGGTATATAAATTAATTTGTCATTTATTGGTTTTCAAGGGTATTCAAGAAAAACTCCGGCTATAGAGCCGGTTTTGAAAATTTAAAATGAACTTTTACTGTACTACATTCTACGTATTTGCCTCACCTGTTCTTTTTTCAAAACCCTATCATGATACGCCGAAAAATTGATCCTACCAAAAATGCATGTCAGGCATCGCGTGACATACCAAAACGAAACCGCTCTTGATACCAAAGTTGTGGATTAACTTAATTCAACAAGCAATATTCCCTAAGGAGCTAACTGCATCGTACTCACTTACTAGATCAGGTTACACAGTTTGTGCACTGAGTTGCATAAGTCGATGCCAACGTATCAAGCAACTATGTTGCTTTGCTGTACAAGCCTGACCAAACCTTTCATTGTATTTTTGGAAGACACACGCCAGCGTTTTTCCTCATATGAGCATTGTTTAATGCAAACACTGCACTCTGTGGAGATCACATCCCAGACACGTGTCCGAATCTAACAACGAGTCTGCCTTACTCCAAAGTTTGCAAAGTCGAGCGACCAAGTTTGCACAGATGGACGAGTGCATGAACAAGAACCCTAATATGACACTAGCTGGTAATGAGGGAGATTAAACAGAATAATGCATTATCTGAAATATGAAACCGTAAACTCAAGTGACAAAAACAGTCAGTGCGTAGCGTTGCCCCGGGGGTCTCATGCGTCGTGAGACAGTAGGGCATTTTAGGTGCGTTACTCCTCTTGCTGGACTTTGGCTTCGGTTGGTAATCTGGATAAAGTCGATTGTGCTTGACATCGAAGTTGATTGTTGCAAGAAGTCATGCTAAATATGGCAATTGTGGGTATAGCTTCGGCACACTTTCACTTGAAGTCCGTAGAACTGATTCCAGACTTTGACGACTTGTAATGGCAAGATTTTGTTTCTTGTGGTTGGAGCTCCCTTTGCTCAAACATGTCGTTTGAGATTAATTCATGCGTATGATATAGTGGTCAACATTTTGAAGGTTTCTTTGGTGAAATTACAGTTCCAAGGTTAAAAGAAAACAATCGGTCTCTATCAAAACATTGAACCGCTGAAATCGGATTACGTTTTGAAAAGGCATTCTCACAGTTAATTACAATTATTGTCCTAAATTCTGTTTAAATTACCTTAATGTGAAATTATTTCAAAATCTCATTTCAGACTCATTCTCCCCTTAAACAAATTCACACTTCTGAGAAAAAAAAATCGTTAATAAACGCAAGAGGAGTAAAATTACTTGTATGCATCAGCAATTGGACGAGACCGGCAGTGGTGACGGAAGCCACGATTACTTTGACAGTGAAAGTGGTTGTTCTGCACCTACTACTATGCTGACGGTTAAGTCCCTCTGCGGTGCTCAAAATTATGAAATATGATTCCTTTTTCTCACTTTCACATGCAGCAAGAAAATAGCATTGGCACTAACGGCTGTTTTGAGTTTCTCCGCATCTAAGCGCGACGAAGAGGGAAAACCAGGAGAAAATTCCCATTATCGTCGTCATCGTCATCCCTCATACTAAGCATTTTTCGATGTCAGACCTTGTACCGGATGGATTGCTGTTGTAAGGATGAATGGTTGGATGGATATGACGCGCACCGGAGAGGGAATATTCCCTAGATGCTGTTATTATTTTTTCCTGCTTTCCCGCTTCTCGACGACGGCAGACCCGTCGTCACTGCTGCTGCCACCGTCTTGTGCCTGGCTGCTGCCTGCTATCTTTATTATTATTTTTATTTTTGTTTGGTGGAATACGGTGCGAAGAGTAAATTGACGCCAATTACCAGTCAGCCACCCTCTCTAAGCCTCACTCTCTAGGGGGAAGGAATTTTCATGTACATTTTTCTGCTACGGTCTCTCCCTTCTGTTCATTGGTTCCCAAGTGTGGTGGCAGATTTTCCTGCTTATTTTATCCACATTTCATGAAGGGAAGGATGCCCATGCCAAGGATTGGCTCTGATCGGGTGAAAAGGCTTTCCATTAGAACGCATTCCTTCTGTGCTCAGTTGGAATTCTTCAGTATTGTAACAGTATACGAATAAATCCAAGATAATAATAACGACTCCAGGGCGGACTAGTTATGATTGGTTTTGTTTGTACATTGAGGTATGTAAAAGTCTCAAAATGTTGCCACAAACTGAACAACCAGTTTTGTATAACTAACTCGCCCAACTCTCAGGTGATGTTACATGAAAGTATTCATACTACCGGGGTCTCCTTTATTTACAGTTTGTCTTTCCCCGTAAACCGCAATATTTCCAAGATGGACGACATTTGTTTGATTCCTGAGCCTGTCGAGAAATCCTTTCTCCTAAGTTAAGAGTTCATTCATTGGAGCACTGAAAATTTATTTTCGTAAAAACGTTTTCACTCGTTTCGTAAACATGGATTTTGTACATAGAACAAATGTTTCGTATTTTGTATGAAACATTCATATGGCTTTTTATCTGGTGAAATCATAACACTATCATAACACCTTTTTGTAGAATGCACGAAATGGATTTCGTGAAGACCAGCCAATCGCTGCTTCTCTGTTGGTCTTGCTTCTGGGATGGGCAGGAAGAATTTATTTATCCCAACAACAAAATTAAAGCGCTGCCGAGAGTTATAGCTTCATACTCATTAATCAAGGATCTTCTCATGTGTCACCATGGCCTAGTGAGATCAACCACGGATTCAACGTTTCTTTTTAATTTGTAGTAAAATATTCGTAGCTCTTTGTATTGTTTTTGCGCAATGAACAAATGTTCTTTCTGTTTCAACAAATGCTTCGTGCTTTTGACAGTAGCGCGTGTGGCATTAATTACGAAGGAAGCTTCATAGAACGTACAAATCAGTTTCGTTGCAGAAAACAACGAATGGGTTCGTAAGTGCTACCGTTGATTTTCTAATATAAACTAAAATTAATTTTCAGTGAGAACTATAATGCATCCACAAATTCTGGAAATATATCTCTTAGGTACAGTTATCAACTATTTTTGTATGCCATCACGCCTAGGGGTGCTAGAAGAATAAGCTGTTTGATTTTGACAGAACGATCTGGATGAGATTTAGAATCGATTCACTGAGGTGGACCTGATTCGATACTTTGAACCTCGCTAATGCATGTGAAGTGTATGAAATTAAGAACAAAATTGGCATTTCAAATCGAGTTTCCAAACATTTTTTGAAAATATATGCTGTAAAAATCTTCGTATGATGATATTTCAGAACTAGACTTCAGAACTAGAATCAGACGATAGGTCTGATGGTTGTTTTGCGATTGAGAATGGTATTTGAAAGTTAGCATGAATTTGAGTTAAGTTCATTTTCTTGAGCTACGAAGCTACTTCCAATCAATAGTGTGATTCAAGTATACTGTAGGAAAACACTTCCAAATACACTGGAATTGCAAAATGTATTAGCTTTTCAAAGGAGGATTCGAGCTGAAAAATCATATAATTTCCCTTTACGGTTAAAATGTTAACGCACAAAACCTCATACTTTTCAAGCTTATTTCGAAAATGTTAAACGCTATGATGATGATGCTCTTATTCAAATGGTTTTCAAAATACGTTCACAAAAACGATTGTTTTCATCATGGGATCATAATTGATTGTAGTAAAGAAAAAATTGAAAACCCAAAAATAAAGCAAACATTTTTCAATTTGTGTCCCTTGTTGGAACCATAGCCCCGAGAAAACGGTGACTTCCTAGCTTATGCTGAGGAATAGTATGGACATTACCAAATTTACTAATAAGTCACCTATAATCTATTTTATAAGTATATCCACAAATCAATTATCAATTGACGCCTTTTTTCTGGAGGCAGATTTTATTATTTTCAAGGTTATGTTGGTCGAGTTAAAACTCGAATGTGAAACTATAGGTACGCCTAGCTTCTCTATAGTATATTGAATGATCAATTCAGGATGCCTGGAGATTTACGTTTAATTCGAGGTCGGGTGATCATGAAAAAACTACTCTCACGGAGCCACCTGTTTACCATGCCTCTGGCTTGAGTTTGAGCCGATCGGGTCTAAATTTACCCATTTCCAAAGCGGATTGAAGTTTGAATGGAAAAAAAAACTTAAAAATGTTTAAAGAATAACCACGGTTTCAGTTTTTACCGGAAGATGATATTGTAAGTGCTAGTGTAAAAAAATCTCATGGGAAATTATATGCCCACATTATCAATGACTGAAATAACCTGAGTAAGTTAAAAAAAAAAACATTAACAGTTTATTGATATGATGTCCGGCTGAGGCTTAAGAACAACAAAAGGGTTTTTGTGTAGCTCTACTAAACTGCTTATAACTTGTTTGGGTTTACTCAAATCATCTTCAAGTTCAAGTTTCGACGAGTTTTCAATAAGAATCTAAGTTTTAACAAAACTTTTACACTCTCAAACTACAAACTGAAACCGTGGTCTTTCTTCATAAACATGTTGATGATTTTTCGCATATATATTTCAACCCGGTATGGAAATGGGTGAATGTTGACCGATTTGCCTCTACTTTTAACAATAGGCTCTGTGATTCACAGGGTACTCAAAAAAATTCCCAAATTATATTCACAGCCGCTGATCGAAATTTATTTTCTTATATTTTCCTAGAACTTAAAACTAATTTCAACTAAGGTTGAAAAAATAGTGTGTTTGGTACACATGCCAAATTTCTTAAAGAATTTCATGGTTATGCGGAGTGCAATGGTGCTTGTTTCACCCTATGAGATAGCAAATTCATTTATCTTTTGCGAATATCATATAATTCTAAATGCGTGTTCTCTCAGCTTTTTGTTGCTTTTTAAGCTATTTGAAATAATACTAAATACACCCTTTTTGTTACTTTGAAATCGAAACTCTAATTTTGACACAGAGCCAGATCTGCAAAATACCGACCTTGCGAATTTACAAAAAACAATTTTATTATGAAAATAAATGAAGCATATAGCTGATTTAGCCAGATAACATTAAAAAAACATCTGTTCTCGTAAGACTCAGATGTCTAACTCTTAAAATCATCCTCCTGCAAATCTGTAGTGCAACCAGAATTGGAATGACTTTCGTGATCCCATTAAACTCAATTGGTAGTTGGACGAACCCTAAGCACTCATGGACTGTCTTGTCCGCAGTTACTATTCGTAGTGGACTTTTTCGCATAGTGAGACCGTTCTTCTCTGCTATGTCTCTGACGCTGGTCACGCTAACACTTGCGCCAGAATCCAGTAAAGGGTACGATAAAGACAATAGATACGTTTGCGTTCCGTTGACGTAAATTTGACAGAAAACCTATGGGAAATATGTCAAACTCACGCAAACGCATCCGCAATGTATAAATTGTGGGCCAGCCATAAGGCTTCGTAATCCGTATCAAAAATGCGTATCATAATATGAGGACATTTATCCGTTTGTACGTTAACCGCGCATACTCTCTCAGCCGGATCATCATGTTGATCGGGTCCGGGAACCTTCCTCTCAGGTGGAATGTTGTCGTTCCCTTCCTCACATTCTACGTCTAGTTTTCCGACATACCCTGACGGTCTAATCTGCGATGATTCAAGCACGTCACTGATGTTTTCCCAGGTGCTCCACACAAATAGCAGAACAGCTTTTAAGGTTCCCTGCAATCTCTCCACAAGTGTCCGGTCTGGTTGCAATTCCAACAAAGAGGTGTGGAATTGTTCCTCGTTTTTTTTTGATCAGTGTTGTTCTGTCTTGTAATCGATTTCTGCCCATCTTTATACTTTTTCTCCTGGTTGAACCTGTTCTCAACTCTGCGTTTACCTCCTCCGAATCCGAGTATGAAGACAACGAATCTTGTGTTTCGTAGTTTGCCTCGATATTGTGGAGATTTGTCGGTTTAATTTGTCCATCCCTGTTGTTTCGTAATGTCGGGTCATTTGCGTCTATACCATATGCTTAATATTCGAGCATGCGCAGATTCTGGACATTCATGCCAGCCTAGACCTATAGTGAGGCCGCATGTTATCCCATACTATCTTGAATAATCGCTATTGATCCAGTGGACAGGTTAGCAGCTTGTTCAGGCGTTCTAGTTCCATTTTAAAGGTCAAGAACGTTTCGTTTCTAAGTTGCTTTCTTTCATATATTTTCTGCCTGTTTGCTTGATCTTTATTGGGATTTCCATACATATAACGGATTTTCCTCTCGAAGTCCGCCCAACAAGAAAATTCATCTGCATAACACAGCTACCAATCGTATGCTTCACCACGCAAGATGGTATGGATACGTTGTAGCAGAACGTCGACCGGAATCCGATCCATCGTAGCTAGTCTACGAACCTTATGTAGGAAATCCTCCAATGATCTCTGGCAAGAATCTCCACTGAAAGTTAAATGCCACTTTTCCATTTGGGGATCTGCGTTTATTATGTCCGATTCGGTTATCCGATGTTGAGGCCGTGTCAATTGATTTCTTCGCCTAACTCCGTCTTCGTAACCATCTAACCTTTCGAACGGATTGAGCTCCGGGCCTGGTGCTAAATATTCTCCTCGGTTCCTGTACCTGCTGTCACGTTGTTGATATCTCATACGGCTGTCCCAATCATCTAGCCTTTCGAATGGATCAGTAAACTGTTCTAAAGGTCGGTTCCTATCTCCATCTAACCGGATCCTAGATCCGTTGTCCGTGTTTTCCACTCTTTCGAAGGGCTGCGGCTGATAGTTGCCTGATGAATATCCTGTTCGGTCGGGCTGTCTTTCATCACAATCTCCATATTCATGGCGTCGACCATGTTGATGAACAGTTTCAGCCCATTCATATCCCCCATGGCTCCTATCGTTCACTACTTTCCTTGAGTCCCCTCTCGGTTGCTGAGATTGAACCCTACTAAATCTGTTGTCCTCCTCATATTTGCTTCCATCATCGTCAGTCCAATAGCGTTTGTAGGTATCAGGACCTGTTTCCCTAGAGTGCCTTAGTGGCTCCGAACAATGGCTTAGCCTTGTCGATGGCTCTTTAAGAATTCTCGATCCTTGTATCCTGTTCATTATCCGCTTTTTTAAGATTTTCCTCTGCAAACGCGTTGTAACTCTCTTTCAAGCTGCACTATTCTCTTTCTCAGTGCCTCAGTCTCTTCTTCCTTTCCTTTCCCTTGTAACTTTGACTTCGGAACAGCTCCCAAATCTTTTCACGTTTCCTTCTTCGCCTGTTTTTCCTCATTCTGCTAAAAATTATCATTCTCATCCGGTTTATCGTTCATATTTGGAATCCTCTCCTCACGTAGTATTGTCCCTCCTACTGCTCCATCTTCCTCTTCCTGAACATCCTCTTTTTATTGTTCTAGAAATTCTTTTTCATTGTCATTTTCTTCATCTGCTATAATTCGCTTACTACCAAATTCGTTCTGTAAGTTTCTTATTTCTCCTAGAAGTCTGGTTCGCAACTGCTCTCCCCGTTGGTTTCGAACAATGCTGCGCTCCGCACTAAGAGCATAGTGCTTCAACCTCGACATACATCTCTCATCATACCCGTTCGCCAATTGGTCGGCTATACCCTCAATTTTGTTCATAATGTGATCAAATTCATGATCAATCGTACATTTTCCCCTATAATTTTTTCTCTCCCTCACATCTTCATAGAACAGTTTCCTTAACAGCCTTTGCTTTGCATCCAAACCATCCTTAATATCTTCTTCCATACCCCGAGTCCTCAGTTCGTAATCTACCTCTTCGTTTGTCAAGTAATCCGGTCTCGGTAAATTTATGCGCCATCCTTAAATCCTTCAGTTTTCTTTTATTGTAAATTGCAAATACTGAATAAATAATTCCAACAATATCTGTAGGATATTTGAATATTTAATATCAATCCGAAACCACAGCACCACAACGCAACACCACAAAAACTCAAAAAGAAACTCCAAACAACACAATAATCATAAACTAATTCGAGATCGATTTCAACATTCAATTACCTACGCGATAAATAAGGACATTTTTACAGCTCAATATATTTGCTCCATACAAAACGAAATCAGCAAAAGTAGGGCGCCAATTTGTAGCCGTCATTGGCCGATCTCACGTAAGCACGCGGCTTAAGCGCCACTCCAGTAAAGGAGCCGCGTGCCAAGTTTATTTTGCCCGGATGAGACTTCCTCAGGGCGAGTCCATTTGAAATCTTCCTGAAAAGATGAGATCGAGCTAGCCTGACTACTACCGAAATAGGACGGTTAAGAAACCCTATAGCAATGCAGCATAATCTAACGCATCAACAAAATACCTCATCAAAGCTCACGGAGAGAACACCCAAACCTAAGACGACGCTACGTAACGTCAAGCTCTCATCATAGGTAGCTTCACACTCATTCCGCCAGAGGCGCGATCGTAGCAAAGAAAACGCAACACAACATCAAATTATTATCACACGGAAGACGTCACGCATATTAATCAACGAACTACGCGAAGCAACGTGCCAACACAATTTCCCTTATAATCTAATTGCATAGGACTTAAGGACAACAATTTTAAAGATCATTTCGACTACACGCAAAACAATAAAATTTATTACGGAGTATTATAAAAAAACGGTAGATATTTATTCTGTACAGCATGCTTTCATTTTTATTCTTAGTCTATCTTCTCTTTGTCCATTTACTCTATCCTATTCTAATGTGCGCATTTCTCTACTCTTCTATTGTCTGTGCTCTTGTGCTAAGTTGTCCAATCCAAAAAATTTACGATGCAGCAAGCGGGATCGGCAAAGCTTGTGGCACACGGGTGGCTAATATTAATGGGTTGGGTCCGGCATTCCAGAATTACGACATGGAGAAGTCGTGACGGACACCCAACTTAAAACATGTGTTAATTTTATTTCGGCTTTAGCAATTTATGCTCTTCGACTCAGTACTCCTGGTGAACTTGGCGGGCTGTTGGTGATCGGTGGATGACGGTTGATGGTGGATGCTTGTGCCGGACCATGTGACGATGGCCGGTCTATTTTTTGCTGACGCAGGTGGAACTCGGACGAAATAGCTGATCCAGGCGATGGTTGGTCTGGTTTTGTACTTATTCTACGCACAACCTAACCTACGACGCGCACTACGGTTTTCAACTTTTTAACGGCTATAACTCAACGATAACGCGGACACAAACTTCCACTGCGATCTGTGGTTCAAACAAGAGTGGCATGAAACCTCGATCCTCAGATTAGGGAAGGTGTCCTCACCCGAACTTATCGGAAATTTCCCCGAGATCTTTTTCGAAATAGATCGGCAACACGAGAGATTATCCTACAATCGCTGGCCCTTCGTTCTATATCGAGGTAGCCAGAACTCTCTCTTCTTTCTCCGCTTTCCCGAAGATTTCTTACGCTCGACCTTGGGAGAAATTGCACAAGGCTGAGGGCGTCATTCGCGAGGCATTACTTGTTTATAGCAAGATCGGACAGTGGGAATGTTGGCATAGATTCTGGCGTATTGCAATTAGGTCTAATTCGATTTGTTTGCCTTAATTATAACGCAACATGGAGCGAAGGATACAATCTGCTTGAATAAGAAGAACTGTCGAAAGTACACACGTTCACACGTCGAGCGAAAAAAATGACTTAGAATATTGCGGAGATCCCACATACTAAGACTACTGCATTCCAATTTTTTGCGCAAAGTTTTTTTTTCATCGTCTCACAGATATGAAAACAGACCACGTGCTTAAAAATAAAGAATAGTGCAATTATATGCACGACTGCTATGAATGGCCTGCATTACCATAGTGGTACCTACGGAAGGAATAAGCCGATTTATCGCGCTCAGTTATAGATACTCTGGAAAATACACAGTAAAAAAAGTAGATGTATTTTACATCTAAAATGTTGCTACCAGATCAATCCATGAGTTTTGTAAGTTGTGTAAGAATACATCGAGTGATTTGCTTGCGGGGTTGTGACACAAAATCGGTGTATTTTTTTTCCGACGTATTAAGTGTGATTTTCTATGATGCGCTGTGAAAAAATAATGTAATAATGATTCGATGAATAGTAAAAATTATTTACAGGATCGTATTAGTTAAAATATTGCTTAATGTTTTACCATGCTTCGAATCAGCTAGGTTTGCTGTTGATCGATAGGAGTATTAATTATATAAGTCCTGCTTCCCTTAATCTATGTACACTCCGGTCTTTCCACAAGCGTTGACAATACCCAGTCTAACACTCCCGTCGACCCAAATGACTGAACTTCTGCACTTTCATTCAATTTTGCCATCCGAGACCGGGATCCACCGTAATGATCAGAATGATTCTAGCATCATAACGATTCGGCAAGGGGAACAATCTCCTTCATAGCCTCAACAGTTTGATCGCCATCAAGACTTTTATTCCAGATTCTAGTACCTTTCAATAAATGTCTGCCACACTATCGATCACCGGTTCAATATGGAAGGTGTAATGATTTACGCTTGCATCGGTAATTGGTCCGATCGACTATTGCGGTGCTTGTACCATCATATGCGTATAGAAAAAAGCATCCTGAAAATATTAATGATGATAAACTAATGCAGATGCAGATACATAATCGGCACAATTCTTCTGAAGTCGCTCAGATGTTTTGTGCTGCAGGCAGATCTGCGTTAAGAACAAATGCCTAACGGACATTCAATGGTACACTCGTAGCGCGGAGATCGTTCCAGCTCGGATTTGAACATGTACAAATAAAAACATCACTGCCGATTCAAACTTCAGTAATCGCAAGCCCATTCGGAATGGCGCCGTCACCGAATTATGACAGGTTTGGGCAGTGTTGCGAGATTCAATATCGCACTGTTATTGAATGTTGTGCCGTTGTGATTGTTTGGTTTCTTTGATGTTTTTCTGCATAAAGTACATCAAGCATTATTAAGTTCAAAAAGTATTTCATACTTGTTAAAAAAAAAATAGCAATGTTTCAATCATTAATATAGCACTACTATAATACTTTCAACAAATGTTCAGACAGAGAGACAAACATACACTCAAAAAAATTGACACGTTGTTTCCATGTGCAACGCACGTAATTTTTTACACTGCCAAAACCAAAAATAAAAACATGGATTTCACGTGGGAACAACGTGTAGATATTTTTGAGTGTAGGTCTCCGCATATCTAAATACACTAAGGTTTTTTTCCACGGGGAATACGTTCCACTTTTACTATGAAACCGCGTAAAAAAGACTTTATTGAGTTGATCAATTCACATGCATAAGCATTTTAAATTACTTCGATTTTGTTTTGCATGTGTTACCTTTTCATGTAATGGTCAAAATACAGTTTTTGAAATTTTGAGTATTTACACCAAAAATTGCCCAAAATGAAAAATGTGATTCCAATTAGGTTGATAAGTTATTCCGTTCTGGAGTTATCGCCGAAAACAAACCATGTAAAAAAAAACCGTGTTAAAAAGTACATTACTCTATAGTAAATGTCTCACAATGTATTTTCACTCAACTATTCAAAATTTGGTTCTTGGACAATGGAAGACTCTCTTTGTATACTTCATCTCTCATTGATAACATAGTTGTTGTACATTTTCCGTTATACTGTTTTCCTAATATGCTGAGCACCATCTTTCAACGTGTAAAAAATACCATGGAATGATTTTTAAGGCACCGTTATTAACGGGAGATATCGTGAAAGAAGAGAGTATCTCACTGTTAAGTCGGTTCTATAGGTGCGCTTAGATTGGTAACTGGTTGGTAGTTTGTCAATGGATGAAAACTGGATAATCAGTTGACCAAAGCTCGATTTATTTCTTTATGTGTTATACCTCACGTTTGAAATATTGCGCTGCATAGCGTATCACTGTCCAAAATTCTCCGAACTACAAAGTTGACCATCTACAAGACATTAATTAGACCGGTAGTTCTCTACGGCCACGAAACATGGACATTGCTAGTGGATGACCAACGCGCCCTTGGTGTCTTTGAACGGAAGGAGCTGCGCATGATCTACGGTGGAGTGCAGATGGAAGACGGAACGTGGAGGAGGCGAATGAACCACGAATTGTACCAATTGCTGGGAGAACCACTCATCGTACACATCGCTAAAATCGGTCGACCACGATGGGCTTGGAATGTCGTAAGAATGTCAGATGACAGCCCTGTTAAAATGGTTCTCGAAAACTAACCGACAGGTACAAAAAGAAGAGGCGCGCAACGAGCAAGGTGGATAGATCAAGTAGAAGGCGACCTGCGGACTCTTCGCAGACAGCGAGGCTGGCGAGGTACAGGATTACAATGAAGACAACTTCTGTGTACGGCAGAGGCAACACCGGCCTAGGTCTGATTGGTAAGGTAAGTAGCGTATCACTGTGCAATTCCATTGCACTACCTCTGAAGTTTGGTAAGACATATTGGACCGAAAAAACGTCGATTTTCGATCAACTGAGTTTCCAGCGTTCATCCAGTGACACAATACCAACAAGTTACCAGCAACGAGATAGTTCTGCAACGAGAATAAAATGTAGCATACGATTTTTCTAGCTGGGTTCGATTCTCGATACAGTCGAATGTGTTTTCGGGTGAAAAAATCGTTCGAATGCCTAGACCACAAGGGTATCATTAAGCTTGCCAAACAATGCGTCAATACAATATCAGTATTTTCTAGATGCAAAACGTGATTCCTCAACAGCAAAAACGTGACACTAAAAGACTAAGAAATCGGTGGGCCTCGTGAACGTGTGGTTAACGGCCTCGCCCGTCATTCAGGCGTATTGTGAGTACCATGATGTGAGGGTTAGATTACCGCTCTAGCTGGTAGAACTTTTCGTAACATGGAAAGTCTCCAGGGTGATTCGGTGTTGTCCGTTGTAATTTAAAGTGTTCAGCCTGTACAACCATTGGTTGAGAGTGGTGCCATTTGTCTAATTTACATTCAGGTAGAGGCCCCATTTTATACTCATATGAATACATTTAGTGAAGTGTAGGTAAAGGAGCTATTTTATATTCATATGCAATACATTTACTAAATACATTTAGTGAAGTGTTTTGTTAGAATCACATTGATACAGACGTTTGATAATTGATTGGCAAGAATGGTGAGAAAAGAAAATGCCACATTTCTCCCAGTTGTATTCTTAAATGTTCATGTCATTTGATATCAGGTTCTGAAAACTATGGTGGCACCAAACATCTGAATGCATGTTGCTTAACATGTACCAGGCAATTCCATATGAACGTACACTATTTTTTATCTTTGACTAAATTTTTCGAATGATTGATTCTAATTTGCACGGAACGATTTCTTATTTGGGTTTCTACACATTACCTGAGTTGAAAAATTCATAACATAATTTTAAATTTGAATGACAGGTTTCATATCGAACTCTGATAATTTTAAAAGTTGTGACAGGGTGTCAGGATTTTGGCTTCAAGAAGATGATAAACTTAACGGGGTCACTAGTAGACAATTATTAAATACAATATCAACGTGCATTTTATTGAAACGTTTGTCAATGGAGGATTATCGGAGGAAGGTGGGTTTGAGAATATGTGATGCTTCTTTTTTTTTTAACAATTATTGAATACCCTTAACTCGTATCTAGTTGGAATATTTTGGTTGCGTTACTTATAGACATTCTGGAAGAATGACGTAATATGGAATTCCAAATTTTGAGAGAGTCAATCAGACAAAATTCGATGAGTTTTATCAAAAAGTAGAATTTTTTTCAAAAAGCTGAAATTCTCGAATGGGTAAATATTAGGAAAATTTTATTGTGATTCTGAAAGCACAAATGTAGTACACAAATAGAAAATTCACATTTTGAAATATCGGTGGAGCACTTCTTCAGCAGCGGACTTATTTCCGTAAATCATTTACTCAACCGAATTCAAACCAAATAACTTGATTTTTTTTCATGACTGGTGTATGTGACGCACTATATATATTTTATATAAATTGATCAGCTGAGAAATGCCACGGTAAAATATATAAATAATTGTACAAGTTTTCACACGTTGATTCGCACAAATGACTTGTTCCTGGCAATTTGAAATTTTTTGGTCAATCTATATACTTATTTTTTATTTCTCTTTAGTTGGAAAGTGTTCTTTATGAGTAAAAATTTAAGTTGAAAAGAAATCCTTATTAAAATATTTGTAAATAAATTGAATCAGTTCTTGTGAAAGATATATAATATTGATTAATTGATCCTATTCATCGTACTCTTAATCAAAAGCATATAGATTGGATTCTTCTATTTATAATGTTTGCTTACGTTTAATAACATATACAAACATTACCAGTTAACCAACGACTTTCATGACGCCTTTGATTTTGAGTAGGATGAATAACGAGCGATGAGATTAGTATGTGAAAATTTAGCCTAATACGCATATGAGAAACATTCTCAACGGGAAACGTACATTTACTTATCAGATTCAAGTATCAACATCACGATTTTCCAAGCACCATGACGTTTTCAGACCAACAAAAATACGACAGTAATTCATCTAAAAGCATAAAGAACAATCTGTTTTAATTTCTTTACGGAATGCTTAATTTAAACACACCTGTTTTTATCTCACAACATATTTCGGAGGTGGAAGAGTGTGCAAAGAACACAGAGGAAATGAGAATCTATAAAGCCAAGAATGTCGCCTCATATAAGCTCATGAAAAAAAAAATGCTTGGGGTGAACGATGCTGTGAGACGATGATTTTAAGATGCTAGCGTACGTATGACACGTCATCAAAAAACTACACAGCCGTCAATATGCTCTTACGTTTTTGTTTGTTCAGTTAACTTTTGTATTTTTTCCGATGAAACTAGTGTTTTTTTACGATCTTTTTATTGTAACACCATTTGCACAAAACACCATCAACGGAGTGATTTCATTCACCACTTGAATATCGTTCCGGTTTGTGGTGGGACATGTACGTCGGAGACACAGATAAAAATAAATAATGAAAGAATACGATGAAAATATCATAAAACTTCACGTTACTCCACCTTAGGTACGATACAACATTCAGCATCTTGTGATACTGTGTTCTTCTATGCTTAAAAGTAATCTGCTCACAGTATTCAGCCAAATTTCACCTGGGTGCACTATAAATTGGTTTCGGGCACAGTTTTTATTTATTTGAATTCTGTAGCATCACAAATAGACCCGAATCAAACGAAGGAAAATAATATGCTACGAAGAAAGCATCACTTTACTCAGCAGGAGTTCCAAATGTTTAAAATAAGGTAAATTCCGAATGACCATCTTAATGCGCGATGGGCCTCCTCAGAAACGCTGCATGATATCAAATTTGTCACTTTCTATGGCTCACAGCATACGATGTGTGTAGGCTTACCAAACTGAAGACCGGCTCAAATATGCTTCTTTCCGGGACGTTTGATCTTGGAAGCTCTTTCGTGTCCATTTTACTGACCTTCGAAAAGTGGAAATTACGAACAGACGACAGAACAAAAGCGATCCGCTACGGTTCTGTTTTGTTGGCTAGTGGGTTGAAGAAAAGTTGATGTCCATACGCTAGATGTAATCGAACACACAGTCAGCGAAGAGAAAGCGCAGCGGGTAATACGGCACTGGCACAAAATGTGAACCAAATTAAAGAAAAGAACACCCACGATCAGCCTATATTGGGTTGAAATAACTGACTTTTGCCTCTTGATCGAAAGTTATGTACTAGGATGGCCTTCACATGAATGTCTGAACGCAATGATAGCAGAAGCAAAACGGCAACGGCAGCGGCAGCGAAAAAATCCAACGTGAGTAAGCCTGCTTGTTGAAATTGGTTAGATACAAGCCGATTCTAATAGGACATATCGAAGTCATTTGTGGTAACTGTCGAACTTGCCATTGCCGTTAAATTTCCGCCACATTGCGCTTGAGCTTTCACAACTGGCGAACAAAAGTGAGGTTTGGTTACGCAAATTTCTTGTATTTAAATGGATGGAGTCGTGTTGCTTTTTTTTTAATGCATGGAATTAACAATTCATTTAAATGTATAGAATTCATCAGCATCATCTGAGAATTTTGGTAATTCTTTTTTTAGAATTTTTCAATTAGTTTTTTTAAATATCTGGTCCTCAGTCGATAGCATATCCATCCAGTGATACAAAAAAATAAATACCACATTAATACACTTAAAATATTGAACTGGAACTGGCAAACAGTTCCATTGATTGATGTCTCCCTGATTTCAGTGGATAGTAGAAAATAGAAGTGGAAGCCTAATGTCACTAGCTAAATCAATACATGTTGCTCTACAGAGACTATACCCAAGTAATCATTAGCCAAAATTGGAATGTAGGGCTGGTTAATTTTGGGCTTACTAGGCGTACATCAGCATATAATGATACATTAATTTTGGCAAAATAGAGGAGTTAATGCTTGCTTGGGTACAACAGACAATAATTTTAACCTTGATCATATTCTTCGCTTGAAATAATATCCATTTCATTCAATAACAAAAATCCAAGTGCACTGTAAATGCAACACATCTAAGCTGTTTCCAATTGAAGAGTTAAAATTTATTTTTACTTAAATATAATGGATGATTGCAGACTCATTGCTCACAGACGAGCAAAGGTTAGTTTGGACTAACACATGCTCGAAAATCAGCCAACCATCAACAGAGGAACCTTCGAACATTTTAATTTAATTTGAAAATTTGAAGTTAAAGTAATCAATCATGGAATACAACCCAAATCTCTAGCAAATCAATACTACACTAAAAAAGAAAACATTAGCATCATGCAATCAAATAAATTCACAAGTATTTGAAATTTTTTAAATTTTATTTTCACAGGAAATCCTGAAAACCATTATCAATGTTCTTATTGTTGGTACAAGAGAAAATTAAGTTATTATAGGAGCAATGATCTATTTTACTCTGAATCCATATGCTAAACATAGTGTCGAAAGCAGTACACTGTATTGTAAGAAAAATGCTATACAGTGCACTACTTCCGACAAATGTGTCACTCGGAACACAATTTAGATTCTTCTGTACCGACTATACTATTCACTAAGCGTGAGCGCATCGCCTAACAGGAAAATTTAATCAAATCGCTATTTTTTCTGTTTATCTAGCTGAAAATGTTTTTGCTAAAATAAGGTCGATGGTGAGAATTTTTCAATGTTACTTTGGACCTGATGCTATGTTTTCTGGGAAATAGGCAGTATGTTAGCAGCATTGCACTGACAAAATACATTATTTCCTTCAATTTTACGTACACAACAAATTATTGCTATGAATTTTAGTGTGTTATGTTTAACGGTTTTGATAAAAAAAAAATTTATTTTGCTGAATTATTTGCAATATTGCTTTGATTTACAAGTATCTGTAAGATACTACAAGTTTTCGATTTTTTTTAATTATTTTATTTATTTGTACAACTCAATCGCGTTGGCGCCATAGTAATGTTTGTGGTTTACAAAAAAAAACTATTTTTCAAACAAACTATGGTTCTTCTTCTTTCGTGGAGGTGAATTAATCTTAGCTTGTTCTTGTTCCTTTGCCATTCTTTTTGTTTAATGATCCCCGTTGACATGAATGCGGCGAACTGTGTCAGAGCGCGATCACGAGTATCCACCTCCTTCGTTTGGTTATAACTAATTTCGGCGTCCACCGGCATCATATCAGCTTCTTCTAATACTTCTTCCACCACTACTACTGCCTTCCGCTTGGAACAGGAAGCCATCAGGGCCCTGTAGCATAATCAAAATCTTACTAATAATATTAGTCTTGTAACTTGTAACTTGTATATTTCTGTTGCATAAAAATTCTACAAGTACAAAACTACAAGTCTAATATTACAAGCTAATTGAACTAATATTATTAGTAGAATTTACAAGCGCTCGTTGCATAAACAAAATATGACAACAAATTATTAGCTTTCATTTGTACTTTTTCTACAAGTGGAGAACTTCTTGTAACATAATTTACAAGTTCGGATTTGTTTTCAATTTGTTATTTGTAAAGCAGCAATGTACCGTTTCAACATTCTAAGTGACTCAGACGATGAAGAAAGTAGTTCGAGGGAAACACGGAGGTGTCGTAGGGTGAAATATTACGCTCCACGAATAAATTTCAGTTTCCAATATGCAGCTGATTTTTACGAGTATTTCCGGATGACACCTGCAAAAGTGGAGCAAATACTTCGAGTAATCGGCCCTGATATTCAGCTTACAAATCGTGGAGGAGCCCTGCAGCCTTTCCAACAATTGTGTGTTACATTGCACTGGCTGGGTCAAGGAAACCAGTATCACGGTACCGGACTTACTCATGGAATTCACAAATCAACTGTAGGAAGGACAATACAACGCGTGGTTTCTGCAATCAACAGAAGATTATTCCAGAGCACAGTTTGTTGGCCGTCCAACATTTCAGGTGTAGTGGAACAATTTTACAGAATGGCTAGGTTCCCCAGCGTGATAGGAGTAATAGATGGATCCTTGATTCCAATCGATGCACCTACAATAAATGAAGAAGCGTTCGTTGACAGGAAGGTTTCTCACTCCATTAATTGCATGGTGGTTTGTGGACCAAATTTGGAGTTCTTTTACGTCAGTGCTAATTGGCCTGGAAGTGTGCATGACGCTAGAGTGTTACGTAGAAGCAGTTTACTTCGGCGTATGGAGGAAAGCAATATTTTTCCCAATGGAGTCATATTAGGAGATTCGGCATATCCATTAAAAGTTTGGTTAATGAAACCACTGCACAACGATCCAACAAATGATGGTGAGCGTAATTATAACAGCAGACTGAAATCAACAAGACAAACAGTTGAGCGGGCACTGGAACTATTAAAAGAAAAGTTTCCGTGCCTCAACCATCTTAGAGTAAATCCTCATTTTGCAGGTCAAATATTTAAGTGTTGTGTGACATTGTGCAACATAGCGCGGCAAAATGAAGAGGATGAAATCGACTTAGAAAATATTCCTTTTCATAATGAGGAGATTGATTCTGGATTGAATGAAGTTAACACAGATGTTAATGCTCAAAGACTACAAATACAAATTATTCAATCAATGTGCTAAACAAAACCTTTAGAGTTTCTTATAATAATAATATATGTAATAATCGATATCAAAATTTGAAAAATACATGGACTTGACAATTTTGTGCACTATTTTTTAATCTTTTTTTTTTTATTATCTATTTCCGCTCCAATTTTCTTTCTTACGCTTAAGGCAGTATTTATTTAGGAAAAACTGGATTATAAATAGAACAAACTAAATGTCATCAAACTCTTCGTCACTTTGACCATTATTTACAGAACATGGTAAGAGATACTCAACATCAGTAGGTTCATCCAAATTCATCTCGCTTGCTTCTCGGATTCCCAAGTTCTCTGTAAACTTTGATCTTGGCAAACCATGCTTGAGCTCAAAATTATAAATTTTTAAGCTCAATAAATAACTTTCCTTTGACATTTTCTCTACTTCGAGTGCTTTCAACTCTCGCTCTTTCTCAAGAATGTCTATTGTCAGCTGCAATTTCAAACTGATTAGATCCGCATTTTCTGATACCCTACCATTGGTAGCTGATACTTCTGAAACATTGCGCTTTCTTTTCTTAGAGCTAGGTTGGTGACCTTATTGTCAGTGTGAGATTCAGGAACTTCTTTTGAGGCTTTTGACGCTTTTGAGCGCTGCAACGTGCAGAACATAAACAATAACAATAACGTTTCGCGGTAAATTTTCTTCGATTTTTGACAGATGAATGAATCTATTCACTTGTAGTTCATGCGTTACTAATAATACATGTGCTTGTATTATTAGTGAAATTGGGAGGTATTATGCTACGCAAAATATTAGTACTTGTAAATTTAGGACTTGTAACTTGTAACTTGTAGCTAATATTATTAGGTCGATTATGCTACAGGGCCCAGGTGTCCATTTTCCTTGCAGATGAAACATTTGCTCTTGTTGCCTTTGTTGTAACAGATGTTTTCCTTTTGGCTGATGAAGTGTAGCGATAACTTTACGAGTCCATATTTCGACAACACCTTAACGATGTCTTGGTTGAGAACCTTCGGTGGTAGATCGTATATTCGCAGATAGCAGTTATGCTCCTTTTAACTTTTTTCCATTCCCATAATGGAATATCAGTTCCTCCGAGTTGACGGTCAACGCATGCAACATCGACGGCTTGACGAGGAGGGACTTTTCTATATCTCTGCTATTCTATATGAGCATCAATTTCATAAAGCTTCGCATCCAATCTTTTGACGAAGTTAGTCACTTTGCATATGGCTGCATTGCAGAAGGTCAATCGCACAGCATTTTTATGCTGCAACAACAACAGGATGAGTAGAATGATAAGAATGAGGAGAAGAAGACTGAGGGTAGAGAAGAAGGCTATCACGCGAACAAAAAAACTGTTACCGCCCCAATCGGAAGCAGAAAGAGAACTGATTTTTGATAATTCGAAAACTAATTTGGCTGAACAAATTTTATAATTTTACAAATATTTTTTGTAAACTTTGAAATGCCATTGAAATCTCAATTGTTCAGTATTACTGGGTTTCAGTAAAATATCAATAAATTCTGAAAAAAAACTGATGTTCTGTATTCATTACTGAACGATTCGGTAATAATTGCGCATGTGAAATCTTTGCCATTTCATGCAAGTTACAGCTGTAGAAAATACAAAATAAGAGATACGATCGAGATGTCGGAACAGATTCAAATATTATACCAGACGAGGTTTTTAAACAGGTATTACTTTGACCTGTCTTCATTCTGGCAGTACAACGCTGTTTCAAAGTAAGTATCTCTGGTCATTGAGGTTTCTTGTGAGAGTCCCTCGACAAAATTTCGTTAAAGGATAGCACTTTTTTATCCCTAAAAGTACTCCTCCATATGAACCGTATGATGCAAAATCATGGAAGATGAGTTGAGGATTTGGAGTAGCAGTGGCCATCGGGTTTGTTGTTTTATCCCCATTTACCTGAAAAGTTTGCAAACTTGTGGAGGTGAATCTTGTCATCGAACGGTGCACTCTCGGATAAGAACGTTTTCTTTTTAAGAATCTGGATGCGTCTACCACCGTAGAATCACTTTCATCGATAAGTCAGAGTCAGATTCGTCAACTGATAAATCGAATATTGGTTTTCATCTTGAACGGCTGTTGCATACTTCACCATTTCTGAATAAGTCTGTCTAGAGCATCCAGTGATGGAACGTTGCTCTTTATCAGCTTGCCTTTTGTACCTTGGACATTCCAGCATACGGTGATTTTCACCACAATTAATACACAAGAATCTTCTGTGTGGTTTTCACGCTACTTGCCGCAACGAAATTTATTACCGCAATGATTGGCCAGTATCCCAGCCTTTTGCTTTGTATACCCTCTGTACATGCAAGTGCACCGGGGAAAAACGCATTCAAAACTAGACATTTGATAAACCTTTTTTCATCTTGCAACGATGGAGAGTGTAGCTGATGTAGTTGAATCCAGTATAGTAACAAGCTCACGGGTGGCCTTAGAGGTTCGAAAACAACCAGAAGCTCGTTTTAAATCCTCTACAATCAGACTCTCATCGGAGACAACGTCATCTATCTCAAAATCTCACATGCGAATGTAGATATAATATTCGATATTGAAAAAAATCGTGGTTAGCTGATTTGCTATTTTATAATTCAGAACTTCTACACGTAGTGTACTAAATCTTTCTTTATGTACCGAGACTACAGGTTACTTATGGAGCAAATCTTTCGAAATGTCGGGAGTTAACATTTCTACAGCTGACAATGATTCCAATTTTGCTATCGCAAGATAGACGATAGCTAAGTAAAAATACGTTTTCTGAGCTGGTTACCGAGTATTGAAAAATAACATTTTTTTTCAAATCTGGAAAATCTTTCTGCTTCTGAAAAAGTATCTTATCATGAGGGGTTTCTCCTTTTTTTTCAGTGGAAAATTCAGAGTCTATTCATTGACTAGAACACGTAAAATCCTTTAATCCAATTTTTAGTCTACATCTAACTAAAAAGCAAAAGTGTAACAATTTACACATGCTTGCTTTTCTTATGAACCTCGAAATCATCTCTTGTTGTACTTATATCATTCTTTTTCTTCTTCTCTTAGCATTTCAAGCTTATTGCTTTCACAATTCGCTTATTGGTTGCTCTCAACTTAGTGTTCTAAATGCACTTTCTCAGTCATTAATTGAGATCTTTTGATGCCAGGTACCATTTTTGCATTAGTATGATTGTGTGGCAAGTACAATCATACTCTATACCCAGCGAGTCGAGAATTTATCCTAAACAACAAAATCCTAGACCAGACCGGGAATCGAACCCAGTCACCTTCAGCGTGGTATCGTTTTGTAGCTGCGCCTTTACCGACTAAGCTAATGGAGGACCGAATGTCATAATAATATCATAACGGATTAATAGAATTTTACCTTAAAATAAAAATCGTTTCAATTAATGATTTCATGCGCTTTGAAAAGATTAAACTACATTTGTCCTCACACGGGAAATAATTTATTCTTCAAAATGAGATAAACAGGTCATGATTTCATGCATATGTTGTATTTTTGTGTTATGAATATACACCATGAACAATATTCATGATATCAGGAACTATTTTTCGCCGCAATGAAATCATGATTTGATCGGGTTAAAACCATGAGCTGAATTCCTGATACTGAAAACTTTATCCATGAAACTGGCAAATCTACTATATCGACTCAAAATGTAAACAATAAAATAAATCCAGCGTCGGGATTCGAACCTGGTGTTGATATGAAGAGCGGTCATAAGACCTGGTGGATGTACTTACTACACTATTGTAATTCTTGAATAGATTCTTGATTATAGAAGATGATTACACAACTTTAGACTAGAAGCAAAACAACTCTTCCAATGTTCATGACTCGCATCTGTTATTTCATTCCTGAAACCATGAATAAGAGACATGAATTCATAAAATAAGATAAGAGTTAGTTTCATGATTTTTTATTCATAAAAACAGAAAAGGATTTGTTCCCGTGCAGAAACAAAAAAATAATTGCAGAAAAAACACTATCAAGCCATCCTTATGTTTCAGGCATCTCTATTATTTTACTTCCTATGACATGTCTTTCAAAATAAATAAACTGTCGATTTGGATTTTAAACGCAAAAGTAAAAATTATTCCATTTAAAGCGTGTTGGCAAATTTTTATTTTTATATTTTATTTATATTTTTTTCTCGAAAATGCCGATTACCAGCAAATTGAAAGTTTGAAAAACAAAAATTGGAGAGAAATGCATACTGATGATCGGAGGAGAGATATTTTACATTCGGAAAACAGCATAGCATAGCATAACACATTTGCACATATCGTAGGTGAAATCATCGATTGTCGTAGACCCGCTTCTCTGGACATGTACTTAAAATTGTTTGAAAAGTAACGATCGAAAATAATAAAAATAACGCTTAATGTGAACTGCTCGAATTTTTATTTGACTACATCCTAACATATGTTTAATTTTCTACTAACAATCAAACACATGATGTATCGAAAGAAATGCTTTCATATCATCATGAAGCTTTGAAAGAGGAAATTTGTTTGCTAGAGAAATGTATGAATAGATCCGCAAGAATACGCCTGCCTGAAAACCGAACAGAAGATAAAATTGAGCAAGGGGCCATTTTAATGTTAGTACAATTCAAGCAAAGCACCTTTTTCCCAGGATAAAGCAAAGGGGGAGAGGATACCCCATGAATCAATTATTGACCTGTTTACAAATGGCCAACATATACTAAAGTATCGTTATTTTAAGAACGTATTGCCATTCTGAAAGAATGAAGATTATCACATTCGTCTGGGTGAATGGATTCAGAGTTAAGTTTCAATTACTATAGCAAGAAAGTTGTTTAATAGAAGATATTGTTTTCATAAAATTTATTATTGATCACATACAGTGATACATTTCTACATGAATTTGACTATTTATTATTTATTTATTTATTTATTTAAACAGATAAAACTCAATTCACGGCTGCGTCCCACACTCGCCATATCGTTGAGTACCTGCTGGTAATCTTGTACCAGCCGGATTTGCAGCGAACACCATCTTTGCAGGGTTGTTATCCGGCATTTCCGCAACATACCCTGCCCAGCGTATCCTTCAGTTTTTGTTTCTTTCAGAATACTTGGTTGGCCACGGCTTGCTGCGATCCGTCTTGTACATGGCTATTTGGTGTGGGGCTAAATCTTTTTTGACTGCAGTTTCTTCTGCAAGGATCCAAGGTAGACGAATTCATCCACAACCTCGACAGTATCCCCGTCTATCGTAACTCTGTTACCTCGGTGAGCCCTGTCGCGCTCGCTGCCACCTATTAGCATATACTTTGTTTTCGACGCATTCACCACCAGTCCGACTTTTCTTACTTCACGTTTCAGGTGGGTGTACAGTTCCCCCACCATTCCAAATATTCGGGTGACAATGTTCATATCCCCGGCTGTTAAATCCGGCTCTTCGAATGACACCTTCTAGGGCGATATTGAACAGTAGACAGGAAAGTCCATCACCTTGTTGAAGTCCCTGACGAGATTCAAACGGGCTGGATTGTTCGCTCGAAATATTCACGCGGCTTTGCAAACCGTCCATCGTTGCTCTAATCATTCTTGCGAGCTTCCCGGGGAAGCCGTTTTTGCCCATGAGTTTCCATAGATCTATTCATTAGATATTGTCGTACGCCGCCTTAAAATCGATGAACAGGTGGTGCGTAGGGACCTGAAATTCATGGCATTTATGGAGGATTTGCCGTACGGTAATTTTTTTTTTAATATCTTTATTAGGGTGACTTTTAGCCTCCTGGGCTAGTTCGTCACCTGCCGTACGGTAAAGATCTGGTCTGTTATCGAGCTTGATAACTTCCCACGAAATCATATCATCCTTACTAACTGCCTTAAATTTGACTCTCTAATGGTTATAATAAAGAACGAGCAGTGAAGAAAATAAGGAAAAATAATGATGAAAACTTAATACCCTATGTCCTGATATAATGATGATGATGATGATGGTCCCGCCACTTGCCCCTACAAAGGTTTGAGCTAGAAAATTTATCTATTAGATAATTTATTTATAAACAATTCAACCAGTTATGCAAAACAAAGAACGAATTGATTTCATCTACAGATGTGAACTTCTTCCAAAACTGTTCATTTGCTTTACAGCGATATAAATTTGAACAGCAATTGATGTCAACCACAAATGTTCGCAAGTATTCCCAGCGATCCGGAAATCCTATTACAATTCAAATAACAGAATCCCGTATAAGGACATTATCAAAAGACAAGCCAATATCCGGTCCTGCCCGCTACAGAGTCAACGAAGTTCCAACAATAATGGAACCGCCACCTTAGTTTTGGGCTGACCAAGAATATCCCAATCAGGGAAATCGAGAAAATTTCCATACCGAAAAAATCCTGGACCGGCCCTAGTCAAACTTTTTTTTTTTCAACCACAACAAAATTGACAAGGAGTTCCCCGACAATCAGCCAGACAACCCACCCGACCCGCATCTTCTCAAGCATCAAAGGCCAATATATTTTTTTTTATAAATTCAAAAAGAAGTCCTTTATACCTGTATACCGCACGCGAAGCTCAAACTTTTGTAGACTACACAAAAAATAAAGGTACTTTAAATTACAATAACAAATAAAAACTTTAAATCCATCATCATCATCGAGGCGAAAAGTATAGTTTGTTTGTGCCCCATGACAAATATAAAACATTTAACAATAAACCATACAAAAATATCCGTTGTACACTTAGTAGCAAAAAAAAAGCCGAGCAAAATTTTGCTTACAAAAAACGCCATATTCAATCTTCTGTAACTTTGTCAATTATCAATATTTTTGGCTGAAAATTTGACAAAATTATAATCAATGTATAGACCTTATTTGATCAAAATTTCATGTTGATAGAAATTATTAATCTGAAGTTTTCATAACATATGTGAAAAAAGTCATTTTTGAACATACCAATTTCAAAATTCCGTACTTTTGTGAAAAATTTAGGTAACATATTCAAAATTTCAGCAATTGATTATAATGAGGTCAAATTTTCAGTCAAAAATATTGATACTTGACAAAGTTACAGAAGGTTGAATATGGCGTTTTTTGGAAGCAAAATTTTGCTCGGCTTTTTTTTTGCTACTGAGTGTAAGAACATCGTCAAGATACAAAATTATTCAAGAGTAAAAAGTTAACGGAGTACCTGTTCAAAAGGCCATTTTGTGTGCGAAATACATTGTCTCTTAAAATCTATTAGTGTTGCTGCACGTTTGATGTGTATAGGCATCGAATTGAAAACATTTAAACCTTTAAAAAACAACGAATTTTGTGAACCTCCGTACAAAACATGTGGTGTTCTAACATCATCCGCGTTTCAAGTGTTATATCTACGAATATCACTTCCTCTTTCAATTAAATTACACAAATATCGAGGCAGGAAACCATTTATTACTTTAAAAATGAACACCATTGTCAAATACACAACTCCCTGCTTCACCGATAGCCACTGTAGGGCATCTAACAAAAAAGAGGAGGAAGTGAACCTATTGCATCTCAAGATCAAATGCATTATCTCGTCGCATGTCATTAATATATAGAATGAATGCAATGGGCCCTAATACACTCCCTTGTGGTACACCACAGGGCTCGAAACAGAATCATTAAAAGCCGTCCGTTGAGTTCTGTCAGACAAATAGCTTTTGAACCATCTTTATGCAGAACCTTAAAATCCAAAGCGCTTGATGAATGGATTGATTGATTGACAAAATACTATCGACGAAATATTCATTAAATCTACATACAATGGTGTCCTCTGACTGTTCTAATGTGCCATTGAAGATTATGGATCGCGGATTGCAATTACTAGGTTTCAACAAAGATTTCAATATTTTCCATAACTCTTTGCTGTTGTTTTGATGCAAATCAATTTTCTATGAATATATTCACAACGAGTTCGTTTAACGGATTGCGAATATTTGTTACGCGCATCTTTGTACCTATTCAAAAAGCTATGCCTATTAGTTCTTCGCCATTTCTAGTACAGCTTGTCCCTTTTACGTTTAAGACGCAAAATATCCAAATTGTGAGATATATAAGATTTATATAAGAAACTAAATTGTTTGAATGGATTCTGAATGTTTGAACCAACAGTTTTTAAAGATTATTCTACATATATGAATGCAATGTGTTTCTTTCTATAATCTTTTCGAAATTTGTCCATTCCTCACTTTTGTCTTTGACTATTTGTCCTTTGGACGTTTTGTCAATCGACTTTTCCTCCATTTGACCTTTGACCTTTCGACCTTTTTTTCTTTCGACTTTCTGTGATCCGAAATTTTGTTATTACTCATTATGTCCTTTCGACGTTTTGCCATTCGACGTTTTGTCTTTTCGTCATTTTGTTTCTATGCTCTTCATTTGACCTTTTGTATATTTGATCTTTTGCCCTATCGGCCTTTTGTCCTTTCGACCTTCTGTCATTCGATGTTTAGACTTTCGACCTTTTGTCTTCAGACCTCTTGTCCTGCAATCTGAAAATACATTGTATTATAACACTAAGGACCCTAGCTTCCAATAGTTCTAAAAGGAGAGTTTTAGTATAAGGAACATCTTAGTGGATCTTAGCAATTTTTTCTCTAATACTTCTTACTTAGGCTGAACATGCATCTTTTCATCTAAACTTAATGGCCTATTATTTATTTATTTACATGGCATAACGTCACAATACTATAACATAGCCTGATACACAATATCCCTCCATAATGCCCGCTTCGTGGCTGCTCCTCTGCAATCCATTGGGCACCTTGTGCCCCCTAGGTCTTACTCCACCTGGTCTGACCATCTTGCTCGTTGCGCCGCACGTCGTCTTGTACCAACCGGATTCGGAACTTCATGGCCTATGTCGATCATTTTCTGATGTTTTTCCTGTTTTTCTAAGTCAATGTTTTCTCAGAATACAGTTCCGTGAATTAAAGGGTGATACGGACAAAATTTGGTCAAGGGAAAACGCGTGTAAATCGGTGAAATCGTTTATTTAAAAAATCAAATTAAATTTCTTTTTCAAGTTCAATTAGTATAAAATTCAGGAAAAATATTCAGTTAGGCTTCCGCTTTTCCAAATCCGAATTGCCGGGCCTTACGCTTGACCCCTGCCATCAGATTTTGTACAGCCACCTTGTCCACCTTCTTCGCCGCAGAAAGCCAGTTTGCCTTGAACTGCTGCTCGTCCTTAGCAGTTTTTTTGGTCTTCTTTAGGTTCCGCTTGACAATAGCCCAGTATTTCTCAATTGGGCGGAGCTCTGGCGTGTTGGGAGGGTTCTTGTCCTTGGGAACCACCTGCACGTTGTTGGCGGCGTACCACTCCATGGCCTTTTTACCGTAATGGCAAGATGCCAAATCCGGCCAAAACAGTACGGAACAACCGTGTTTCTTCAGGAAAGGCAGCAGACGTTTATTCAAACACTCTTTCACGTAAATTTCTTGGTTGACAGCCCCGTAAGCTATGAAAATGCTGCTTTTCAAGCCACTGGTACAGATGGCTTGCCAAACCAGATATTTCTTTGCGAACTTTGACAGTTTCGTGTGCTTGAAAATATCTGCTACCTTTCCCCTTCCTTTTGCCGTATAAAACTCCTGTCCCGGAAGCTGCTTGTAGTCGGCTTTGACGTAGGTTTCGTCGTCCATTACCACGCAGTCAAACTTCGTCAGCATCGTCGTGTACAGCCTCCGGGATCGCGCTTTGGCCGTCGTATTTTGTTTATCATCGCGATTTGGAGTCACTACCTTCTTGTAAGTCGATAGTCCGGCTCGTTTTTTGGCTCGATGCACGGTTGTAGACGATACACCCAGCTTATTTGCGGCTTCTCGGAGAGATAGGTTTGGGTTTCGCTTGAAACTACCGGCAACTCTCTTTGTCGTCTCAGCGGCTTCCGGTTTTCGATTTCCCCCCGATCCAGACTTCCTGGCTGTCGACAAACGTTCCCCAAACACTTTGATTACATTTGTAACGGTTGATTTGGCAACTTTTAGCGATTTTGCCAACTTTGCGTGCGAGTAGCTCGGATTTTCGCGATGCGCGAGCAAAATTTTGATACGCTGCTCTTCTTGCTTGGACGGCATTTTGACAACTGAAGAGTGAATTCCAAAATCAAAATAGGAGCAACATTCTACACACACACACCTTCAAAATGAGGGGTGTTCAGGTTTTTTAAATGCAAAATTGAAAGAAATACGTCAAGTTGATATTGACCAAATTTTGACCGTATCGCCCTTTACATGTCAGTCCCATCTTTATAAGTAGGCTCTGAGAACATAATGCAATTCTTAGAGGATTACTTTCCATGATGAAACAATATGACAGTTTTTTCATTGAAATGTTACTGAATTTTTCGGTTGAAAACGAATGTTTATTCAAAGTTTAGAAAAACGCCAATAGATCTGACTTGTTTTTATGATGAAAGTCGCCAGAATCCAAAATTGGCCCCAATTATGACCGATTTTCATAGCCACTTCGAAGGCACCAATCTAAGAAAATACAAAAAATTCACATTAAAAATCTTTAATAGAACTCTTGCTACTGCAGGATACAAGTCATTTAATGTTGGCAAGGGAAATCTGTAACATTTGTGCTTTCGCAAATTCGAAGTGCGATGCAATTCGGCCACGATGATGTCCATTATTGTGTTGTAGCAAACTTCTCCTTAACTACACTACAGTTGCAGTACTCATAAAAATCAATATTACTACAAAAAAACACCTTCAAAAAATCACGAATTGTACTACTAGGTTGATACATTACATGTTAATTTCTTGGAAATAAGTAGAAATTTTGACGACTGGTAATTCATTTGTTGGATGGTAAAATTCTTATTGTTTGTCAACCATTTATATTGGGTCTAGATCCATTTATATTTCTGTAGTTGTGTCAACGGAAGCGAAATGTCAGCATTAATAGCTATCAGGTGACTCAAATAAGTAATCTGTCACTGTTGGCACTAGTGGAACTCCGAGTGAAGGATTTGACGTTCACATAACCGAACAACAGCATGACCTGGTGGCAGCAGTCAACTGCGCGTACCTAAACTTAAATAAATACAACTGCGCCCAGTTGCAAATGCTATTTTACAGGCGGCGATCGATGTGAAATTCAAATGCTCTCCAAACCTCTCCCTTTTGCTCGGGTGTTGATTGACAAAGCCCAATAAACAATCAAATTTGCACTGTTGCGGTCGCCGTTATTTTGCACGCACTCACGAAACATCGATTATTCAGAGTAGGCCAAAGTGCCAATGGTGTTCGGTAAGTCTTTTCCTATGGCGCTATCATTGCATACCGATCTATAAATACTTATGCGACTAGATGCACTTTTGTCTTCCGTTTTTCGTTTCCATTCAAACGGGTTTGAAGAAACTAAGAGAAAAACAACAACAATACGTAGCAACTGATCGTCGGATGCAACCAATCCACATGTTTACATGACTCTTGTGGACTGGCAGCGTTGAGGATGCGCAGATAGAAACATAATGTGTTCGTCAACAGGGATATATGCGGATTGCGGACTGAGAAGTAAAAGTGTCACAATAGATTGCATTTCAGTATGTAGATAAATTATCCAACTTACAAATTGAGGATTATACCATGGTAATTCTAATTTTATTTCAAGAAAAAGCCAAGACATTTACATAGCGTTCCACGTTGCCGATACTCTCAATGACTTGGCTCTGTTATCGCATGTTCGGTTTTCTTTAGTGAATTCCTCATCTCTCTATAAACTTTGACAGAACCAATTGGCCGTCGCAATATACGCCACTGCGAACACGGTTCAACACATTCAAATGGTATACCAGACGGTTATAATTAATTCAACTTTAGCCATTGAACAAAAGACATTTTCTCAATTCTACCCTTTGCCTTTTTTCGGTCTACAGAATAGCCGCTGTGTTCTTATTAAGTTAAAAAAAAACGTCAATTTTGATCTTTCGTACAAACAAACGGTTTAACATGGCATGATCTCCGTGTTGGAGTGAACATATTTTAATTTTAGTTTACAAACCTTAAATTATTGCAGTTACTTCTAAATTGAAAATACAGCTGTCTAGTTTAATTGAATGTATATTATCCTTACGCATCGTGCATACTGTTGTCATTTTGTTGCGGAACATAACGGTTGCTATAGCAGTTATCAAATTTTTGTTTTTGATAAACAGAATCATTCCAGAGATAAATGCGACCTTCGTAAAATTACATTTAAGTAGTTATGAACAACTCAGTCAGTTGTAATTGACAGAAGAGCAAGGAGGAAACAAATGTTAACAAACAAAAACATCAGAAATGCGCATGACGCTGAGAAAATACTGGAAAACGGGTATACTGCCGAGAATACAAAAGTTCCCCGATTTTCTATGATCAAATTGGAGCCTAACAACATTCCATGCTACTGAAAACGTATGGATGGCTACTGGTGTATTTCTTTCCAGTCCTACAATGTTCACTGTTTTGCTCATTTTGTAATATTTGAGATACACTTATTTATTATTTGATTTTGGATACTTTTAGCGGATTTTTAACCATTGTCTATTGATTGTATATTCACTGGACTCTCAACCAATCTCACCTTCAGAAAACTGTGATGGACCTTCGCGATGGCAGCCTACGAGATCTTATTGTTAAACTAAAGCATACAACATGCGAATCACCCGAAAGCTAATTATAGCACAATCTACAATCGTCACATTTTCTTGTTTCACCCACTCTAATTGTGTTTCTTAGCCATCATCCAGCCGAATCCATACATGCTTGTCGTTCTGCTATACGCTACTCACTCGAGCCTACATGTTTTTGGCAGTGACGTGGCCCTAAATTGGAAACAAAAATAAATAATAAATCACTTAAATATGTTTGTTTTGTTTACCATGTTAAGATTCTATTTGCTTCGCTTCCTATTTTTGTTGGTTTTACTTCTTCCCACTTACGCTTAAAGGAAGGAAGAAAAAAAATCATAGAACATAAAAACTCTCATTTTCCCTCGTAGCTCGTACTCCTATATCACAATCTTATGCTTTCTCGCTAGTTGTTGGTACCTATATATAAACGATTGTATGCACATACGAGAAAGGGATCTCAGAAAATATATTCACTTGGTTTTTCGAAGCAAAAGGTTCCGAAATTGGTTCTTGGTATGCTACGATGATGCTCAGCTAGCCTCAATCTTGCCGGTTGGAAGCTGTTGCAAAACCTCTGCTCTTGCCTAAGGAAGAGGGGAAAGGTAAAAACCTCTACTTCCGTAATTTTCCCGTATTTTCTTATGTAACGGAAAATCTCGGCAGCTTTGATAAGTATAAGAAGATGAAAAAATTCATTACCTTTTTCAATCGGGGAACCTTAACCAAAAATGTCAGCGAAGGGGAAAGATCCATTATTCTTGTTTACCGAATCCACTACCGATGCCAAGCGCTGATGCGTGGGAGAATGGAAGTAGAAGTGTAAAAACGTATAAAATATTTTACAAGAAAATTTAATACGGTTCCAAATATTTGTCCCGTAGTATTGATAAGTTTTATTATTAATATTTATTTAATAAACAGAGTTAAGTTTGAGCCAACTTTACTTTAAAATGTCATATCATAGAAACGAAACCTTAGCCTATTCATTGAACAGTAACATTGACAATAATAATGTTGCCATTGGTATTCCGTTATGCTGTAATGTTTTTAGTGCTGGTAATTTTGCTGTAAAAATAATACTTAAAAAAAATCAGCTTTGTTGTATACAAGACACGATCGCATGGTTGGCGTAGACTACGTGAGGTAATTTGTTGTATTATTGTGTTGATTACCTTGGAAGGTGCCATTATTAATTCTTCAGAATTATTCGATGACCCAGAGTGGTAAAAAAGTCATTTAATAATTTAATTAATAATTTGGTGGTGTGATGTCCCAGAAATATTTTTCTTTTTTTTTTAATTTGACAAACTCGTCAATCTGTGGGATCCGACTTCAGGAGCATTCTCCTCACTCAGCCGAACCGATTTCATTTTGAGTCGATTGCACCGAGCTCGCTCGCAATTCTCGGTCACTTGCTTTCGCTTGTTGATCTTCCACATGCTGAGCCCAGTAAATGTTGTTACTATTGAAGCTTGTTCAAAATTATCAACCAACTGGTGGTGAATTTTGTCACCTTTTCATCGACAGGCGTGTTGTTCATTTTGAGCCTAAGGTTTTTAAAATGAAGTCTGGCAAAATTAGCAGGGAAATTTTATTTTCGACAAGTTTGTAAATATGTAAGAACGCCCCCCCCTCTTTTAAAATATTTTTTGTTTTTTTTTTCTCTTAATAGTTAAACTACTCGGTTTGGTAGGTGGGGGGTATTGTCTGGGGGGGGAAATGTGGAGTTTAAAATTTTTTACATAATTCACCCCAAAATCCCCCCATTGTATGTATGTATGTATGGTAGCCACCATCCCTTCATGCCCTTGGCTTGGATGCAGCTCCACTTAATAGCCAGATCATATTGAGCCACCGATCTGAATTCACAATATCGCTGTATGAAGGGCCAAAAACGGAGGGGTGGACCCGTAAGCAGAGACACTCACGCGAAATCCACGGGAAATTAAGAATCTCCTTCCAACGATACGATCCAACAATTCGAATAACCCAATTCGCAATACATATAGCTTTCTACAGGATGGCTTGTTAAGAAGGGCGCGTCACTCTCACTGAAACTGTTGGAGTAGAATTCGCAGCATCACAATCGAATCGGTAGGATAAAGAAAATGATAATGCTCGTTCCCTCCTAGACTCAGGCAGTCAATCAAACCATCATCCAGTTTCAGCTTGAATGATACCCTGATGCTCCCTCCCAACCCAATATTTATTATATATAATGTACATAATATGTCATAATATGCAATATATGCAGTATGTAATAGAGCAATGTTACATACTATTATATTTAATTAAAATATGCCATGGTTGGAATTCGTCATCCTGTAGTTGAAATATGGTTATAAATAAGATAATATGATGAAATAGTTAAAATAGTAATAATAGGCATATGATCATCATATGCAGCTTGGTGCATCTTTACAGCTCAATCAGTGGCAGATGAATATAACTCTGGAGTGTGATGGTCTTATTGCAATTAAATAAAACATAAACATTTTAATTATACATGAACCAAAAAAATATGTAAGTATTCATGACATATAGATATACATAATCAGCAGAATTGAAGAGCATTTATTAATTTTAATAAAATTCAATGATTTAAATTCATAGAAAAACACTTTTAGATACAATGAAATAAAATATCTGTACTATCTGGAATCTATTTCCTTGTAACCTTGAAGCAAATGAAATTTAAATATTATTATTAATCTTTTAGTAAATATTTTTAATATGATTATACTTATATATATATAATGATGATATACTGAAATAATACGATGTTGTAATAGTATACACATAAAAATTAAATGCAACTATTTGTCTCTTCTGCTGTGGTGTTAGATGATTGAAACTCTGAATGGCAAAAATTTCCAAAGTGATATAATGAAAGAAAGTTGATCACCGGGCAGCCAAGCAGAATAGCAAAGAAAATTTAAGCAAACAATTAGCCGGAATAAATTTCATATGATTATGATTACTGCCCAAAAACGGAAGCTTAATAAATCTACAAAAAAAAAAAAAAAAAAAAAAAAAACCAGAGAGAGAAAAGAAAAATGAAACTTGAATTCTCCGATAACTCTTGCTTTCTACTGGGCCCATAAATAATTCTTTGTATCTGTGCAATAGAAAATGAGAGATCATCAACAATTTTAGTTTTTGAATTATTAAACTTTTTTGGAAATTTTATTTAGTAGAATTTGTTGTATGATCCTTTCTAAAAAAAAACATTAAAAACCATCCTATCTTTTCAAATACATATCGTGGGTTAGGTGGGCTAAAACTTACGACGATGCATAGATGCGAACCTGAAAATAGCTTTAAAAATATTGTGAAGGGATGTTATAATATAAAATGATAGTAACAATTATATTTGTACTGTCTGCATGTCTGTAGACTGATGTCCAGCTGCAATTGTAGACGCTCTTGCATTATCATTGCCACGAAGGAAACGAAAAATTTAAAATTATTAAACAACATAATTCCATAGATAATCTGAAATCATACACCGTATAAAGAATACTTCCCTTTTATGTGGTAGGGTAAGATTTCAACATGCTACTTTCCTACATCGCGTTGGTGGGACTGCTTCATAAGGTATAGATGACGCGATACAGCGTTTCTTACTCAGCCGTTGGATGCCAGGACAGACGCTGTATGAGCTGCACCTCTTTGATGGACAGACGCTCGGAACGCACCTCCTCAATCTAGCTGAAGTCAGAAGGACAACAGTGCCCAGGCTGCACTTTGTCATCTCTTGACCCGTGGAAGCATGAGGTAGGAACTTGTGAGGACCAGTGCTATGTTGCGGGGACGCACGCTCCATCCCAGTTGTCTACTCACCATTTTGCAGCCCCGAAATTTGCCCTCCGTTCAATTCTAACAAAAAAACAATTGACTTAATTCACAACCAAACACCCTGAACACTCTATATTAGACAAGGAAAAACGCAGAACAAAAACACAGTTAAGGTGTGGCTCATTTAGTATTGGAACAAACATTTTTGATTCTTACAGCGACCCTAGTGGTCGGATTTGTAAACTATGACATCTTATGTGTTCCCTATAACAATAACAACATCAGAGGTTTTTTTTGCGGTGCAGTTCGAACGTATTTCAGAGAAATACAAAATGGAAGAAGAAAGAAGAAAAATAATTGTGCGCAATCATTAGGAAAACCCTTCGTGATCAGGGCCAAAACTTGCTAAAGTCTTGGGTTTTCCCCGAAATACCGAGGGGCGTGTTTTGAAAACGTACAGAGAAACTTTGTCGACGGATCGCAAGCCTCAAAGCAAGCGTCGGGCGGGTACTGTCAACCGTCAACTGCGGAACAAAGTCATCAAGAACATTAAGGCAAACTCCAACATTTCAGACTGCGATTTGGCCAAAAAGTTTCATGCCGCACGCAGTACCGTGCAACGGACTCGTCTCCGGAAAGGCTTCAAGTCATACCGTGCCTTTAGACAACCAAATAGGGATCAAAAGCAGAACAATGTGGCCAGAATCCGTGCCAGAAAACTGTATGATCAGGTGTTGACAACATTCAATAGCTGTCTCCTCATGGATGATGAAACCTATGTAAAGGCTGATTTCAAACAGCTACCGGGACAAAAATTTTACTTGGCTTCGGCTCGGGGAGATGTTCCTGCCAAATTCAAATTTGTGTTTGCAGATAAATTTGCACGTAAATACATTATTTGGCAAGGCATCTGTAGCTGCGGTAGGAAGACCAAGGTTTTCATCACTGATAAGACATTTAATTCAGAGCTGTACAGAACGGAGTGTCTCCAAAAGCGAATATTGCCATTCATCAGATCCCACAATGAACCTGTCATGTTTTGCCAGATCTTGCAAGCGGTCATTCGTTTGCAAAAACGAATATGACCCACATAGATTTTTATAAAATAATAAAAGTAATGCTAATGTATGATTTATTCTTTTAACGTCTCTTTAAACTGTTCGTCTACTGTAGACGTTTTAGTACATTGGAGACGGCATGCCAATGTGTGTTAATGATTGATTGTTGACAAATTTTTCGTGAAAAATAAAAATGATTTGCATTAATGAAGGGAAACCCGTATCCTCGTATGTCTTAACCGTATGTTACATACAATAACTACAATATAACAATTTTTAAGTATTATTGAAGTGATCCAAAATCACAAATGGAACTTGAAAATGAGATGAAAAATTAGTAATTTTCATTTAATTCCAACTACCTATTATGCGTATTTCGTCTACAATCTTCAGTGTCGTGTACTAATACTTGACTGGGATGTATCGAGCACTCAAGTATTAGGACTCGACACTGAAGAAGTCTGCACATTGTAGACGAAATACGCGTATCTGTCAAGAAAAGCAATATGGTTAAGGTGGTTGGAATTAAATGGAAATTACAAATCTTTCTTTTCATTTTCTTGTTACAGGTATTCTACTAAAAAGCTCACACTCACCAGGATTTACAAAATTTACAACTAAAATTAAACAATTTATGTAATACAATCAATTAAGAAATTTATTCTAGGATCCTTAATACATATTTTGAAAGCATGAAATTTTACTGCTAAACAAATTATCGAAGTTTTACGGTACTACCTCGTTTTACGGTACTTAGATTTAGAGGTTTTTCATGATTTTATCGGTTAGTCAGCAATTCATCTTTAAATCGGTTTTATAATCTTAACAATATGTGTTCTCACTTGTGGCATGCACTAATCTATTTTTTTTTTTGTAATTTTCGTTTACTTAATATCGGAAGATCTCGAGTTGAAATAGTTTTAAAGAGACAATATTACACAGCGTTCTGATTCACCTCAATCTTGATAACAAAGGTGTCAGTTTCTAGCCACTGTGTATTTAGATTATTAAAGTTATGCATCATTTTACAGAATGTATTGAAATAACCTATCTTAAATTCATAACAAATTCCACAATGCAATGATGGAAACATTACATTCATCGATAACGCTATCGATAACGAACATAGCATTGATTGAAATCGTTTATGATGTCTGCGTATTCAGCTCACCCTTTGCATAGTTGTTCAACCCGGTTTTAAAACCTAAAGCGGCTAAATATTCATAATCCTTTTCCAAATAACGTCAAAAAGGACACAGCGAAATAACTGCAGACTCAGTTGCTTTCACCCTGTGCTTGGCTCACTGTTACTTCTCTACAGGAAATGGCGGTAGGACACATATGCTCTCTTTCCTAGGGCAGATTATGCCTCGACTTCGGCTGTTGTGCTCACCTTTTCTACCCGCCAGATAAACAAGGTTTCGTGTCAAATTGAGGGATTTCTTTTACAGAAAGTGGCAACCCAGAGAAGGACGAACATATAATCACTGAAATTCGTCAAACAATGCGGATTAATTTGTTTGTTTTCGGAAGCATATTGCAGCCACACGACAATAGTCCGAAGTAAAAAGTAATCCTTGTATACGGTGTGGTAGCGGAATGAACCAAACAAACAGTTTGAAAACAGAATAGGGAACATTTGAGGGAACATAACCATATGCGAGAGCCTATGCTATATGGTTTCAAAACAATTAAAGCATTTTTTATTTATATAAACGAACGATGATCAGAATATCGAATTAATTGAATCAAAAAAAAAAAAAAAAAGAATGGATTGCGTCTTTGACCTAATTGACTTACTTCTTGTGAACTAAACTACTTTAACCAACTATTAAAATGTACTTCAGCTGAACCCGCGGTCATGCAACGATAGCAAATTTATAAACACTTCAATTCATAAGATGAGCCCCATAGAATGCCACAATGCCTGCTGAGACAAAAAATAATCAAGCGCACTTCACCGAGCCTCTTGATAATTAGAATTTTCACCGTAGCGTCAATCGAAGTGAAGCCGCATCTACCTTCCTCTCAGACATAAATCTTCAATTTTCCGGATTACTTCCGTCATTGTTCATATTATGCTTGTTTGATTATTCAAGCCTCGGAGAATTGAAAGCATTCTCATATGGGAGCATCTCTGCAAGTGAGTTTAAAAACGCATGTGTTTCTTCACGCTATGCTGCATTTTATTCGCGTTCATGAGCAAGATAGAATTTCGGGCATTATTATAAATATTATAGAGTCTATATTTGGTGGGTGGTTAAGCAACTGATACCTGTGAGTTGTTGCATCAATATGATTGGATAAGTTTTCTTAAAAAAACCTAACACTACCAGAGTTTAAACGACCTTGGTGTATAAAGTAACATTCAATTCCATAATACGAATTTGTGAAATAAATTCCATCCGGTATACTACGTTAAAAACTCCTATTAATTCTTGTTGAATCTTTGTAATTCAAAAGGAGGGTATTTGATGCAGAGAATCTTCCATAAGCTTAATGAGCTTATTAAAGAATAATTGTAGAACGAAAAGTGAAATTATAATTTTCACCTATCTATATAAGCCCACTAACGCATCATGCAGACGACCTCTCAAATGCGAGTGGTTTTACCGAAGAACCACTTGAGATTTGAGACTGATGGTAGCGATGATTGTGCTCAAGATGATGGTACTTCACTGCATTCGTGGTGGTACTCGAACATTTTAAAACGGATGGGAAAAGCAGACAATTTGGCTGGCGATTCTGCTTCCGACGGATATTGCCCCAGCTCGCACACGCTCACCGTTGACTACTTTCGGTTGCCAATATGTGAATGGCAGAATGAATTTTTCTTTCTTCTTCATTTATGAGGATAATCATGATGATCATGGTGATGATAATGATGCTACTGGTTCAGAGATGCTGTTATCGTCTGTTATTATATGAGACTGCAAGCAGCGGTAAGCGTTACTAATTCAACAGATTTGCAACGGTAGGATTTTTATAACCCTTATTTTATTTTTCGCTTGCCTCGTCGCTCAGCTGTTTTTTGAATACTAGTATGAGAAATATTTGCCTGTTTTCAAAAACACAACAAACATAATAGATCAGAGCTGAAACGATAGTTATATTATTGGACGTATCATCTAGATTTTAAAGCAAACTCGCCATCAAAGCATCATAAAAATTCCGCTTACAAATTGATATCGGAATACCCTTATTATAATAAGTATTCATAACGGAATTCCGCCATTTCTTTGTAACCCTTGACAAACACACAACGTTTTCCTACGTTTCCTGAGCGCGCATCATCCGACAACACTCACACCTCCCTGCTTCGCAGCAGTCTTTGCAGCGTGGAATATCGCGGCACCCCGCTCCTTTCTTGGCTAAAAGTTCACAGCAAAGCGCCAAGCCATGCAAAATTTCCCATTTTCAGCTTATCTTTGAAAATATCTAAATCTTCTTATTCAATCTATGCAACGCATACATATTCGCCATTTATATTTCCCCAAGGGAAGCCGGTGGATCGTCTTAGATGGCAAGGAGAGAACATGTTGAAAATTTAAACGAGAAAATTATTTCACACAGCCCCGGTTTTTCACTTTGCGTTCGCTCAACATCTGAACCCAGCAGCTTCCTATGTCGTTGATTTGGGTTTTCCTGTGCTATCGATTATCCTGCTACCCACTTCCATTGTTGGTATTGCTGCTGTTCATCTTAGCACTCCCTTATCGCGAGCTCAACGTTCTGGTAATTAAATTTGTCCTTGTGATTTATTATAAAATAATACAAGGCGCGCATGGCACTTCGCCTGGGTCCCGGTGAGTGTTAGAAGAGCAGCAGGCGATTAAACATGCTGTTTCCGCGACAACGCCGGGGAACATTTTGATTGCGCACATCGGAGGGCAATGCTAGAGCTGTTAGTGAACTGTCAACAAATGGGAATAATTCTGAGTGAACTTTATCTTCGGAATGCCAACTGCGGAGTTTATTTAAACTATACACAAATCAGCCTTTTACAGCCAAAAATCATTAGCTGAAAAGCGGAAAATAAGTTTAACCGCGTAAGAGGCGGAGAACGGAGGATGATCCGAAGAATTCTCAAAGTGTGAATTTTTTCAAACTCTCGGGGAATTGGGAATGATTAAAATTCTATGCCTCGGAGAAAAAATAAATAATTTATTTTATATGTTAAATTAAATTCCGAAAATGTTTGCTCAGGCAACGTTGAGTTCAAGAAAAGTTTCTCTGTTCAAAAAGTGGCAAATGGTAAATTTGGGGAAGATACTGACGAAGAAAATGGCATGCTTGAATGAAAAGTTTTGCCTAGCGCTCCGATCAACTCTGTGCTAAAGCGCGGTAGAAAAAGCAAGAAAAACTTCCTCCCACTTATTACTAGGAAATACAAATTAAAAATTGAGTCAGTGTTTTTTTGTGAATTTAATTTTTTTAATTCTATATAAGTGTACTAGTAGATGGCGATATTATTGAAAAAATAAAGAGTCATATACATATTTTCTAGCTTTTCCAGGATCTAAGGATCCATGTTAAACTTTAAAGTTGAATCCCAAAATGGAGATTCGCATCGCCTCTTCGAAATTTTAATGGCAGAAATATGAGAAACAGCGTAAATTGAATCAAGTTTCATGCATTTTTTTTTAGATTCAAGACCTTAAAAATGCCGAAATGACCTGTCCGAAGACAAATATATATTTTTTAAATTAAGTATACTACGTATTCAATAGTGTTTCATGTATAGCATCCTGATAATTAAACAAGGATCTTTGTTTTTAATTAAAAAAAAGCACTTACTATAACAAGCTATCATGTCCAGTCAAGTTGAGAGAGAAAATTAATTCAAAAGTTTTGCAACATGCTCGGAGAGGTTTAATATGTTTGTACTCAAACTAATTCTTGGTTCATCTTAGTCGAGTGTATTACAATCCATATCATTCATGGGATTAAAACAACTGTCCTTCACATCAATTAATGGAACCTTGGAGAAGATTCATACAAATCCGTTTAAATCAATATACGATGGTACGTAGTACAAGTTATAAAATTCGAAGCAGTTGATCATTAATCGAACAAAAGTGATAGTATCCATACTGGATTTATTAGTACAATGTTGTAAAATGGAAAGTGCCTCAAATTCAAAAGTCGGGATATCACAAACCCTCTTGTTGGGAACATCTGCTTTACTGTTTGCCAGAAGTTAGTTGAAGAGTACCCAAAAATGGGAAACATAATAGATTTCTGGGAGTTAGGTTACCGCACACCAGCGCCGAAAAAAACCCTCTCATACATTTATGAAATTATAGCGGTATACAGGGCACTTGCCGTTTGCCACCCTCATTTACCACAACATCGTCACTCAGCTTCTTGACTCGAATCCTCCTCGGTCCTCCTCGTTCTCATCATTGCCGTGGTTGTTGAGTTTTAACAAAAAGCATCCTCACGAGTTGGTTTGTATAGGGGTGTTACTATTACATTCCATAGTGTAACTGTCGACTGGTACAGCTGACGTGATGATGTTGTATTTGCATTTTAAATATTTGATATAGGTTTTGCGTCAGTGCCGTTGTTGGTAATGTTGCAGCATAATGCCGGAACGAGGGTAGATAGGTGGGATGAATCTAATCCTGACTTTTTAGGGTAAAGTAATTTAAAACGTGAAAAGTGAAATCAACCCCTTTTGTTTGGCGTTTACAGTATGGACGAAGACAAAGCTGCCCGCTTTTTCTTCATAGGATATGATGCTTACTGGTGAGTGTGTGCTTGTTTTGATTTGAGCTAAAAGAAATAATGCTAACTAACCAGTTTATATAAAAACGAAAAAGAAGACTCATTAGATAATTATGCATCTGAATATTTTATGAAATAATTGCTGTGTAATTTACCTGATTTGTATATTTGTCGTACTTATGATTTATAGAATGAAGAAATGTTGTTATATTAGAAATTGTGTCAATTGTGTTAATTTATGGCAATATTCGTATCAATGCGAAGCTAGCAAATCGTGTTCAAGTTGAGTTTGAAAGATTTTTAAAAAATGAATGTAGCTCAAGCAGATTGTTGAAAAAGTTTTAATTTTATAAATATGCACTTTTAAGGAAAAATTTACTAACACATTGTAGTGTACATCCAGACGTTAATCGATTTACCGTTGAGTCGTTGAGTTTCTACAATGAAATTATCGTGGGAGATTGAAGTGTTACTTATATATTTACCTTCTCACCTTATCTTATTATACATGACCACACAAATTACAAATTAACAAATTTTTTCTCATTTTGACTGTTTCGTCCATTATACAATTTTATTGCATTCTACCACAGCTTCATATAAGCTGCTTATTTTTGCTCGAGGTTTGCGTTCCCTATTGCACTCGTTTGCTCATTTGACGACTGTGAGTTGGATTTGCTGTTTACATCATACCAAAGAGAAGGAACTAAACGTTAGAAGAAAAAAATAGCAATAAAATTGAATTGCTGCACCAATTGTGGGAACAATTCTGGCTGCAATCGAGAAAAATGGCGCCATATTCTATTGATTTCTAAATTTCTCACGTCAGTTTGACTTGATTACCTCAATTGATTATCTAAAAAAATAGATATTAAATTTTTAAATTCTTAATCATCACAAAAATCAATAAGTATTCTATCCAGATGAGAAACTAGCACTTTTCTCACTCCATCCTTTGGGAAAAGTGGATTTAAATATGAACAAAATAAGAACACATCGGACGTTTGCAGTCACGATGAGCAACGATTGCTTACCCAAGATACATAAATTACGAGTGACGTTTTTACAGCCGAAACTTGACAGGCATTTTAGCTACCGCGTAAGTCGAATTGTGCGACCACTAGAGAATAACGTCACTCAACACAAACTACGGATCCCGAGAAAACTGGCTGGATGGTAGGGCAATAACGTAATGTACTTTTTCCACCTTTTGCAAAAAAGCAAACGTTCCGCTGGTGAGGCCACCGTGAAATTTCCTAAAAGTGGCTTACTGAATGGTTACCAGACAAATTTCAATTTGCATTCACACCGCACAGGGCATTTGAAAGTTCAACTGTGCTCGGCATTGTGTTGGTGGCACTTCTTCGATTCATTTTTGTTTTACGACTTAACGTCGTTCAATAAGAGACATGTTGATTAAGGAACATAAAAACTATATGTTTTCACTTAATCTTCTAATTTAGATAGCCTCGTTCGGCAGAAAATAGAACTAGCTAGACTTTCTTACAGAATAGTCATGTTTGGGGTTTCGAGCTTAACTTTCCAGTGAGTCAATTGAGCTGTATTTTATAAAATAGCCTAACAGTATCTTGCATTTCCATTTATATTTAATCTTGATATTGAAAATCAAATATGTGTATAAGTAATAAAAGCTGGATTGTTATTTTGGGTAATTTTTTATACTTTTCAATATGAAAATCTAATGTTAAGAAGGTTTAAAATAGAAAGATTATTGCAAGTGCCATCTGTTTAGATAATTATCTGTTTATGCTTTATAAATGTCTCTTTCAATCACAATGTCGGTTCGTCACAGAGTCCCATCTGATCAAGTTGTAAATATTAATTAAATATACTCTGGTAATGATCAAAAGATCCAAATCTTCTTACTAAGACCATCTTTTCACGAAATAAAAAAAATCAGTGGGGTTGTGTTTAACACACGACCGGTTGACGAAGACTACGTTAACCCGTTTGATTAGTTTCGTAGGGTACTGTTCTAATAGGACGTTGGGTTAGCATAAGTAAGTGAGAAAGTATGTTAGAACATGCTATGATTCGCTTCTTAAAAATTATTTGGCAGCCGTGGAATGGGACGTTAGTATGATGAAAGGGCAATGATTGTGCTGGCTGGAGCTGGACCAGCTGGAGACCATTATCCTTATCACGTTATATCGAAAATCTATCGATAACTGATAATGCTTTAAGCGTTCACACTGTTTCAGTTATTTTTAAATGTTGATTTGACCTCTACCCTTGCCGTAAGGCCTAGTCTGATCAAAATAGCGTTGATGTTTGTCCTAAAAGATCGTTAGACCAGCAAGTATGTTAGCGAAATTCTATTGTACACTCTTTAGAAAGCATTTGAAAAGTATTTGCACTTTGTCAAGTTGGTTGATCACTTGCTTTTATTTCCCACCTCGAGTTTAAGGCCCTTCTCCAGCGTCCCGACCAGTAGTTAGCAATGCATTACCTCTGGTTGCTTTCAGTTTCGCCCGATAACCTCGAGCTCGCTCGGCATCGGTACATGGTCGTTTCGGAGGATTTTTCGAATGTTCGATCTCAACGCGCTTCCGAAATTTGCGCAAATGGTTGGCATCAAAACGATTAGGCATTGTACTTATTCACACTTTCACAGTTTCTCAAAATATATTTCTTCCTAGAAGTAAAACTCTATCCAACGCGAATCGTTAACACAACAGAATAACTATTCATAACAGTACTCATTAAAATGTGCATGTTCGAGAATCAAAACGTTGTCCGTGATAGTAAATTTCTTGAAACATGCCTGAACGCAATATTCTTTAAAATTTTCATACACCGATTGATGAATATGTATGCGAAATATATTAATCTTTTTTTTGTAAAATTTTATATACCTGAGTAAATAGAATGGCAATGGTATAAATTCCTTGATTAAGACAGTCTCAAAAATAAATCAATCAAGAAACGATCGAATTCTCAGCGTTCGGTGTTTCAATTTTTCGTGACGGTAGCCATTTGTAAATTGTACAAAATGCTCAAGGTGAAGGGTGATACGGTCAAAATTTGGTCAAGGGAAAACGCGTGTAAATCGGTGAAATCGTTTATTTAAAAAATCAAATTAAATTTCTTTTTCAAGTTCAATTAGTATAAAATTCAGGAAAAATATTCAGTTAGGCTTCCGCTTTTCCAAATCCGAATTGCCGGGCCTTACGCTTGACCTCTGCCATCAGATTTTGTACAGCCACCTTGTCCACCTTCTTCGCCGCAGAAAGCCAGTTTGCCTTGAACTGCTGCTCGTCCTTAGCAGTTTTTTTTGGTCTTCTTTAGGTTCCGCTTGACAATAGCCCAGTATTTCTCAATTGGGCGGAGCTCTGGCGTGTTGGGAGGGTTCTTGTCCATGGGAACCACCTGCACGTTGTTGGCGGCGTACCACTCCATGGCCTTTTTACCGTAATGGCAAGATGCCAAATCCGGCCAAAACAGTACGGAACAACCATGTTTCTTCAGGAAAGGCAGCAGACGTTTATTCAAACACTCTTTCACGTAAATTTCTTGGTTGACAGTCCCGGAAGCTATGAAAATGCTGCTTTTCAAGCCACAGGTACAGATGGCTTGCCAAACCAGATATTTCTTTGGGAACTTTGACAGTTTCGTGTGCTTGAAAATATCTGCTACCTTTCCCCTTCCTTTTGCCGTATAAAACTCCTGTCCCGGAAGCTGCTTGTAGTCGGCTTTGACGTAGGTTTCGTCGTCCATTACCACGCAGTCAAACTTCGTCAGCATCGTCGTGTACAGCCTCCGGGATCGCGCTTTGGCCGTCGTATTTTGTTTATCATCGCGATTTGGAGTCACTACCTTCTTGTAAGTCGATAGTCCGGCTCGTTTTTTGGCTCGATGCACGGTTGTAGACGATACACCCAGCTTATTTGCGGCATCTCGGAGAGATAGGTTTGGGTTTCGCTTGAAACTACCGGCAACTCTCTTTGTCGTCTCAGCGGCTTCCGGTTTTCGATTTCCCCCCGATCCAGACTTCCTGGCTGTCGACAAACGTTCCCCAAACACTTTAATTACATTTGTAATGGTTGATTTGGCAACTTTTAGCGATTTTGCCAACTTTGCGTGCGAGTAGCTCGGATTTTCGCGATGCGCGAGCAAAATTTTGATACGCTGCTCTTCTTGCTTGGACGGCATTTTGACAACTGAAGAGTAAATTCCAAAATCAAAATAGGAGCAACATTCTACATACACACACCTTCAAAATGAGGGGTGTTCAGGTTTTTTAAATGCAAAATTGAAAGAAATACGTCAAGTTGATATTGACCAAATTTTGACCGTATCGCCCTTTATGCAACAAAGAGAACACTAAAATAGTTTTAACCACCGCTGTCAGCCAATCGGTAAGAACTTGGAAATCAATGTTAGATAAATTCAAATCAAACAAACTCTCTCAAAATTAAATTGGTCGTCCTTAAAAGGACGGATTTGAAATGGCCCGCATTTGAATTAAAACCTTCTCTGCGCCTTACCAAAAGATGTCTACCAAATATCACACACACATAAGCATCTTGTTTCGCTCCACGTGGTTGCTCCCACCGGCTGGCTACAAAGACATTATCTACCAAATATCACACACACAAGCACCTTACTTCGATCCTCGTGGTTGCACCCACCGGCTGGCTACAAAGACATTCTTTGCCCAAGCAACCGACTGCCTAGCACACCACAGCATAATTTATGGCTTCCTAGCAACGGTTGCCTCGGCAACGGCTTGGTAATAACAGACTGCAGCGCAATCAGCTACCTGACCAATTGGTTGGTCGCCAGTGCACTTTCTATGGTGCTAGCCACCTTCAGCTGTCAAATCCAAATTGGCGTCTTGCCGCTCCGCACTGCTGAACGAAGCTAGTGCACTCTCTAGGGTACATGCTATCGCCAGGCGCCAGCTGCCAATCCATACTGGTTCGATGCTCCGCACAGCTCCAGTAATGCAACAAGAATGAGAAAATTTGCGAAGCTGTGCCCCTTTTATATCGTTCACTGCTGCATATGAGACCTCCCTTGCTTACATTTGAAATATGTGATAGGAAAGTACTGTGCATTTAGTAAATTTAGCCTGCAAAGTAAAATAATAAGACATCACCATTTATTTTTGTTATTTTCAATTGTGTAAAATTGTTAACAGATAATGTTTGATAGTATTGATGATAGTATAGTTGATACGCGGGGAAATTTCCAACAGATTGATGTAAACATCTTGAAAATCTATTGAGCATTTATTAAGTTATTAGCGTTTAATTTGTAACGCTATTTCATGACGGTCGCTTATCTTTAGATTTTCAAGAAGATTTTAGAAGAGAAATTAGTTATTATCATTTATGACTACATTTTGGGATTGAGCAAATAATTATGTATGCAGTTTTATGTTTATTATTGAATTTATTTTTTTAAGCATTAGCATGATTCTAATTGACGTTTCAAATTGAGTGTTTCCCAACATTTTCATTATTCTAGAATGCATCATGTTTAGGAAAGCTCCAACAGAATATAAACAAATAAAGCTATAGCTGGTACTTTTTCAACTTGGAATTCTTTTTCCGGGCCAATATGGTGTTATTATAATTAACCTTATTTACTACATTATCTTTTTTCCTTCAATTAGTTGTTGAATTTCTCGTGTATAAATTATAGGAGCGAATCCTTCAGACAAAACACTCTGAAATTCAACTACTAATTAAAGGAAAAAAAGATAATGTAGTAAATAAGGTACACATTTTTTTCCCTCTTATAGATTACAGACATACAACTATAATACTCAACTAATATAAAACAGGCAACACCTAACACCATGTAGACCCGAAAGAAAATTTTCATGTTGGAAAAGTTCCCTTCCGAAGGAAGACGTGACCAGATTTTTTCGCCTCAGAAAAACCACCGACGTCGACTGGGATTGAACCCAGATCCACTGGGGTGCCCAGTAGCAGTCACGCTTACCACTACACCACCGACGCCGGCAGAAGAAGATGATAGTAGAATTCTTTAGAACAGTATTCATAATGAAAGGATGGTTGAACTAATGGTGTTACACATTTGTAGTACATATATTGCTTGCAAAAAGGAATCGTTTAGTAATTCATTTGCAAAGTAAATTAAACAAACCGTATTCTTGAGAAAAATATGAGCTTCCAATTCATGTTACATAATCTAATGATTATTTGTTGGGAGACTGTCAATCTGAGTAAATAAAAAACATCAGAAATTAATGTCTGTTATACGTTACTGAAATGACAAAAATAAATACTTGCTACCAAGAAGTTGTGTAAATTTTGGTGCTATCAGACCGACATATACAAGTGTTCAATAGGACAGAAGAATTGGTTTAAAAAACGGGAAAATCAATTCAATCTAACACACTTTTGTCGAATTGCGTAGGTTTCGGAAAAAATAATCTTAGATGACATCTTTGTTTACTCTCTTCAATTTATGGTAAAGATGAATTGTCTCCAGAAAATATAATTATTTCTAAGTGTGTACTTCTTCTTAAGAGTTTCATCTTCTGTATGCATGAATAGCAACTTCTGATTGGCTTTGCATCTATGAAATACTATCCAGGTAATCATAGGCATGTTATTTTTCATTTTTGGCTTTATTCAGATAAAATACGGTTATATCAGTAGCTACAAGCTTATTGGTTACTGGAGGAGTTCGTACCACAAATTCCTGTCAGAGAAGCACATAAGCTTTTCTCACGGAAACTTTACAGATTATCGATTTAACTACATGGATGGATCATGTTTAAGTACCTTTATGTATAATTTTTATGTCAAAGACATTGAAGTTTGTCGAAGTTACAGCTGTATGTTTAGACAACTTGTAGATGATGGTGTAGTGTCTGTCACGGGCCCCAATGTAGACGATCTGCAAGGACGCTTACAGAATACCTTAGACAATTTTTCTACTTGGGTTCTAGAGCTAGGTATCGAAATCTTATGGAAAAAACTGAGTTGGTAGTTTTTTCTAGGAAGCTTAGCCCAGCCTACACCCAAAATAAAAAAGCAAGATTGTAATGCAATTTCGCATGATTTTGTTTAATTTCTCGCTGTGGATCGTAACTTGGAGAAAAAATGCAACATTGGCTGTGGGCAAAAATGCAACACAGCAATTTACTTTGAAAAATAAAATGTGTGCGTGAGGTTGTGTAGTGGTATTGATTGATGTGCTCACAAAAATAAAAAGTGTATTTTTCAGAACCGAGTTCCGAACCTAGGCCGTCGGCGTAGTGACTCATGATTGCTTAGATTGTCGAGGCACTAAACGGGACGGTGAAATTTGTTTCGATCTATTTGTGTCTGCCAGCCGGTTGCACTTATTTGCATGGCTTCGTTTGGACCATGAAACGCTTTGTAGATCAAGATGGGCAAAATTGCCTTTCCTGAACCATGTGGATTTCTCAAGATATGATTGCAAAAACAGCAATTGCGTTTTTTGCCACCTTTTCAACTTTTGGGTGTACAGAAGCTTCAAATTTCGAGTACACCGATAGCTAATTCTATGTCTAAATATCTAGGGGTCTGGTTCGATTCTAAGTGCATCTGGAGATCCCATATTGAGTATCTTAAGCAAAAGTTCCAGCAAATGATAAACTTTCAATGCACTATTAGTGGAGCCTGGGAGGATCATAAAACTGGAACGTTTTCAGTATCGGTGTCTTTGTATTGCGCTAGGTTGCATGCACTTGACTTATACGATGGATCTTGAAGTGCTGGCTGGCATGTTGCCATTCTCGGATCGGTTTTCAGAACTGTCTCTCCAGCTTTTCACCAGGTGTGAAGTTTTGAACCTCCAGGTAATCGAAAACTTTGAGAAGCTTCTTGAGCTGAATTATCAAATTCACTTTATGACTTTGTACCACTGATACCGCCGAATATTCCCAATCGTGTTCGCTTCTCTGACTTTGGGAATTCGGTTAATTTTGACTTATCCATGAAGCAGGAGCTTAATGGAATCCCAGTGCATCATCACCCTATGATTATTGAAAAAGCGGACTCGCTTTCAAAGTTGTGCGCTGTGGACAACATTCTGTTACTACCAAGGTGTCGAAGAAATGTTGGTTCATGGTGGATGTTGGTCGAGACTCTATTCGTGTGATGTTTTGGCCCATATCTAATCATTATTCTTTAAACGCTCATTTGTTCCGTGTTGGGCTGGGCAAATTTGGTGTTGTGCTGGGGTAGACAAAGCAATGTATCGATTCGAGACATTTTATGTGTACGCGATGTGGAATTCTTGATACTGAAACATGTGTGTTTTTGTAGATTATGCATGCTAATGTTTGGAAAGCTGTGTTAAAAAAATTTCACTTAAATTTTCCTATCCATAAAATTGTCCTCGAGACGACCGCCAGTAACCCTAGTTTACAGCATTTATGAACTCGGTAAGCTGATCATCATTTCTAATGTGAAATTTTATGCAGAATATAAAAAAAGCCGTCAAAAAAAAAATAAAGTAGAAAAGTTTTCGAGATATGGATAAAAGTTGATTTTTTTTATAAATGAACAAAAACACATTTACTCAACATGGAATATCTCCATCGCGTGTGATTCAATTTCAAATATTTTGTCATCAAATGAAACAAAATTAAATTTAACATTGATCTTTCGAATATTCTAGGAGTAATATTTGTACGCTATTTGTAAGTATATATAATTTTTTGGGGTTTTTTTTTTGGAGATTTGTAAACAAAATTGTGCTAAACATATGATTAATACCAAAATAACGTCAACAAAAAAATATATTGCCTATGGCTTGAAGTCAATGAAGAAACGAAGAAAATAAGGGCTCAATGGTGAAAATCGGTTGAAAAATGAGGAAGTTATGCTGGTTTTTGGAAAAAGTGCAGAAATGCGGGAAAAAACAGAAATTCGAAAGAAATACGTTCATCTCTCTCCCCCCCCCCCCCCTCTCTCTCTCTCTCTCTCTCTCTCTCTCTCTCTCTATCTCACTCACACACACACAAGATGATTTGGTTTACCTACTGTTCTATTTTTTGGTAAGATATTCTGGCACCTAATTTTAATAGCTATTGTTAACCCTTCAAAACAAAAAAAATTGTGACATTTCGTTGTTCAGTTATCGGAGTGAGAAGTGACGCTGCAAAACGGGAATTCAAATGCAAAAATGATCCACAAAAGTTTTGTTATGCCTGTGGCGTCTACATTTTTACGACACCGGTTAAATTCACTGCTTCTCTTCAATCTGCGTTCCGTTTTTATTTTGAAATTGGACCGGAGAATCTGGATAAACCATGGGTGCCTTATGTTCTGTGTAATTCGTGCAAAACATGCCTGGCTAGGTGGATAGCAGGTAAAAGGTACGTATGGCTTACCACTGGTCCCATTCAAATTTGTTGTATACTCTCATTTCTGTCACAGTTAAGCCGCTATTTGTCCTTTGATAAGCCAGTTGTTTGGAATGAACCTTTTTGCCATGCTACGGATTGTTATTTCTGCCTCACCGAAGTTCAACAACATGGTCGCCATAAGTCGGTGCAGTATGCTGATGTGCAATCCGTAAGAAAACCAACTCCACATTCGAATTCAAACCGGTACCCTATTTGCCCAAAACAAAAAAGGGAGTCTTCATTTGAAGATACTGCCCAGCTGGTTAACGAGGACGCAGATCAAAGCGACACCGAATTTGAAACAAAACCATCATTATTTTCCCAAGCAGAACTCAATGATTTGGTACGTGATTTGGAATTGTCGATACAGAAATCTGAACTGCTTGTATCACGCTTAAAAGAAAGAAAATTATTAGAACCTGGTGTGACAATTTCGTACTATAGAAATCGTGATGAACAATTCGCTAAATGCTTCTCCAAACAAAATAACGCTAGTTTTTGCAGAGATGTAAACGGTTTGTTCGAAGAGTTTGGGGAGCATCACAAACCAAGTGAATGGCGTTTGTTTATCGACAGCAGTAAACTGAGTTTGAAGGCTGTTTTACCGCATCAAGGAAACAGGAAACCCTCGATACCGCTGGCTCATGCTGTTAACATGAAGGAATCGTACGAATCAATGGCGCTGCTGCTGAATTACAGCAGGGGTACGCAAAATACATGTGCTTTCTCTGTAAATGGGACAGCCGAGCACGTAAGGAGCATTACGTTCAAAAAGACTGACCAAAGAGGACAAGTTTGACTCTTAGGAAAGAAAACGTGAAATGTGTTCCTCTCGTGGATAAAGATTCTCCCACCATTACATATAAAACTTGGACTCCTCAAGAATTTTGTAAAAGCGTTGGAAAAGAATGGACCTGCATTTGAATATCGGAAATCAGTATTCCCAAACATATCGGATGCAAAGATTAAGGAAGGTGTTTTCGTGGGTCCTCAAATAAAAAAAATGATTGAGGACAAACATTTCTACGCAGATTTGGTTTCTGATGAGCAAGAAGCGTGGAAGCGAGCGCGTGTGTGCGTGTGTGTGTGTGAGCGAGAGAGAGAGATAGAGAGAGAGAGAGAGAGAGAGAGAGAGAGAGAGAGAGAGAGAGAGAGAGAGAGAGAGAGAGAGAGCGAGAGAGAGAGAGGCGTATTACTGCTCGAATTTCTGTTTTTTCCCGCATATCTGCACTTTTTCCAAAAACCAGCATTACTTCCTCATTTTTCAATTTCACCATTCAGCCTGATTTTCTTTGTTTTTTCTTTTGCTTTACGCTTCACATGCAATATATTTTTTGTTGACGTTATTTTGGTATTAATCATATCTCTAGCACAATTATATGAAATATATAAAATATATGAAATTGGATCACACGCGTTGGAGATATTCCATTTTAAGTAAATGTGTTTTTGTTCATTTATTAAAAAATCTACTTTTATCCATATCTCGAAAACTGTTCAATTTTTTTTACGGCATTTTTGAATTCTGCATTAAATTTCACATTAGAAACATTAGTCGAATTAAAAAGTTCATCACTCTTGATTTATTTTGTAAACTACTGTAATCGGTGTTATCCCTTTAGCATAGTTTTAAGATTTTTTTTAAATGTGTATAAAAACGAAAACTTGGCTCTGTAATGGCGATTTGATTGAACCTGAATAAATAAATCAACATGAAGAAGAAAAAATCTGAGGATTTGTAAAACACAGATATATGAAACTTCTATTCGTCTATTCGTGAAAATAAAAAAACGTAATGGATATGCTTGTGGCCCCATATGGAGAAGTAAACGAACTTTTCAATAGGTATGATTAAAATGTTTTAATTTTTCATAACCCGAACAAAATTTGTTCGTGCATCGTTTAACTTCAGCAAATTATGTTGAAACATTTAATTTATATGCTTTTCGAGTAGTCACGTCACGCCACATTGGTTTTGTCCTTCGATATTTCTTTAAAATTAAAACTTTCTAATCATTAGTATGACATGAAATGCTCCTTTACTTTTTCTTCCACAAACATATCCAAGACGCCTTAAATTTTCCCTTACAAACACTTCTTATTCACAGAAATAATGTTTGCGCTACCAAGTTTTACTTGGTATTTTCAACCGTGTTAGCTTTCATGAAATGGCGAAGATGTCATAGGCGCAATGTTTAATGAATAGTTAATTAATGATTACAGAACTTCAGTATTTTTTTAACATCTTGCGTCAGTATTTTTTTAATACTGAAAATCGGTTCAATAGTTGAAATAGTGATAACATTTCAAAATTTACAAAATTTTAAATCACGTATGTACCACCAAATAACCAAAGAAATCTTCAGTTGTACGATGTTGAGGCAAGTAGTTTCCACGGATAATCATGAAATCTTTGAATTCTTTGATAATATTTTTAATTTCTCCGTTGTTTACTTAATTCGTTAGTTGCAACTGAAGCATGATACAAAACAAATATGACAAATTTTAAAAATAATGACCCAAGAATTTGACACAAACTTGCATAATTTCAATGTTAGATAAACTTCACAAAATTATAACAAATAAGCTTTAACTTTTAAAAAGTTCATAGAATTTTGCTGAGCAGAATTTTTCATAAAAATATTTAAGGATTTTTCGCTCAGGTCGTTTACGGTATTCGAAGTTGCATCTTGATCTCGTTTATAAGTAAAACAAATGACTGAAGCATAAGTAAAAACAAATGACTGAAGTAATTTGCGTAATGTTTATTTTACAGTTATTTGAATCACTTTTTTGTATGAAGCATCATGCAAGGCGCGAAAAGTTTTCCTGAATGGCGATTTACCGTGCTTTGGTACTCACGACCAAAATTCGGAAAACCACAAATTTTATTCAATTCTATTTTATTCAATTTTAAAGAGGTTGATGCTCGACAATTTGCACAAGTTTTGCCTATTTTAGTTATTGATATTCAACACCCCTCTGGGTGCGGTGGATGCAAACGTGCTGAACTACACAATTGGTGTGGAGTCCGTTCGCGGAGGGCATCAAAATAACACTTTCAACATCGACACTTTCACCTGAATCACCTCAATAACGTTCTCTTTCTGCTCATTTATTATTTTATAAAAGCTGCGAGCCCATCAGAAGCTTTTGCGTTGATGGTTGGTATATTGATGTACATATATCGATGTTCATACAACCGAGAGCAATGATGTACACGCATTACTCGATTAAAGCGGTGGATGGTGCCGCCCATTCGCCTTTCTCGATAAATTCTTGTTTTTTCTTGGCATTTCATAGCTTTCTGCTTATCAAAAATTGCTCATTGAAGTATCTAAACTAATAGCGAATTATATTTTCATAAGTTCTCAACCTTAATTAGATCTTTTGACAAACGTCAGTTTGTTTGAATGTGTTTGAAACGTACCCCAGTTAACAGTTTGCATTGACTTGAAGGTTGCACACTCAAATGAGTTTGATATTAGTTTTCAAAGTGCAGTTCTTTAGTTATTAATTTAGAGCTTTCGATTCCTGTGATGTATTTAAAATTATAAAATCCGGTAGTCGAGAAATTTTACGTTTCGAAATTTTTTTTAGCTCAGATTGGACGTCGACCCTAGCCACTTCCAGCATTGTGTTGCCTTTGCCAAAGACGGATTTGAAATAAGTTTTACATGCTGGTCCTAATCATTTTCGGAAAAAAATAACCTGACTGTTGAAATAAATCGCTCATCGCATTATTCAAAGTGTCCCTGTATTTTATCACCGATTATCCTAATGTCTGGTTCCTCGTTCCTGACCAACTTGCCAAAAACAATGCAAATTTTCAGTAAAACATCAAATCAAACGCTCCGGTAGCCATCGGTGACCATTGTTGTTTATCATGAAATTAGACAGCGCGGAGCGTCACGAGACAGATGGGTGTCCCCTGTGAACGTGCGTGCATGCGTTCGGTACGCGGGTGGCAAATGTGTACTGTGTTCTGTTAAACTTTGTCCTACATCACTGACGACGACGGACCGGGTGAACGGGTTATGAAAATGCATTAACATTCCACTTTTCACTATGTAGGCTTTGGCTCCCTTCATATCGATAGCCCAGTATATTCATTCTACCTGAAAGGATAATGCCATTAAATCACACGCCTCATGAGCACGTTCAATTTCATAACACAAACGCTTATAATGATAGAGATTCCGGTGCAATGACTCTTTTACCTTAAATGAAGAATATTTTGCAAGCTTTGTTTTTACTACAATTTTTAAGTTTAACGTTCATTTGTATAGAAACGGATGCTACATAGATTGTAAAAATCAATCAATAAAGGTGCAAATAGATAGTTCATAAATTTGACCAAAGTGGTCCTAGCCACCTACAAATGAATAGATGTAACATAAAATATTAAATGGATTCAATTTCGAAATTGTTTACTATTGCTATTCCATCCACTGTACATAATCTATTAGTTATTCATCTATAAATAAGTTAATAATATAATACCTACCCTTTTCGTTGATTAAAATATGTATTATGCATGCCTGTTTCGATACAAGTGTATGATTTGTATGATAGAAAAGTTTTGAACCTTTTGCGTGTATGTTGAACGATATTCTTGTCTTACTTTCCACAACCAGGAAGTTGATGGCTATCATAGAATGCAACAGACTGACAAGCGTTCATAAATCAAATTATCATGGACTTCTTTTCCCTACTATACTCAGCCTCATCTAGATCGCAAATGCGAACACTCAAAAAATCTATGTTAATTTCCCCACTTACACAAATAGAATTTATAACTTCGCAATTGTCAGTAATTTCATCTTCAACACCCTTGAAAAAGAGCATCGTTTGACACTTTCCGTTTGTCCATCCTCTCTCAGTCCCGCATAGGTTATACAGCAGGAACACTGTTCTTCATCCATCCAATGCTTTTCTTCGCTCTAATCGATCAAATTCAGTTAGGATAAAATTTCATTAATAATGCATTGTTGTTAATATTCTGTACATGTACGGAATAATAAAATCAATTGGTAGACTCCTTTTTATGGGTTTCCTTTTTTCTTTGGTCCCTACAATAGGTACGACACGGCCCGACTGCTCATAATGGTTCGCAGTGTGTATATTGAGAAATCAAGGGCTGCCAAATGGTCCCTCACATCAGCCCACTGGGAGACGAATTTGCTCATTTCGTGCGACAAAACTACCAACCCGTGGAGGGGTGCAATCTTGGTGCGGCAGAATGTTTTGTTTTTCCCACTTTTTATTGAGTTGTGTGAAAACTTTAACTTTGGTTATCGCACAGTAAGAGAATTGTTACCCTGCGGAGCGCCTGTTGTACAACTAAACAACCCCATAGGCAGAATAAGTGAAGAAGAACGGACGCGCACACTCTCGGGTAATACACATGGGAATTCGGGGATCACTTGTGCTGCCTTAGATGTGTCCGGAGGGTGAAAATTGCTATTTTCACTTGCAACATGTAATACATTTTCCGTATGTGGTTTAGGTCTCCAGCTGCCATTGTAGAGTACAGTATTTCGGTGTGCACTTTGCTTGATTGGTCTCGAGAAATGAATCGCTTCGGTAATGTTGATGCGATGATGGCTCAATAGTACACGTCGATCGTCACTCATCGAAGTTTTGTCCTATTCTGGTCCTCGTCCTTCTACCTATGGTGGAGACCACCAATGGATAGATATGATTTAAATCGAGACGTTTCGATTGATTAACTAGACAATATATCTCTCGTTCTCGTTTAACATAATTTTACTAGTTAGTACAGTAGTACAGAAAAATAATTCATCAGACACAGATAAAGGATTATCACCATCGAGAAATTGTGCAACATTGTCCGATTGTCGAATAATTTCAGCGCTATGAATAAGTGAACAAAGTAAATAAAGGGTATTTCATCTGTTGCACTACATTTAAACTCCTGAGCCGGAACAGTTTGACTTTAAATCCAGGTCCCTTATTTTTTATGCACATATGCTGCGCGGCAGTTAAGTGGTCAACGGTTATTTTCCTAGACTTTGGGTTCTGATCTATATCTAATACATATTTGAAGAAACACTTACAAAATGAGGGAACTGAATTTGGTTGGTTAACTTCTCCATCCGACCTATTTTGGTCGATGTAGATATCCCAGTGGGACATTGCTTTATTACATTACGTGTCTCTGCATCTCAGGGCGTCTTTGTTTTGCTAGTTTACTGCACGCAGAGCAGATTTTGTTCATCACACAATTTATGTTATGTTACTTTTTGTTTATTGAATCTTCTATCCGATACGATTACTGACCATCAAAGCTAGAGCTTATCACGGTTTACTGGTTTCAGTTCAAAGAAACGCCCCAGAACAATCCGTTCGTATACTAAATTAGATCCCGATTTAAATAACGATATCGGTTGTCTCCACATTTCAACTCAAATGCTTCGACATGAAAAAATAAAATCGTTATCTGGAATATATTTGTCCTATTTAATCAAATATCGGTATCACAAAGCTCCAGCAATTTATTATTCGAAATTGAACAACATTTTTCGACGAGAAGAACATTCTAAAATTGAATTTATAATTTATGTGACAAGAGTAAACTTATCTTCTGTAAGGTCTTGCTTCCATAAACTCCCTCTCCCATCTCAATCAGACACCTAAGAGAACGACAGTGACGACACAGAAGAGTAAGAAAAGCCGCAATGTCTAAAGTCGCATCAAAACAAGGAACAACATTGACACACGCGCATTTCTTATGTATGAAGTAATCGAAGTACTTTTGAAACATTTCAGTAAACTGTTTGAGACAAGAAATTATGAAGAAGATACGTATCATTGTTACGTGATTGTCAATTTGCGGCTGGTTCGTCATGCCAGGGACCGACGTACGAAACAACAATAACAACAGCATATATTATTTGCAATTATCAGCAGACTTAGCAGATTTACTTCTAGAGCTGAACTTCTCTGAACCTCTTCAACAACGTGGTTTCCTGATGCTGCAATCTTGAAATTTTGTGTACCATGGCCTAGTACGATTCACGTCGCTGGAATTCGAGTGCCTGAGTTTTATCACCCTTCTACCTATTTCAAACGATGACTCTTAAAGGATCTGGTAGTGCTAAGAAATGTTATTAAAATAATAAAATATCACGTTGAGTGATTCCTGGTGTTTATAAACGCTACCTCAAAGCTGTCCAATAGAACAACTGTTCAATATCATATGAGATTTTGTTTTTAAAATGATTCTTCGTAGAGCCGCTTTGCCTCAGAAACAATGGGGACAAAACGTTTTAACTAATAATTTTACCCGTCAGATAACATATTTTTAATATTTGCATTAATCGATAAAATGACGCGAAGGCTTTGTGTTCATGTTGTTAAAAAAATATTGACCCCATGCTATATATTCTCTTAAAAAGGGCTTCCTGCTTTTGTAACGTTGAGGCCGACATCGGCGTAGTGGTTAACATTCATTCCTCTTACGCCAAAGTCACGAGTTCAAATCTCACCCCGACAAGTCACGACTAATACCCAAAAAAGGTGTTTAGGTGACTACGTTGAGAGATGAACCTGCCCTCACCGAGGTTCAAAATATCGATAATAAAGTTAAAAGAGATAAATGAATGCATTTGTTACCAGAGTTTCGCCATTTTTACTCGAATTTATTATTTTTCTGGAAAAATGTTACTCAATGATCAAGGAGGCCAGACAAATGTTCAACCAGAAATATTTCCTCGACCAGATTGGGAATTAGATACGGTAGTGTAATGTGTCTTTATCAACTAAGTTATCTACGACCCTTGGCAAAATAAGACTGAAAAATAAGACTATGTCAAAAAAGATCAGCATTTCTACCTTTAGAAGCCCCGCATTCTGGTATTTGGCCTTCCGGGATTTGCGCAAAAGGATTTTCGATCTTTCGGAGTAAGATAAAAATAAAAACGATGAAACTCTAATGCACTAATGCACTCAACATCGACAAGTAAACTAATTCAGTTGTACTGAATAGCTTGAATGAGAAGAAAGTGTTATTTGGTTGAATAATAATATTGTTATGGGGAATTTGATATGGGGCTTCGTCATAATTATTTTTTTTTTTTTTTTTTTTTTTTTTTTTTATTTCTCTTATTTATTTTTTGTATTAGACGATGAGAGTCTCTACCAATGATTATAATAATGATGGATGTGATGTGATATTATTTTTCTTCATCTTTAGAAAAGCAAAATCTGAGAAGAAGAAAAAGTCATGAAAATTTATGCAAAGCCGACTAGAAGGTTACTGATGCCACTGTACATGTATACAGTTCATTATGGTAACTAAGAAAAAGTAAAACAATCTACTCACCTCTTATCAACGGTAATTAGAAAAGTCCGTTTAATTGAAAATATTTTCACAAACGTTTATTAAACGATTGGAAAGTAAGGCTTGCGTGATACTATTGTTGCGTATAATAAATGCCATTGGAAATAAGCAACAATACATGGCCGTATAATGAACCAGTGTAAAAAAAGCTGCGGCGTTTGTCAAAAAAATCGGGTGCGATTTCTTATAATTTGTTTTAAGTTTAATTTAAGTTTGAATCAATATTTCCAGATGGATTCTCATAATTATAAAACTTAATAATAAAGAGCTTGGCTAGCGTTGAGTTGTTTTTTTTTTCTGGTGTGATAAGCCACGAATAACGCTTTGGAATGAAGATTTTTATTTAAAGAATTAGTCTTCCTGAAAACGTGTTACTAAACATTATAATAAATAATTTTATTTATATAATGCGTTAGTTTTTAAACATAACCTTCATTGGGGTTCGCGAAGATTTAAGACATCGGTTAGAATATAGTTAAAAACAGACACTGTCAGTGGCGATGCTCATCCAGGTGCTCATGGTCAGAAGTCAACGAGAATATGAGATGAACTTAACTGCAGTTTTATTGCTATACCGTCTTAATATTTTCAGATCAAAACCCCGTTTAAGGAATACATGCAACAAAGAAGTTCGCTTGCTTAATGCTGGTTTACCATCCATGGAAAAGCTTCTCTGCATGTGAAAACATATCTGATTATACATTCGTCAATTCATTCCTAGTTTCATTCAATTTGATTGCACTATAAACGACCAAAGAGCTCGTAAAGTTTGGTCTAATACATACTTATTCAGACTATATAATCTCTTGTGCGCTAAATGCTGTCCGTGCCACAGTCAACTAACCAAGCGCCAATAAAATTAGACAAAAGCAGTATTTTTTTTTCATTATTTTTATTGTTTATTGCAGCGTGGCTGTTTTTTTGTCTGGTATATTTCATCTTTATGCGTTTATAATTTGATGTACTTAATTGAACACTTACATAGGTCATGTTATAACAAAGTTCGTTCTTTAAATTATAACATCATTCCCAATGGTGTTACTTCTATAGACCATTTAGTAGTTATTTAAACCGCCAAGGGTGGGGGGTTTGGTTTGGGGCCCCTTTTTTTGGTTGGGGATTTTTGGGGGGCCCCTTTTTTTTTTTATAATTTTTAAACCGGCCCCCCTTTTTGTGGTATAATAGTAATTTTTTTTTATGGGGGAAAACACACTATTTTTTGTGGTTGTTTGTTTTTTGTACTACCCCCCGCTGTGGGGGGAGGAAGTCCGCCGGCGGCGGGGTGCTCTTTTTGTTTGTTTTGTTGATTCTTTTATAAAGAATGTGCACACCAAAAAGTAGTCAACGGGAAATTAGTGGTATTAAATGGAAAATATGAGAAAATCAAAAGTAAATCATTTATTTAAGACTTCATAAAAATACAAATATAAAACATATACAGTTAAGTCAATTTGACTTGTTATATCCAAATGCCCGCACCTTTCGTTTGACACCTTCCATCAGTTTTTGCACAGTGTCATCCGTCACCAATTTTGCAGCTTTCTGCCAGTTACGCCTGAAGCTTTTCTCATCAATTGCTACGCTATTCGTTTTTCGAAGATTCCTCTTCACCAGAGCCCAATACTTTTCGATCGGACGGAGTTCTGGCGAATTTGGCGGATTGCAATAATTTGGGACAATATTTACACCATTAGCAATGTACCAATCCTTAGCCAGTTTTCCATAGTGGCAAGATGCCAGGTCAGGCCAGAACAGCACCGAACCGTTGTGTTCCCGAATGAACGGCAACAGTCGTTTATTCAGACACTCTTTTACGTAAATTTGTCCATTTAGAGTGCCAGTCGTGATGAAGATGTCGCTTCTGAGACCGCATCCACATATTGCCTGCCATACGAGGTATTTTTTTGGGAACTTCGACAATTTTTTTGCTTAAAACGATCAGCAACATTTCCTCTTTGCAACGAGGTATAAAACTGTAGTCCCGGTATCTGCTTAAAGTCAGCTTTGCAATATGTTTCGTCGTCCAATATTATGCAGTCGTATTCCTTCAGCATAGTGTCATATAATTTTCTTGATCGAGATTTTGCGCTCTTGTTCTGGCTGTCGTTACGATATGGAGCAACACCTACTTTGAATGATTTCAAGCCTGCACTTTTCTTCACTTTCTGGACGAGCGATGTAGACATTTTCACTTTTTTCGCCACATCACGAACGGAGATATTCGGTTTCTTCTTAAATTCTTTAATCACTTTCTTCCTCTCCGCGACGAAACGAGAATCATGGTTACCTCCGGAACCGACCTTTCTTTTTAAAGTTAAGCGCTGCTGAAAGTTTTTTAGCACTTTAGTAACCGTCGATTTTGCGATTTTTAATGACTTGGCAATATCGCCGTGCGACATATTTGGATTTTCCACTCTTTTGTGCAAAATTTCTTCGCGCACGCGTTCATGATTCGACGCCATTTTACTGAATAAAGGTTACTGTAGCCAAACGACGTCTTCATCATAGCACACATACATTAATATTCATGTAGTAGTGATCGGATTAGCAAAGCCTACACGGAGAAGACTGCATTAGGGCATTTCCGACGACTACTTTTTGGTGTGCACATTCTTTAACCACTGATTATCCTAATCATGCCATTGTATGAAGGGCCAAAAAGAGGTTGGGTGGATCGATATGCAACACCACTTATACGTATCCACAGGGATATAAAGAATCTCCTTCCAACAACAAGATTGAACAATTGGTCAAAAGAGCGAGCTATCTAACATGAGGATGCCCCAATGGGCGGGGAGAAGAGCCCGCCCTCTATTCACAAACTGTTAGCAATGGGGAGTCGGCATTCCCACTTTCCCCATCCAGAGTGCTTCAATCGGGTGCCCTGATGGTCCCTCCCATTCCCATGAAATATTTATATGATAGTGTATATATTTATGTAAATGAAAAATACTACAAGCATTCATATCTATAATATATGATCTTCATTCGGTTGATCCTAAAATGCAAGAAATGTTGTAAAATGTTAAAGTGTAGAGTTCTGTGGTTCCGCGCTTAAGCACGTTTTCATTCGTTTTCAGCGATAGCAGCAATTCACCAAAATCTTGATTTGAGGTATCCTGAAAAAGTTTGTTAAATCTATTGAAATTTTACAAGACTAACATTTATTAATTCAATTTATTGTTGGATGGAAATAATACGATGTTGTAAAGAAATACTACATAATGTACATATAACAATTAAATGCCGCTATTTGCCTCTTCCGCTGCGATCTTAGATGATTGAAACTCTAAAATAGCGAAAATTCCAACGTGATATAATGAAATAAAGTTGATCACCTGACAGCCTAGCAAAATAGCAAAGAAAATTTAAGCTAACAATAATTTGTTTATTTGTTTATTTGTTTCTGGTCTTCGAATTTAAATTATCGCACAGACAGTTCTTACTATGTACTTATTCTAATTTTGAAAATAGTCTTAGACACATTAAAATCGAATTGCACAGTCACTTCATTAAAACGACGGCAGCAAATTTCAAATGGGTTGTTTTGTCCGAAAACGGTGCGATGCAATGGAAGTCGAAGAAAATCTGCACGCCGAGTTGATCTAGGAGGAACGTTGATTTGAATTTTGCTCAGCAGCACAGGACAGTCTACATTGTTGTTCAAGACGTCAAACACGAAAAGACGTTGCAGTAACACTCTCCTGTTTGCCAAAGAAGGCAATCTTATTAGGGCGCATCGTTGTTCGTAATGTGGCAGACGGACAGAGTCGTTCCATGGTAGCATTCGCAAAGCGTATCGCAAAAAGTTCTTTTGGATTCGCTCGATCTGACTGCTCTGGACAGCATGGTAAGGTGCCCACACAAGCACACCATACTCAAGTACGCTGCGTACAAGCGAAAAGTAGAGCGTTTTCAATGCGAGATAAATTTCATATTAGTATGATTACTTAAAAATATAAAAACCATCCCATCTTTTTTAAAATATATAGGGGGGGTGGGGGGGGCAAAAACTTAAAGGGGGGCAAGCGGGAAAGAAAAAAAAAAAAAAAAATGTGAAGGGATGTTATAATATAAAATGATAGTAACAATTATATTTGTAATGTCTGCATGTCTGCTGATCCTGCTGCTATTGTAAACGGACTTGCATTATCATAGCCACGGGGGAAGAAAACAATTCAAAATTATTATACAATACTTGGGAGTGCCATGGATGATCTGAGATTATATACGGTATAAAGAATACTTCCATTTTTCGTGGTAGGGTAAGATTTCAGCATGCTACTTTACCGAAGTCACGCTGCCTACATCGCTTTGGTGCGGCTGCCACCTAATGTATAGTTGACGCGATACAGCGTTTCTTACTCAACCGCTGGATGCCAGGACAGACGCTGTTTGAGCCGCACCTCCTTGGTGGACAGACGCTCAGCACGCACCTCCTCAATCTAGCTGAAGTCAGAAGGACAACAGTGCCCAGGCTGCACTACCAGCTAAGTACGCAACCCTTAGCTGGCGGTCTTTGTCATCCCGTGGAAGCATGAGGTAGGAACTTGTGAGGACCATAGCTATGTTGCGGGGACGCACGCACGCTCCATCTGAGTTGTCTACTCACCATTTTGCAGCCCATGACGGAACACACACATCTATCAATGTCGAAACGTCCTTGCTACGATATTTTTTTTTTAATATTTTGTTTGATCAACGTTCAACGATAAGGGAAAGGCACTAGTCGTTTATGAACAGCGATTTAACGCAATGCTTTCTATCTCAAATTAATTCTTATTATTGACATGCAAAGGAAATTTAATGATTTATTTTTTATTTTATTTTTAAATGAAAACTGAGACCTCTATTTATTATTTAATTTTTGGTAATCATTTTTGATTCATCTCACAACGAACAACCACAGTATTCACAAACGGATTATCCTCTCTTTTAAATCGATAGCCACAAACTTGAGATATTTCTAATACAGGTGGATTCCATATTTATTAACATTTCCAAACACATATTTAGATTGAATGTTAAATCAAAAGTTGTTGAGATTTTGTAAATAGTTCAACACCTCTCCTTGTTACCAAAAATTTGGCCTTCTGATTCGGAAAAGATACCTTAACGCCTGGTGGATCCATATTGGCCTTGCGAGCAATAATACATAATTCTAAGTTTAACTAAACCAATTTCGATTAATATCCAAAACAATGTGTTCTTATACATATAAACTGACTAAAAGATTTCAGATTTGATTTGTTTAATTGTTTTATTTTTTATTGTATTTGCAAAGATAGAAAGAGTAAAACTTTTTTTTTCAATTTTTCAGAGACCACCTAGTTCATCGATATCGTACAGTGGAGCAGTGAACGAAGATGTACGATCACCTGGTTCTGGAAGCACGCCTGGACCTCTATCTGCGCAACCTCCTCCCGGCCTTGACACACCTGACCCCGGTAAGACAGATTGCTGATGTTTTTGTTTAATAGAACAAGTTGGTTTATTCCTATAAACCCAAAGCCAAAAATTGCAGTTGGTTTGCAGGTTAAAAACCCAGACGATTTCCGTTTCCTCTCGGTCTGTATCGTAATGGAATTGCCATCTGGAGGAAAGGAAATGTTTGCCCTACTATAGACGACCTGTCTGCCAGTTGTCTATCTAAAAAAACAAATTGGTCATGACGGTTACCACTCTGTACGTTCGCGGAAACCTATGCCTCGAAGTTTTGCTCTTTATGGGAATGCAGGCATTGTCGTCACATAATGTTCAAAACAAATCTGTAGAAGAAATTTATATTCAAACAATATAGAATCAATAGACATTATTCCATAAATTATGCATATTTGATAGCCTTGTTAACAGTCAGTTTTACGATTTGCTTATTAGCATTATTTATGATTACGATTTTCATTAATGAAATAATTATTGCACGTATTGAAACAATAATTCATTCAGTATTCCTCCACACAAATTTTTATGGCTATCGACGAGTGGTGTGCATCGAGTGAATATAAAACACTAAAGCTGCTACATTCAAAACCAGCAAGCAGAGTGAAAATTCAAAGTGCATACCAGATCATATGAAATAAATAAAAATCAAATCAATTGCCCGATTATGAATCGTCCAGCGTTGAACGTGAGAGCATAAGTTGTATTAAGAAAGCTCGAATGTGTGTACCAAAAAGTTTATTGATCAACTACAAATATAGCAGACAAATTAAAAGATCACTCATCACAGGAGCTATTGCTTTGTCGTTGATTTACGGCTGTCTTATTATCAATTTTAATAAATTCAAGGGTGTTTTGATTATCAGTGTAATTAAAATAAATTCATATTTATGAACGTCATTAAAGTCACTTTTTGCTTCGGTTGGTTTGCATTTGGATTGCAATTAAATAAGCATAAATCGAATAAAAACATCATTTTCGAAACCTATAGGCACGAGGCAAGTGATAGAGGCACGAGCATGGGTCGTTAATAGGTGAAAGTTCATTTTCGAGCGTGCTGATAACGCTCAACGAGTCAGATTACATGGGATATATTGAAGCATCTTCGACTGCAACAACTCACCTTTTTTTTTTAAATATTATTGCACGTTATTAGGACGATCGACAAATAGCATTTCAAATCTGCGCTACTATAGGGTTTATTGACAAAGTTAGTACGATTCATTTAGTATGTGTTTGGCGTAGCACAGAAGGTGAATTTGGAAATTTTTCTAACATTTAATTAAGAGTGCTAAATTGTCCAAACAGCTTTTTACAACATTATAATGTTCGTAATACTAAATGATTATATACCCCATTAGTTAAGTATGCATTACTATTACTTATGCTCTCACCCTTTAGATATTATTGTTCAAATATCGCATTCGTAGAGAAATGTCAGCCCTTGTAGAAAGCCAAATTTCTATAAGTTTATCATAAATCATCATATCATTTATCAAAATTTAGCTTATGATATGTGTTACCGAGAACGAGTCCACTATCAACTGTAACAATCGATTTTACTCTCATTCTGGATAATAAACCTTAAGTCTTATGTAGTTCGCTGTATAGCGAAAGTTCTGTAACAGAGGCGCTGTGCAGCGCACTACCTCCGACGTAATGCTTAACGTACGCAATTAAATTCCGGTTCCAGTTACGAACATCTAGGGGAATAGTTTTAGAAACGACTTGAATCGTTTTAGTTGTTTTTCCAGTAGCACATTCAGATTCAAAAAAATATTCTGCATTTTTTTAATGTGCGAAATGTTACTATTGAAAGCAACGTCGTTTAACACGCTACCAACCATCAAGCTAAACTCCGTTGGCTCAGCCGGTCAAGGCGCAGCTCCAAAACAACACAATACTGAAAAGGATCTGGTTTTATTTTCCCGTAGGGTTTAAAAATTTGTCATTTTGCTGATTAGTATTTAAAAAAATATTCTTGAGGTGAGACCTCACACGAATGAAGACTCAATTCACACTAATCCCTCCAAATTTTATTTACTCCATATATGCTACCTGTTGACGAATGAGTGTTGCCAATTAAAGCTAAGAAAAACTCATTGAAGGCGGTTTTTTTTGTCAATCATAAATATCGTTTTTCGTAGCGCCCAGCTTTTCAAGCGAGTCCGCTCTCTTATTGCCCGGAATCTAACAATTAGAATCCACACAAAGTTGGTGATAAAATAACTCGAAGATAAAGCATATAGAAGCTCTTTTTATTTTTTCATGAGAAAATATGATGAGTGCTGAGAAGAACTGAGACTGTCCATGAAAATGAGATTTTTAGTTGTAAGTGTAAGTGAGGCTAGAAACTATTGCCGTAATGTGCCGCTAATTCAACATACGGAACAGGGAGCTTGAAGTTTTCGAGTGACGCTATGCATTTCAGTATACATACATACATCAAAGCATGCGGACGCATCTATAATTGAGCAGCAAATATTGCTGCAAATACCACCAGACCAATCATAGAAAGATAATGCTCTGAGATTCCATGAAGCTTTTGTCGCATGGATAAATCCAAATGAATCGGATTGCCGAAGTAGTAGAAGCAAACACTGTTTGGAATAATGTCCATCCGTATACGATCCACGATGTCATCGTTAGTGACTGGCACGATCAGCATGAGCTCAGACAATAGAACAAGTGATAGCCAATAGAACAACAGATCCAACCTCGCGAGTGTTTGATGTGAGGAAGAATCTATGAACTTTTATGCTAAACTTATGAATTTGATAACCTACATAAGTAAAATTGAATTGTTTATTTACTATTTATCGTGCCTAAATCTATCTATTGTTAAAACTTAAATCTACCATGCAGTTTTGTTAAAATCTCTTATTTAAAGTTTACAGTAAATACGATGAATGAACCACAAGCTCTTGCACGATACATAATGAATTAGAGATATTCTAACACAGTGAAATTGAAGATACTATCCAACCGATAATTTTGTTTGATTCACCAAATATGCAAGTTGTATTATGCCGGCTAACTAGCATTATTTGTAAACATTATTAAATATATGTTTAGTTTCAATCTAACCCCACAAATTTTTAAGATATTTGTACGAGGGAAGAATGACGGATGGACATCACGATGCGACTGGATTTAATTGCCAAATGTGCTTACAGCCCGATTCAGCAGATACACAAATGGTCGCTTGTGATGCATGCCAACAAACTGGCATCGTGTGTTATGTACAAAGAGTACAAAACTATGAAGCAAGTTTGAGGATTCAACTCAAGAAACTTCGGAATATTTTCGATTACCAGTGGGTGTATAACTTCACATACGGAGACGGAGTTACAATTCTGAAAATCATTCAGAGAGTGGCAACATGCCAGCCAGCACTCTGAGACTCGTCGTATGAGTCGAGTGCATGCAATCTAAAGCAATACGAAGACACCGATACTAAATACAATCCAGTTTGATAATTGTGTCCAAGCCGCGATTGTAAACGAAAACCGTATTCTAAAACCAAGAAAATCTTTGTCCTGTACTACATTATAAGATCATGCGGATGTGCTCCCAACAATGTGCAGTGAAAGTTTATCTTTTGCTGGCACTATCGCTACCGATACTCAATGTGGAATCTAGAATCGAAGCAGAACCCAAAGATACCTAAATTACATGGAATGAGTAATTGGTGTACCCGAAATTTGAAGCTTGGGTTGTGCCGGGCTATGCTTCCAGAAAAAAACAAACAACCAACTCAGTTTTCTTCATGGAAAATTCGATACCTAGCCCAAGTAGACATATTGTCTAAGGTCCCGACCCTATTGTCTCAATGTGTAGTAGGCACTAAGAATCATAAAGGGGCTGAAACATGATCCCTGGGGGAGACACATGTAGTTTAATCGGGAAACTTTATAGTTTCCAAGAGGAAAACTCATAAGTTTCTCTGGCAACAAATTGCACAAAAAGTTTACTAATGGAAGAAAGATACAAGTTGGAGTTTATCTAAAAGAGCTTCAACAGATACTGAGTCAGAATCCCCGTTATCCAAGAAAATTTGTGTTCCATTGCCATTTGCTCTTTTTTCAACAAAAGCTAACCGATTATCTGTGGACACAAAATAGACGTTCATTCCCTTACCCCTACGAAAACCAAGTTGTGTATTTAAGAGTAGATTGTTTGTCTCATCCCTTTTTTTCAGAAGGAAAAGGATCATTTTCCCCAACATCTTTCGAATACACGATAACATTAAAATGGGTCTATAGGAGTTGTAGTCGGACGCGGTGGTAAACCCAGGATTTGAATGCCATTACATCTCACCGATCTCCAATCAACCGGTATATTGTTTAACAGGTTCATCATCTTAGCAACACCATTGAGTATCTTGAGCAGCTTGAACTTGATCAAGATGAAAGGAGGACGAGGGAGAGCTTTACCATTGAAAAGGGTTGACTGATCTCATCTATCACTTTCTAATTTCCGCGAGGAAGTAACCGTGATAACACAGAATCTTGAGCTTTTGCAAAAACTTGAGGATCCATTGGTCTCAGTACTTCTCGTCTCGCTGTTCGTAGTTCGGTTACGGAATCTTCACGCCGAGTTCCAAAGAGTGTCCATCGTTGTTTCACGCGATAGTCTGTTCCTTCTCAGCTAAGTCAGAGTCAGTCTTGCGGCATCTGTTCAGCTACATTCCATGTAGGGTTGCGTCTTCGCTTCCGTGAAGTACCTGCAGAAAAACTGAAATATGTTCCTTCTCAGCTAAGTCAGAGTCAGACTCGTCATCTTTGAAAAAAAAAAACCGCATACATCCTAGTGGTTTGTGCTATGTTTAGACTACAGCTGATATAGAGTAATATAAAAATAAATTAATCTCAAAAGCCAATTCACTAAAATTTAAACAACCAAAAAAATGAATAAAAAAATTTACTAACAATTATAAAAATATACAAATGTATTGCGTATTCTCGCCCTCACTTTCCCTAGATGCGGTTGAACAAACAGGAACATGAATCATAATCATCACACATAATCTATGAGAATAATTTATTTGATTCCATGTTATAGTGGAAAGTGTTTTGAAATATCTTATAACAAGCGGTAGGAACTTTGTCGGTGGATGACTGTATTTTTTCTCTCTACTATTGCGTTTCAAATGAATGTCATATCAATGGTTTATTCATTAATTCAGCCATTCATTTCTGTTTTTTACTGGATGGGTAATATAACTTATTTTCAAAATATCTGCTATCCCACCCATCTGCTATAATGAAATCATAATTGTCAACTAGTACATCCATATATGAATCTATATCGGGTTGCGCACGGAAACGAATCCGTCATCGTTTCCATGAACCAAAAAAAATCCTAAACGAATAGCTTTTTTTTACTACCTAATAGTTGAGCTTATTAATGATTTTAAAATGATAACATTGTAAATAGTAAACATCTTGTTTTATTCGAACCTAGAGTTGTGAGTTCGTTATTAATTACTTACTTTTCCAAGATCAATAGAGCGTAGTGAGATCCATCATAGTAGATACAATAAAAACTCTTCCCATCAATCTATGTTTACATCCCGAGGCAAGATTTGTTTGTTTTGATTTGATTTGTAATTTGTAATAGAATTTTTCATCCTGTTGTTAGGAGTAGTTGTAATTTTACATGCACAACTTCTTTTCCTTTTCCTCCGAAATATTTGTAATTTGTTTTATAAATTGTGTGAATAATAGTTAAAAACTACTGTTGAATAGCACATCTTGCATAGCTTCAAGCTTTTGGTTAGTATTATTAAAGTTCTTAATTTGTTCTACAAGGGGTGCTTCATTCTAGTTAAACTTGCCCTTCCGTGTCATTTCAGAGTATGCATTGAACAAGAATAAGAACCTGATCTTTCCCTTGTTCATGTAACTTTCATTTTACGCTTCGCCTGAACATTATCATTTCACAATTCGTCGAGCATCCGTATCGTGATGTTTGATGAACCATATCACAATTCATCCGACATTCTTGTTTCCTTGCTGCTATATCTACTCTGATACAACGGCTGCGTAGCGGTAGTTTCTCTCCCATCGCGGCCATAAGGATAATGTTGGCGCACAACGCGCACCATATCCATTTTTCTACCCCATGCGCCGCTGATTGTAAGCGTACTGTGTAATTTTCCAAGCGTATACACAATTTCATTATTTTTCCACCTTTCCTCCTACAGAGGTTTTGATACATGAACGTTATAGTCTTGCGAGCATCAATTGTATGCTACCAGCAGCGCAGTTGAGGTGAATTTTAGGAATTCTTGCACCATTGGAATTTTTGTTGAAGAAGGGATGTTCGAAAAAAGAGAAAAATAACAGCGTTCCGTATGAAGAAGTTAAGAAGTAACAATTTCTTTCATTTGGATGTCGACTCTGCCGCCTTTCTTTGTGATATTCATGGTTTGGAATGGTTAGCCTGTTTCTAAAAATAACACCTAGTTCCAAGTATTCATCGGTACTCCCTCTTGCTCTCAATATCACGCACTTTCTAGAAGGGAGTTTGTCCATGCCGTAGAGATGATGGCAACGAAGGCGAAGGCGTCGGCAGTGGTGACGACGTTGACTAACACTCAACAACAACGATGATGACGAACACGGCGGTCGATCTATCTCGATAAACGAGTCGAGAGTGTAGCCATTATGTGAAAGATTTTCTAGAAAACAAATAATAATCCACTTTTGATGAAAACATTGATACAAACTTTAGTTAGAAACACGTACACAGCCGATGATCCACTTTCATTCTAATCTTTTTATCGGTTAAGAGCAAATAAATTTGAGTCGAAAAATAATTAACTTCATTAATGAATTAAAGGTTGGTTCGACATGATTCGATAGAAGATGTATGACATGCTTCGATATGTATGTATTATGTATGTATGTATTATGACGAGACAAAACGAATTACCATTTTTGATTTTGAAATTACGTTTTAATTAGAGAAAAAAACCATTAATGGTGCGAAAAACAAAAACCGAGAATCGGGCACAAAATGCTTCCGAAACAAAAAAATATTTCATATCGAGGTATTCCTTCACTAAACTTGCCGCTTCATATAAATATGTTATGTTATGCTATGAATTTTAAGCTATTATATTTAAGTTATAAAGTATTGAATACAAGTGATAACCTAACCAAAATAATAATAATAATAATAATAATAGTGCTCAAAATGAAATCTAGGATCTCCGGGTGTCGAAATCCGGGAGTGATTTTGCGAACAATCTATTGGTTTCGGTACAGTGGATTGTTTCAAAGATGAGTCAAATTGATCTGGACACGCGAAAGAAAATTCTGCACATTTGGTGCTCGGAAAAGGGTGTCACGAACAACCCAAAAACGCAATCGAAAAGTTCAGTGAGACCCTTTCTGTGAAAAATTTGCCCCGATCTGGCAGGAAACCGGGTCCCAGCGGGACGGCCAGGACTTGCAAGTGGTTGAGTACATAAAAAAAAACACATCGGCGTCGGCGCTGGATTTGTCTAAGCAATTCAACACCAGCTGATTCAACGGATCAAAGCTCGGAACACCCTGAAGGTGTTACAAGAAACAGAAGGTGCCGAAAACAACGTACAAGAAACAGAAGGTGCCGAAAAAGTTCCTGGAGCAGCAAACTTTGGCAAAAACAAGAGCGTGAAAATTGTACAACCGGATTCTGGACGACACCTACGAGGCAAGTCCTGCTTGGAAACGATTTCGATAACCACTTGACAGATTTTGACGAAATTTTGCACATATAAACATTACACTCTGAACTAGTTATACACAAGAAAAAGTGTTGCATTTTTTTTCGAATACAATCTTTAGAAGAGGGTTACGTGAATGCAGTAGGAAGCAAAATTCATAAATGGGAACGGGCTTTGCTTATTAGCTTATTTAATCATACACCACCACAGTAAAATGTGGAATGACATTGAATAACAGGGTGGCAACGGTTGTTTGTCAGTAAAATGAATGTACATAAAAACGCACCGACTGGCTTAAAATCAACAATTGCGTTATTTCCTATAAACTTATAGCCGTAGACGTTTCTTAAACGCTTTTTGAGGCATTATGTCCCAAATATTGTTCAAGAGTTTCTTGAAAGACTTAAGAGGGTGAACTTTCGTACTGGGTCAAATTTTGTGGACACAACTCCTGTGTTGCTTTTGATTGATGAGAGGGGGCAGAATCCTGTTGAAAACAGAAATATTCAGGAGTAAGAAGTGATTCTTCAAAACATGTTTGATGTAGTAATTCGTGTTGATTTCTAATCCTGGCTCAATGAAAAGTGGTGGAAGCGACGTTTTCTAAAATTCCACCAGGTACCGGGACCTATGCACAGTCAACCTATCTTTTGGAACATCTGTAAGCTTCGCTGCACATACTCTATCATTCTATTGGTTGTGAGTATATGTCAACAGAAATATTGTTTCATCGGAAAAGATAATATCACAATCAGCGAGCCATTGTTGCAACTCCTTGCTTCGAATCACTAGAACCTCTCATTTTTTTTTCTGTTAATCCGTGAGTTTGCTGTTTTTTTATACGCTTTGAGTTTCAAATCATGGGTAATGGCATTCTGAATCACTCACTCTGATTGTGACTGATTCGCACCCTTACGCGTTTCATCATCATTTTGGTCCTAAACGTTGAATGAGGTTCATGCTTTTAGTTGGTTTTGTACCTGTACGTACCTGTCTCATTGTATCTTTTTATGGTGCGGAAGATAAATCTCTCGTTCACACAGATGTGTTCAAGCTGTCTCAAGATTTCACACGGTCTAAATCTCGTCATATATAAATCTACTGCCAGCTCTCGTTATGCGTCCATGTTTATAGCGTAACCAATACAAACAATCTTCCAAATAAATCACATTCATCAAATGCCAGAAAGCACATGTACAGTGACGGACAATACAATACAATACAAAGCCCGATTTTCATACAAAATTGTCATGTTTGGAGGCTTGTCTTTCGATTTCCCGTGCAGTAATTGAACTGAAATTTTGGCAATAGCCCAGAAATAACTTGAATTTTCTTTTTTAATAAATTCATAATTTTTCATTCACCACATCAGAAACTACAGACACCACCTACGACAAAACAATAAGACCTCCTTTTGATATCCATAGTTTAGGCCATGTTGATGAGTGTGAATTACAATCTATAGTATACTGATATTAAAATGACCCGTGCATCAATAATCAAAATTCAGATCCTCAAATTCGAGCATCCTTTATGGAAATCAAAAAGTGGTCTTATCGTTTTGTCGTATGTGGTGTCTGTAACTTTAAAAGTGGCGAATGAAAAATGATGGATTTAATGCAGATGAGAATTTAGGCTACTTCTGGACCACAGCCGAAATTTCAGCTCAATTGGTTCTCGAGAAAATGAAAGGCAAGCCATTTTGTATGAAAATCAGGCTTTGGTCTTATTGTATTGTCCGTCACTGTACAATGAAAAATATGCACATATCAGTAAACAAAACTGTGCAAGAGACAAAAAACACTGGCAGCCAAAAAATAAAGAAGCCTATTTTGAGCTATTTGTTACCCAATTCTGAAGACCCTGATAAGGAAAACCACAATTTCAACCTGTTCATATCCAAATTTGTATAGTATAGGAGCAAAAGTAGGTCATTATGAAGCTCATTATAATTTCAAAACAAACACAAATATTATCAACAATCCCATTCGCACGTTTCCCTTTGATTTCGAGCAAAATGATTTGCGAAGAGTTGAGATTAATTAGGAAGATTTCCCTACATCCTATTTTGAAATTCAGTCTCTGTAACGTGTTTTCGGCAAATGAATCGTACTAAATCAAAATGAGTGAACATAAAACTGGTTGAGATCGAGAATATGACAAACACACAAGTTGGTTGATGTTATAAAAAAAACATCTACATGTTTTTTATATGTTTTCATTTCTTAATGCAACTGGGGATGAAGTGATAAACGTGACTGATTTCAAACAAAGTGTATCTAGATTTTCTACAACCAAGCTCGCGAATTTTTTTCAGGTGCATAGATAACTCAGGACACACCCTTCTCCCGAACATTCAATCGTTAATGGATGGCAATGCATTTCGATAAGATTCTTACCTATAAAACAAAATGTCTTTCCATGTTTAATGTCTAAAACATCCAAATTGCGCTATCATTATGGTATTGAAATTATCGATTGTTAAGTCTAGCACACTCCAAAGTATTTTTTCAATCATCGTTTTTCCTTTTACAGTATGAAAAGATACTTAATACAAATACAGGAATTAAAATCTTAAACATCGAATCTCTGGCACTGTTGCCTCTAGACTGATTTATTAGACAAGTTTATGCTTGTGTATTGGAAATTTTAGCCGAAAAGAGTGGAATGAGAGTCTTCATGTGCAAGCGTGTTTGAAAGGCGAAAAGTGCAAATCATCTTTGGGTATAAATTAAATAGAAACATGAGGCAAGTCTAGCGTACACGGCGCGCGCTAAGGATGAAGAACGGATAAAAAAGTGAAACATAAAAGCATTTTTATCCGATGTAAGTGTAAAGCTACATATCACCGAAAATAATTGGCTTTTGATTACTGAGAATCTGGTGTCCTCGGCGAGGCTTGGATATAAAAAATGAAAGAGAAGTAAGCATTCTCACTAGGTGTGTGTGCACTTTCCAATATATGCCAAGTATCGTGGAGTATACTTGTTTATACATCACGCCCTTAAGCTTCGGACTTTGCGTTTTTGAAAAATTCAAATTAATTTTTCAATATATTTTAAATGGAGGAATAAATTTAGATAGACATATTTAAAGCGAAATAAGTCTTGCAAATCACAATGCACTACCAAATTTAGCAAAGTTAGGCTACGCGCCTCGCAGTAATGGTAGAAGAGAATTTGTTGTAGAAGTTACTTTTATAAAACAACATGTCAAAGAAGCTTCTGTCTTCCTTTCTTGGCATTTGAGTATATGTTTATCGTAATTAGCTCATTACTAGCTTTCAACTTACTGTTCTAGATTCACATTTACTGTTGTTTACTGAGATTTTGATGCCTGTTTTTTGTTCTCAAGTGTAGATCATTGAAAAGTCTAGACAACTTTTGTCATAAAAATGTGAAAAGTAGTTCCTTTGTATAAGCATAATCGAGACTAAGGAATAACAACAATTTTGATTTTGATTATGGGATATCCTTGATCATATAATATTCGAAAACCTGCAGGTACAAATTTACATACCTTTTCGATACTAAATTAAAAAACTAAAGGGTAGCCATAAAAAAACGGGAATAACTTCAATTCTTTTCTATCAGAACAATAATGCTTTCAGAGAAATATCACCTTATGGGAATGAATCCTTACAATATTCCAAAAAAATTTCACACACACACTTTCACTACAACATGTTCAGTTCCCAAGTAGCACAAGATACACCTTTGTAATTCAACACATAGTTTTCATGTTTCATTTTAGTAATTTTTCAGTAACAAAAACATATCTTGTTACAGCAGAATTTATTTTACGTATCACGAGATACTAGATATTCCATTGATGTTACCCAAATGACTCGCTAAAATAATTCAAAACAAACATTGCCGTTAGTCGAGACCTGTTTGTTTTTGTTAACATGCTGTTTGGTAAATTTAAACATGACGTTGCATACATGATACTAATAGGTAAATAGGTATGCAGTATAGATGAATGATTGCATTCTAGTGTCAACCAACTTACAACGAACCTTATAATTAATGATACATTATTATTGTACATATATAGATTCAATTCTAGAATAATGCAAGTATCAATAACTACGTTAATATCAATTGACTTTTAAATCTACACATATCTACAACAAATGCAACATATTATGAACATAATAATTTAAATTGCCTGACATACTAAACAGATCTTCAAAACATTCAACTTTGCATTAGAGTTAATGTTAGGGCACAGGAGATTATTTATATTGCATGGACATTTGCCAAAGTGTACGACTAGACACATTCAAAATAATAAGAACTTGAGTTGAACTATTTAGGTGGAGCCTTCTGATTCTTAATATGTTCCAGCTATGTGATGCTTATTATGATGTAATTTGGACTTTCAGTGCAACATGACAAAAAAGTACACTCTTATTTCAATAAAGGGTTTTGATACTTAGGGTTTACAAAATGTATTTTGCTAAGTATTTCCAGCAAATATAAAACACGGTTTTCAGTTGCCATACATGATATTGCATGAATTTTCATTAGCCATTGCGCTTTTGTCTCAATTATAAAAAGTTTTTTTTAAGTTTTTTAAGCCACATGCGGAACGTTATGAGAACAGAACATAAAGTCAATAAATAATGTTTTGGCAATGTTCAATTACACATTACTACAACAGGAATTACGATAGAAATATATCCGAACGAAATGTACACTACTGACCAAATGTGTTTTGATAAAGCCTCAATGAAGAAATAATCCATGCATCAAGCAAACTGTTGATCTCTAGAGGTTGTTACTATTGTAGAGACCCACACCAAAGGCTTAAGTTGCTCATTATGCAATCTCTAGAAGATATAGTTCTTATGGTAGTGACCATTCTTATTAAATTTTTTCACAAGGAGCACTCAAAGAACGATAGCTTTTTTTTTCTTGTTTCGACTGCCCTCACTAATGCTTATAAATAAATAAGCTACCTTCGTAAAGCTCGAATAAATTATCTCAATATTAAAAAAATGTTGTAAGATTGCTAGTGGTAAGTAATGAATATAAGCTATTATTATATAAATTATGATAAATTCAAGATTTGTTATGAAATTAACTCTGTTAAAACATAATGTCACTTCAATGATTGAATTTGGTTAAAATAAGTTTAACATAATGCAAATAATGTACCATTGTATGTCCATTCGCAAATATCTTGGTGTGTTTGAGTTCCCATGGCCCATAATTGGCCGTATAGCCGTAATCAGTACATATACTTCCCTAAGCTTAGTCAGTAATGGCGCAGCTACAGATCTTCGTCATGCTGGTTTGTGGTGGCTGTGTTCGATTGCCGGTCCGGTCTAGGAATTTTGCGTAAATGAAATTTCTTTGACTCCAATGTCGAAGGGTATGATTGTACTTACCAAACAAGTGTCAAAGTGTATTCAGAACACTTGCGAACAAATAAGAATAATGATTCAAGCAATAAACTTCAAATGCCAACAAACAAAAAGGTACACCTACCTTATATAAAGGGTGTATTCGATAAAAATGGCACACAGAAAATCTTCTGTAACTTTTGAATCGTATGAGTAAAAAACCTAGAAATTTGAGTAGATCTTATCCATAGTGTATTATTTACATCTGCCAAGTTTCATAGTTATACATTCAGTAGTTCCAGTCATGTCGTCGAAACAAGATATTGTCCGTGAGAAAATTTTGTGCACTCACAATCAAAATCCAGGGGCGTCCCACCGGTGGATTGTTAAAAGGCTTGGAATTGCAAATACAACTGTGTCTCGTGTAATAAGAACCTTCAAGGAGCGTCTGAATGTCCAAAGGAAGGAAGGGAGTGGTCGTAAAAGTGGTCCAATGGACAGTAAAATCGCCAGGAAAATCGTACAACAATTCAAGAACCGTCCAAACATGTCAATTCGAGATGTCGCTAAAAAGTCTAAGGTGTCAGTCGGTTTTGTGCAGAAAACCATGAAGCGTGCTGGGTTACATGTTTACAAAGTGCAAAAAGCCCCAAACCGGAATGAAAAACAAAACATCACTGCGAAAACCCGCGCCCGGAAACTTTACACGAAGCTGCTCACCAAATCCGGTTGCATCGTGATGGATGACGAAACGTACGTCAAGGCCGACTTCCGTCAACTTCCTGGGCAAGAATATTTCGTTGCCAAGTCGAAGTTCGATGTTCCGGAAGATGTTCGAAAGAAGAAACTATCGAAATTTGCTAAGAAGTTTCTAATCTGGCAGGCGATTTGCGGATGTGGTGAAATAAGTGCTCCCTTCATCACTTCCGGAACAATAAACGGTGCGATTTACACGGAAGAGTGCCTTAAAAAGCTTCTCTTGCCATTCATTAAGAAGCACAAAGGATCAACTCTGTTTTGGCCTGATCTAGCATCCTGCCACTACGCTCGAAACGTATTGGAGTGGTACCGAGCCAACGGAGTCAATTTTGTGCCAAAGGATATGAACCCACCAAATTCACCGGAATTCGCCAATTGAAAAATTCGGGGGAAATAAAAAAAGGGAATGCGCAAAACCCCCAAAACAAAAAAAAAGAGCGAAAAATAAAAAAAATTGGGTAAAAACAACAAAAACACTGGGAAAATCGGTTGTACAAAATTTGATGGGTGGAGTGAAAAGGAAGGTGCGGGCATTCGGGATGGGAGACGAAATTGAATAAAACAAATGTTGTAAATCAAAACTCATTAGTAGTTCTTTATTCCCTGAAAATTTCAAGAAAATCCGATAATCAGTTTAATTTTGATGAGTATATATGTGTGTGCCATTTTTATCGAATACACCCTTTATTTTTAATTTATTGAAGGCCACTAGAATACAGAGCTGGAAGCCATCATGGCGGATTTGTATCGCATCTTCGAATTTTTGAAGGCACAAATCTAAGAAACTACAACGATTTCACAGGCCAAACTTTAATGACTTGTATGCTGAAGTGCAGCTTGAATTCCTATGATTATTTTTTTTATTCATTGTTGTTTAATCGAGTAGTTATTGTTAAAAAATACTTGGGCAAATAAATCAGCAAACACCCCCCCTTGTTTTATGTGAGTTTTGTCTAGTTTAAAAACCATTAGAAATGTTTATTTTTTGTTTTCACCATATCCGCAGATATTTTTGTTCAATATAATAGCACATATTTATTGTGTAGTACTAATAATCTTTTTTTTTTGTCGCAAAATAAACTATGGCTTGATTCATCTTTGTTAATTTTACTAATCAAAACATATTTTAAAAACGAAGATAAACAGTTGCGAGTTAAAAAAAAAAAAGAATGAACATGTATTTCTATGCATGTATGCTTTATTCTCGAACATTTATCCATGGGCGTTTATATTTTTTGAAGTAGAACACAATATTGGACCATGCATCTGAAGGTGTTTTAAAAATACTGTTGTTATTACACAATTTTGAGTTCATTTATATTTCTCTCTATTTTGATGATTAATGTTTGGTTGTTTTGCAATGTCCATGTTAAAGTTATCCTCGCAATTTTTTGAACAAAAGAAAAATGTTGATTATTCTGACGCTTGCAGAGTAATTGCATCGATGCTTCTTATCTACGTAGTCAATGCAAGTTAAAAATAACGCAAAATTGACAAATCAGCATCTTTTTCATCACGTAATGTATTTAATGAGTTTTTTGCAACACGATTTACAACATGCGAAAGTTTGAAAAATTCTTTTGGAACTCTATAAGAACAGTTTCAAGTTGCAAATCTTTTTCCGATGAATTGTGTGTGATTTTGAGGTTCACAGCCAAAGAAAACTATCCCCAATTTGTTTCAAAGATGGTTTTTTTTTGTCTCTGTTGAAACAAGTTGTGCTACTTGGGTTGCTTACAGCATACCGTCAAAATAGGAAGTACTGCGGGTGCGCATGGTACAATTCATGATAGCGAACAAAGATCGTGGAACTCTCCAACGATGATTATGGATAAGAAAATGCTCCGATCGCTGCGCACTATATTTTGCAACAAGGATTCGGTGAGCCAGCGGGATGCGGCCAGCAAGTTCAATTGATCGAAGTCGTACATCAGTAAGACTCTGAAAAAGGAGGTAATAGTATGTCGAAAGAAAACCAGATCTCCAAAGTACACGGACGAACAAATCAAAACTGTGAATCCAAGTGCTGCTGGATGATCCGGCAATACGGTGGAAAGTCCTTCGTTCTAGACGACGAAAGCTACTTCCCTTCTCCAAGTCCCAGATGCCCAGAAACAACTATTTCTACACCAAGGACAAATCTACAACTCCTCCGAATATTAAGTATTCTAGCACAAGCTCGAACAAAAAGTGATTCTATTCATCGCAATTTCCGATAAGGGGATTTCAGAGCCGTGGTTCAAACCAAGTGGCTAAGCCATCAGCCAGCAAGTCCACCAAACAGAGTGTTCCTTCTTCCCGTTCCTTCAGAAACATCACTCGGTAGGAGACTACGTATTTTTGGTCATCACACTTCTCGAAGAAGTCGCTAACGTTCCTGGAGAGCCAAACTATACCATTTGTGCTAAAAGACTGAAATCTGACTTAGCTGCCAGTGTTGTCTATCGAGGATTTTTTTGAGCTCCACTGTATATAAGGGTAATTGGAAGCCGCACAGCAGATTACGGACCATATGCTAATATTCATTAAGCTAAGTTTTGTAACCGTTCGCAATTTTTGTTTGAAGTTTCTATAAAAACTTTGGTGGCATTAGCGACCACCAGTCTGTTGATTTGCCTGACTCTTTTGAGACAATTCCTCAAGGGAAATCCCCGAACGATTGCTGTAAAAGAAATCAATTGGCTCTCAGATCTTCTAATTCAATCCTTTATTTCACAAACTAATGCATTCGAGTTGGACGGGATTCTGTACAAGCTTCAATGGGAAACTATTCATGGCCATGATAAAAAAGTTTCCACGTACCTGTGCAGGATTTTGTAGCAATGACTGGAGTCCGGTGGTGTGCTGAAGACGGAGGGTTTTCCGACTGATGCCAACACGTTTTCTCCCCGGTGCGGTGTCGGGGACGACGATAGTCTGTTCGACCGTGCTGACGTAGAAATCTTGATGTCATTGAGTTAACGGCGGATTGCCAGTGGGGGGACGCTTTCCCACAAGATAACGGTGTGAGCTCGTGTGCAATGGCCGAATTAAAGGTGCGGAGGGAGTGGTGGCTGGGCGGAAGGCTTCTGATTTGGAATCGTCGCGAGCGTCCGGAATAACTGTTCCCTCGAGTTAGCAGCCCGGTTTCCCTTACGACCCGGCTTCACGTACCTTTCCGTTTTACCGAGCGAGGACTAAAAATGAACTATCAACTCTCGGTTCGGGTTCGATCCTACGTACGATAATTGGCGACGTACGGGAACTGCGCTCTCGGAACCTAACCACCGGGGTTTGTAGTGTGATGGTGGTTTCTACAACAGTTTGGTGACTGTCATGTGAGTTTCACTCGACTAACTTGAACGAACTTCACTTCCCTCCGTTTGGTTACTTCAAAAGGCGGGCCTTAGCGGACACACGAGTACAATTGGTCGGTATGTGACCCACGACGAAATGATCGGGAACCCCAATTCGACTCCGCTGGCCGTTTCAAAATGTCCAGCCCGTACAAAAAAAGCGCCTAAGCGCTGGAAGTCCAACGCGAATGGCGAATGTTAGTTTGATTTTCTACTATTATTCTCTCAATAAATTACCTTTTTCCGTGGTTTCAATCCAAACAAAATCCAAACGAAACAAAGTGAAAATCGCGCAAATATCAGTCACGCTGACGGAAACTTATTCTGGAAAAACAAAAAAAAGATTCGTTTAAAGCACTTCACTTTCAAACCCACTGTTCTCAATCTAATACCTTCGGCAAACTTTGAAGGAACACACGTTCCACTACCCAACAAATCCAATATTTTTACTCGGAACTTAAAGGCCGCGATATTTCTTCTTCTATTGTGCGATACTTCTACTTCTCTTGTGCGATCTACTTCTCTTGTGCGAGTGGTATATTATAATGAACGAGCTTAAGATTTTTTCCCTTCAGGAAACTTTGAAGAACAATTTCTTATTATTTAGTAAAATTCAAATTACGATAGCAATTCGGTGCCTTCTTGGATTCAAACAAATGATCAAAAATGAGCTACCCTGATAAAAAAAAAACTTTAAACGAACGATATCACAAATCCTCCAACCATTTCTTTAATGGTTTGGATGATACCCCAAATTGGTCGTTAAAAAAATAACCATACGAAATTTATTAGGGTATACACTTTCAGGAGCCATTGCTGCACTCACTGAAGTAGTATACCACTTTGCTTAGCCGAGATGCAAACCGCATGAAACATTTCTCCACCGAAGAAAGTCAAGTCGCCAGTCAAAGACAGGTTATATATTGGTCTTGCTTTAGATTTTGAATCGTCAAGCCGACTTAACGAACTCAAGCATTAATTTAATTAAAAAAAATCATCAGCTAATAATAATTAACCTTGAATTCAATTTATATAATCTGCTTAAAAAAATAGAAACGTCAATGCTATTGAATTTTCTTTAAATTTAATTCAAAATATTCATCCAACGTTACAGTTTTAAGACTTGGTCAAACCTTTATGTAAAATAAATCATCAGACTGAACTGCACTTCTTTGATGTTTTTTTCCCGACCCATTCATTCCATTCCCGCTATTTGGTGACCACCAGTTATATGCCGAGATTGAAAAAAAAAAAATTGTTGAACTGTTGAACTTTTAAAAATTTGTGTTATTTGCTAGTAGTTACTAACAGCAACACCTTTATTTTGCTTTATTTTGAAATTGGTGCTTAGTAGAGTTTATGTAAAAAATCTAATCCAGTATTTTGTTGTTATTCACTGAACAACCTTTTTGGTCAGATTGAGAAGATTTCGTTTCAATGTAGCTTTAAAACATATATCGTAAATCAATCAATCTACGTTCATTTTTGTCATTATTGTTTATATTGATCTATTTGTGCATATGTTTTTGAAAAATCGTTAATCTATATTTAGATCTTAATTTAAAATATCCTGTTCCAAACGCTGGTTTAGGTGAAAAATGGAAAAATTTCGGGGGCTTTTTTTTTTTTGGGTTTAAAATTTCCGGGGGTGGGGGGGTTTTTTTTGGGTAAAAAAAAAAAAAAAAGGTTAAGACTTACATGCCTGACCTCTCTTTTAGCAAAAATCTTGATTTTCATTTGCCTGTCATTCTGCGAAATCTAAACCAAATTAGATGCAACCTTTTGAAAACGATTACAAATTTGTCCTTGTTTTTGAAACAGTATCGTACATTCCGGAATTTTACGTAATTCCGGATATAATCAGGGGAACCGTGGGATAAGTACACTTCCCGAAACACTGACCAGGAACAAAACGGTACCAGAACATGGCTTGCGACACCTCAAACTTCATGATTTTGCAAAACAAGATCATTGGGTGTCATTCTGCAAATATTCGGCCATTGTGGCCACTCCTGGCGCCTTCCAGGATCCGGGTTCCACCGGGAAAGTGGCCAGATTTTGAACGGTACCAGAACATGGCTTGCGACACCTCAAACTTTACGATTTTGCAAAACAAGACCTTTTGTGGTCATTCTGGAAAAATTCGGCCTTTGTGGCCACTCCTGGTAGCCCTCCGAGAACCGGGTTTCACCAGGCAAGTAACCAGATTTTGAACGGTACCAAAAAATGGCTTGCGACACCTCAAACTTCATGATTTTGCAAAATAAGACCAGTGGTGGTTATCCTGGATGTACACAGCCGTTATGGCCACTCGCGGTAGCGTTTCTGGAATTGAATTCCTCCTATAAAGTGGCCTGATTGGTATCGGGCACCAAAACATGACTTGCGACACATCAAACAAGACCATTGGTGGTCATTCTGAAAATACTCGGTCATTGTGGTCACTCGTTTCAGTGTTCCGGGAACCCGCTTTCACGGGGAAAGTGGCCAGATTCAGACAGTATCATCAAGGCTTGCACATCCTACAAATCTTATTCCGTTGGGGGAAAGCGATTACATTTAGAAGAGCTTTGCAATAAGTTTTGAAAAAAAAAAAAAAAAAAGGCTTCACATGAAATCTCAGAAAATAGCACGACAGAATCTGCATCTCCAAAAAGTGTAAGCAGTTATAGTAATAAATATATTCACAGCTATTATTTACAAATATTTTCAGGAAAAACCAAAGACATTCAGGCGTAGACAATCTGGATGGTGCTACAGGAAGCTATTCGTGCTAAAAAGACGCACGAACAAGTATCCATTGGCAATATTTTAAAACCTTATTGATATTTGTGCTCACAACTCCTTCCAAACATTTTTGGAGGCAAATCCAACCTACCTTGCTGGAGATCGCAGCAAAAACGGGAATAACTTTACTGGCTATCCACGCAATTAGCATTGGACCATGTCAAAAAGACCAGTTTGTGATCAACATGATAATCGAAAATCAAAAATTTTCTCTATTTGCAAAGTTTGCTTGTAGATTATATTTCTTGTATTCTCAAATTAAAAAAAAAAATCTTTTTTTAAAAAAAAAAAAATTTTTTTTTTTTTTTTTTTTTTTTTATTTTTTTTATCCATTTTTGTGTAATAATTAAAAAAGGGGGAGAGAGAGAACAAAAAGGGGTATATTTTGAAAAAGGGGGGGTGTTGGTGTTGTTAAAAAATTTGGAGCATGAGCATGAGCATGATTGACCGCCCGAGGTTGCTACTCCGTTGTTGCCAGATCAGCTGTTATTACACAGAGAACCAACAGATGATGCTTGGGACTAACATACATCTTCAATGTGTAAAAACTGGTGATCCCAAACTAAGGCAATACCGGCGCCGGCCTCGCCCGAATGCAGGTCAAGAAGGGAATGGGTAGGAATATGTTGACGTGATACTCGCTTTATTGGAAGCCGCGGAATCCACTGCACTTCCACGAGAAATCACTGGGATTTTGGATAACAGGATTGGGTGGCAGCAGGGTTCGTTTTGGTTAACGATAAGCTGTCAAGTGTAATTAGTACCGATTTCCGATTTGAACCGATTTAAACCATAAGGAGACCACAGTAAAAGTGTGATTGTGGTTTTTCATTGGGAAAACAAAGTGATTTTTAATAATGCTAAAAAGCCGATATTGACCGGTTTAAACCAACAGTAAGGATGCTATTGGGGCCACTCACAAAGTGTGATAGTGGTTTTTCATTGGGAAAACAAGGTAATTCATCTCAACGCTTGAGAGCCAACTTGAAGCGATCTACACCAACAGTACGGATGCCGCTGGAGTCTCTTACAAAATGGGACAGTGGTCTATTTGTTCCAAGATAGGATGGCCCGTCGAGCATGGCGAACGAATAATTTGGATCACAATTAATTATGTACCTCACCACCGACCGATCTTACCCGGCGAACCACGACTTCTGATGCTCACTCGATCACTCGCGCAACGAACAATAGACAAAACACTACGCCCGATAACAAAATATTGCGGAACAAAGTATCGACGCAACCGATTCAACCGATTCAACCGATGGTCGACGCAAACCTATTAAAAATAGATTTTATTAATATAGATACAATGGGTAACAATTACCTGTCTTGCTCCACGTCCTTGAGAGCACTTACTACCTCACGAGTCGCCTGTACCCAACTCCGTATGTTTCCGTCCAGTTCCCGGTACATTCATTCATCTTTATGCCTAACTGAAGTATTATTACTTCAAAGCATGGTTGACAAACCTGCCAAATCCCGCAATCATGAACCTAGAAGTCCTTAGAAAGCTCCGTCCTCCGGATCTCATCCAACGACGCCGGATCTCGATGACCAAGCCGACGGTGCCTCCTTGCCCAGCCGAGCTTCCTCTGCAACTTTCAACGCGAACAAATTTTCTTGCGGTTCCGCCAGAGCCACTGCTTTGCCTTGCGCAGACAAAGTTTCACGTTTCGAACGACTGAATTCCACGTTCTCTTCACGAGCTTTCTCAGCGATATGAGTCGTCTTTGAACGGAATATCCGCCAAACTATATTGGTCGTTCACATATTTCACTGTGCCTTCTCAGATTCCAACGGACATCGTCTCTGATCCGTCGGCCAGAACAACCTTCACTGGCGCACTCGTGTCTAATTTGTCGAAGATCGACTTACAGTTTGTCATGTGGCCGGAACATCCACCTGGATCTTGATCCAAGGTCCACAACACTTTGATTCAGCTACAAAACAAATCGCCGAATCACTCTCGTCTGCCTGCTTTGCTTTTGCACTACCGGATTTCAATTTCGCATCGCACTTCACATTAATGCCACTCGGGCCGCTTCAGGACTGCTGCAGACAGTTTAGGCGCAAATGTCCCGGTTTACCACTGGTAGCACACTTTCTCACTCTTCTTCTTGCTGCGCATCTTCATCACCTTCTCACCGCTATCGCCCGAATGCTCACGCTCACGCCGACACTGATATTCATCAAGGAGCCTCTGCTTTACCAGCTCACTTCGGTGACGAACTAGCCCAAATTTCTCAATCATTTTCTTTACCGATCGATACACACGAGAACGAAAAACACGAGCAAATTTCTGCTAGCCTCGCACACACCACTACCGAATCGCGCACTACTCCAGTCAGCTCTGAGATAACACGCACACTAATTCATGCGTGCGGTGCCCCGCAGCTCTTGTCGAATGCAACCACCGAAAAAACTGTACCAAGCCGACCCACGCCGAACACTTTTCGCGCACTGATGGCTTTCACCGAGTACTTCTGTCCCGGAAAACAATTTTCTCTTTCTTAGTCGCTGGGTTCATTACCTGTTGGACAACAGAGTGGACCGACGGCTACCCAAATGCCCAGCGGAATACCGGAACAACTCCGGACACTAAGTTTCGTGATAAACGGGAAAAACTTTGCACACACGGAACCGTTTGCTTACATCATACCAGAAAACTACGATTTCAATTGCAGCGAAAAACACGACGACCGATTGTGTCGCTGTACAGTGAACGACCTGTCGCAAGCCATGATCTGGTACCGTTCAAAATCCGGCCACTTTCCCTGTTCCCGAAAGGGGTCAGGGGGGGGCCCAAATGGCCAAAATTTTCCAAAATAACCAAAAATGGGTTTTTTTCCGAAATTATGAAGTTTGTGGTGTCGCAAGCCCTGTTCTGGTACCATTCAAAATCTGGCCACTTTCCCGGTGGAACCCGGTTCTCGGAAGGCTACCAGGAGTGACCACAATGGCCGAATATTTTCAGAATGACCACCAATAGTCTTGTTTTGCAAAATCATAAAGTTTGAGGTGTCGCAAGCCATGTTTTGGTACTGTTCCAAATCTGGCCACTTTCCCTCGGAACCCGGTTCCCGGAAGGCTACCAGGGGTCGCTACAATGAATATTTGCAGAATAACCACCAATGATCTTGTTTTGCAAAATCATGAAGTTTGAGGTGTCGCAAGCTATGTTCTGGTACCGTTCAATATCAGACCACTCTCCCGGTGGAACCCGGTTCTCGGAAGGCTACCATGAGTGGCCAGAATGACCGAATATTTCCAGAATGACCACCAATAGTCTTGTTTTGCAAAATCATGAAGTTTGAGGTGTCACAAGCCATGTTCTGGTACTGTTCAAAATCTGTCCACTTTCCCTGTGGAACCCGGTTCCCGGAAGGCTACCAGGGGTGGCCACAATGGTCGAATATTTCCAGAATGGCCACCAATGGTCTTGTTTTGCAAAATCATGAAGTTTGAGGTGTCGCAAGCCATGTTTTGGTACCATTTTGATCCTGGTCAGTGTTTCGGGAAGGGTTCTTACCCCACGATTCCCCTAAATATATCGGAACTACGTAAAATTCCGGAATGTCCGATACTGTTTCAAAAACTAGGACAAATTTTTGATCGTTTGCAAAAGGTTGCATCCGATTTGGTTAAGATTTCGCAGAATGACAGGCAAATGAAAATCCAGATTTTTGATAAAAGAGGGGTCAGACATGTAGGTGTAACAAATCATTGGCTCATATTTTTAACAAAAAAGGGGGGATTGTTCACTTTTAGGGGGGGTAAAAAAAATTTTTTGGGGGGGGGGAAAAAATATGTTGTGTGTAAAAAAAAGGGGGGGGAAAAAGGAAAAAAAACATATTTTAGCCGAATATAAATAAATTTTTTTTTTTTTTTTGTTTTTTTTTGAAAAAACTAGGTATTAACGTGTTAAAAATGCATTTTTATAATTTATAATTTATTTATATGATCAAATGCTTTTTTTTCTCTCCTGTAACGAAAACACTTACAAATCACTGTACCATGCAGTGATCAGGTAAAAATAATTAATAATGATGTTTCATGTGTAACAATTGAGAAGAATCTTATTCTAACCTTTGATTTAGTGTTGATACTATGTGTTTTAACTGAAATTGCTAAGATGAAATTCGATAATAACGAAATAATTACAATAATATGCCAGGGGGTCCATTATACGCACAGGGTCCATTATACGCATACAATCCCTAGGTATGACTTCTTCTGTATTCATTTTTTACCAGGAAGGAACCCTTCTTGATATTGCTTCGCTATCCTCATGATCCCAGTCAAACAATTTCATATGCGTAACAAGTGGTTAAATTTGCCCAGATAAATTCGGTAACCCCTCTATTTGAATGCTGAATCAAATCGAGATTCTTTTCCTTACACAGTGTTTGTAACAAAATGTATTTAACCGTCTATCGTTGGTATTGTGTGGCAGAAAATTCAAGTGTAAGAGAACATTACTTCAAGTACACTTCTTTCATTTTTCCCCTCGATCGGTTGTCGTTTTCGCTGGATACTTGAGGCAGAAGAAATCACTTATGTTATGTGGCATGTGAAGGATACTTCAAAGTGCGCTTCGAATACTTAAAATAGATCGTTTGCCAGTGAATGCAGAATAAGTGGGTATCCCGCATGCCGTTGATTCGTTTAATACTTGCCTAAAGGATGCTGTCGAGATTCGTCCAAATAGCCGCAAGGAAACGATTTTTATCCCCCTTCGTGGTTTTGTGTCCACCAGCAAACGGAAATTGATGTTTCCTAATTAATCATTGTTGTGGATTGAGCGGAACAGTTGCAGTGCAATTTAACTGGAAGTGTGTTCGAGAATTCCTTTCTTCCCAACTATTTTCAGACTAGAATAACCAACTGCAAATTGGTTTTCAAGTTTCTTAAGATAAACTTTCATTTCAAAAATGATCTAATAGGATTTTTCAAATAACGAAGACAAGCTGCATACATTCCGGGGTAAAGCAATTCGTCCCGCTTTGATTCATAATAATCTTACGGTATATTTGCTAGAATAACATTAGAAGTTTTCTGACTCGAAAAAAGAAGGACTTTTATTATTGGATATTTTGTATGTAGAACATGTAAAACATACATTAAAATTCGTTTGAAGAAATTCGAGAAAAAAAACAAACTTACAGCATTGCATAAAAAAGTATTTTGTGTAAAATCTCTAATGGCATTTTTCTTGAAACCATATTTCAGTCAATGCCAGAGATATCTGCTAGCATGCATATAGACAGATTAGGGAAGGTTAAAGGGTAAAGATTTTATTCAAATGAACATTAAAATGTCAGTAGTTACTAATATATGTTACCGAGACACTTATTGATACAAAAAAGGAGATCATTCCAAAGATTTTGTGTCCCTTTTTTTTCTGTGAAAAAAAAACGGAATATTATTACCGGAAAAATACCCTCCTTTTATTATTCATGCAGCTTTTTTATGCAGCAAAATTAGGCGGCAAATACATCCTAAACAAATCAAGAAGACGCAAAACAGTTTTTGACATGTCAAGTATAAACATTTTCCTACTGATGTTTGACGCTACAGGTAGCATGTTACATCTAAGCACATGAAGATATTTACTTATTTTTGACGGATACACCATTTTCATCTAAAATTTGTAAGTTTTTTCCCGCTAGCCTTGGTTGCCGTTGACATTTCACTACGGTTAATTTTTAATGGTACTGCTTTTATAAATTTGTACCTTTTCAATTTGTTTTATTCTGACGGGACTCGCACGAGCTTAGAGACAAGGTTGGTTTTATCGGATTTTTTATGGTTATGGTTTTTCAATACGTTTGGCTTGTATGATAAAAAAAAAGTGGTTCTACCACTATGATTATACTACTTTTAGTTTCAAACATTAACGTTCAATTAAAACTTAAGATCATAAATATTATGAGAAATTTCTAAATTCATCTCTCTTTTAGTGGAACTTTGCAGAGATTTTCATGAAAAAATAAATCTTGTTTCTGATTGATGAAATTGATTTTGATAAGGATTACCGTTCAGCATAATCCTGCTTCCAAAAATATGCTTTGCATAGATGGTATTTTTTATTTTACTAAAAATCTATTTTGAAACATTCTATAGGCTCCGATCGATCATGGACTTGCTTTTTTAGTAATTATAGATGTGAGAACGTGAATCCTTCTGACCATGAGCAAGTTGAGGAGTTCAATGATTAAATGAAACGAAATATTTTTCTCATATGAAAATGCCGTAACGTTTTTCTCCTGATGACATTCCTATTAGATTTATGCTGCTATCTGCGTGTCGCTTACGTTTACTGCGTTTCTCCGTCCTTAAAATTATGAACCACAAATAAATGTACGTAGCAACTCTACTTCTAATGCTCAGATGTTCAGTTTATGTTGCAATCTAAAGGTGTGATCATCACGCATTAATGCCTTTTTCCTCTAGAGTAACCCTACTTTTCTTGCAGCATTACGTATGACGACGATTCTATGTGGGGGTGGTATATAATGAAATATGTTCGTGTTGTATTCGATTAGAACGTTCACCGAAGTTAAAGTTTGTGTTTTATACATAACGTGTGCTTTATGTCATAGCTGCATAAGCCTGCCACTACAAAAAGAACGAAAAGTCTAGTGTCTCTGTTGTATAACAACTTAATTACGTGTGGATTGCATTATTACATGAAGCTCACAATTATGTGCCAGCCTTAATGGTAGTTAAATTGAACTTAAATTTAAACAAAATTATTTTGCGTACCTCCTAACAAATTGGCCAAATATCTCTTCTTAAGTAACAAACCTTTTTCAAATGTTTTGAAATTGGAAATATCTTCTCAACATCATGGGATTCAAGTAGTGAACTGCTAGCAGAAACTGCTGTTCACTACTGGGATTCCATGATGTTTAGAATATATTTCCAATTTCAAAACATTATAATTTAAATTTGGCGCACTGTACGCAATACAAACATAATTTATTAGTACTTTTTTTTAAATCTTAACTTCCGCATTATCGCGTCATTGAACTGAGAATTTGACACGATTGCACCTTGTTGTAAAGTGTCACTTCTAAAATAAATAAGAAACAAAAACAAAACAAAAAAATACTGAGGCAGAACTAAATAAAATATAAAAAAAAAAAAAAAGAATCTACTGCTTGCTAATTTTTCTGGTCTCAGTTTTTATGTTTTAGGACAACATGTAGCTTTTTTAAGTCCACATATAGACACATGAAAGGCTGTGGTAATAATCGGCATCTACTGTACTGCCTAATTTGATGTTAATTAAATGTAGGTAAATGTATTCTTCTTGAGCTCACGTGCGACATAATTTAGTCACAATTTGTATTTCCCCCACGTGTAACACATTACGCTTGGTATAATGGAATAAATACTAGCTGTTAACTATCCACATAACAGACTTGGATATTTTTCTTGCCTTGTGCAATGTTTCCTGCTAGATTCTCCAATAGTAAATAGTATGATATTTCCTGCTTTTCTAAATCCAGTTTTTTCACTGCGATTCATTTTTCATCATACTTCAAGCTGCGATATCTTTTAATTCGATCGTGTGTTGGGGACCCGCTAATACATGTATGTTTCCAGAATTGCGCTTTTTCGTTTGTTGCTGCTGTCCCTCACACAGTATTGAATTTTGTGCGTGTAATTTAAGAAGCATTATGTCAACCCTAAAAGGCATTCTATCCGAAGCATTAGATGTGTTGACTCTGATATTCACAGCCGTACCGCTACACCAATCTATGCTGTACGAATGCAGGAAGCCAAAGCAGGAGAGTGTCCTTATCTGGTCGATCTTTAATACCAATGCGGTACAAATTTGTGGCTGGCACTGTACAAGCCTTTATTGTTATTATCAATAGAAACACAGCACATAAAGAGGGTTTAAGAACAGTACGGTCGAGTGCCGGGTGCCACCGTATTTCAAACCTTTGCACTAGCTCTGAGGCACCTAACATGGTTTCGATGTGTTTCTTGGCTCCTTCTCCAGTCAGGTGTGACGAGCTTCTTTTGTAAGTCAAGGACTTCACAATGAGCTAAAAGTCATACCAGAAAAGCCATAAATTTAGCGCCGTTAAATTGAGGAGGTTTAATTTTATCAGCCAAACTAAGAAAAACAAAAGAAATAAAATTCAGATAACAGTTTTCATTTGGGGAAGCTGCAGAAACGCAAATAAATCGAATATCTTGGAGCGTTCCGTGTCAAACACAAAGCAAGAGAGGGTGAAGACTTAGTTATCGGCGGGCAACTTTTCCTTGAGTATTTTATATATCGCACCATTTACCGCACCGCACCTTCAGCCATTTCCATGTTCCGCCTTTATTCCGCTATCATAAAGCCACCGTCATCGTGAAACGCCATTTATTTCAGTTCTAACTTATATAGAAATTTATCTTAAATCGCGGGCAAGAAATAACGCGTCAATCAACCCTTTAAAATTTTAATTTCCCATCCCCCAGAATAAACATCGCAATATTACGCTTCGGTATGGAAGTTGATTCAAACGAGAAAAGTTTTGGTGCTTATACGCATCATGCTTTTCACTCTCAAGAAGGTGAAACGAAAATGGCTTAGCCCCATTAATTAGTTTATTTTTTTAATCGTATTGATTTGTATGCTTGGAAAACAAATCATATTGTGTTTTATTTTTATCTTATCTTAAATGTTTTTTTTATTGACATCGGTGGTCAAATAAACGATGTTTTTTGAGAAGCGTTCAAATGATCCAAACTGATCCAATAACTTTTCATGAAGGTGGTTTTGTTTGTCAACGAAGCAATTTTCCAAATTTAAATTTTTTAACATATTTTTGTTGAACTACCCGTTATTTGGAAATAAATATTACTACAATAACGGAAATGTAATTCATTTATACCGTGTTGGACTGAGCGACAGTTCACAGAGATACGTGGACAACGTAACCAGGACGCAGATCACATTATTTCCAATAAATCCAATAAATGTGTAATGTACGGTTCGAGATATTTTGGCTCTACGTGATCTGGAGTTTATGAAACTCATTTATGTGTTTTTAACTAACATTAGCCTTAGGTTGTAGTTTGTTTAACCTGTATGTTTACTTTTAGTTTTTTTAATCTGTGTTTGTGTTTTTTTCTCTCAAAAATGTTCAAGTCAAAAGAAAATCAGTTGTATAGTAATAAGTTTTAAGACAATTTGGAATTTAAAATAAATGTGTTATGTAAACCATATTTCAAATCCCGGCTCATCTTCCCATCCGTTAAATTGCTATTCCCATTAACCTCGAGACGGCCGCGAGTAATCGGTTCTATCCCCCTAACTTTAGTTTTAAGATTATTGATGTATATCAAAATGAAAACTTGGCTCTGTAAAGTTGATTCGATTGCGCTAGTACAAAAAAAGACGGAAATGTAAGCGTATTTTAGCACATAGGATAAGTTGAAAGATATGCAAAAATAAATTCAATCAAACACATCTTTTGTCGACTTGCGAATGTGTCAGTTTCAGGAGACAACATTTTACGCGAAATCCTTGTTTACGCTCCCCGACTTTTTACAAAGATGCATTACGTCTCGTGTAAAACTAATAATTTCTACGTGTGTAGACATATCTGACATATTGTTTACCTTCAGTGTTCTCTATGTTGTGTATCTTAAGAAGTGTCTTTCATGAAGCCGTGGAATATATTTACTATACAGTATTCTACGAGCAACATTACCCCTTTTCGCCAGAGTAAATTTAATATAACACGAGGACAATGTTTAGAAAACATTGTGTACATTTGATGTTTATGTGAATCGGTATTCAGTGAAATTTTAATTCTACACTACACTACACATTTTTCATTCATTTTCCGCACAACTGCTACGAAATAATTGGGAAATTAAATGTTTTCAAAATTAATGCTTCAGAAAATTATTTCATATGTTGTCAAACAGTGCAAAGCGAAGTTACGTTGGTGTGGTCGAAAAATATCTCATATCTCTCAATTCAAAGGGAAGTAATGGTTATTCGTCCCGGCCCATTTGTTGTTGGTCTCTCTATATATATATATATATATATATATATATATAAGATCCAGCTCGTCACCCTGGCGTGACGAATCAGCCTCAGGCTTAAAGTCATGTTACACAAAATTTAAGAAAAATGTTTAAAGCAATATTTCCTTGTCAATCAGAAGACGTATACTCAGAAAAAATATCTTTGAAATTTAATTACTTTGAAAATGAACACATTTCTGCTCCACCGATATCCACTGTAGAGCATTCTTAAAGAAAAAAAAAAGTGAACCTAATACATGTCAAAATCGATCGTACTATCTTATTTTGCAAACACTGTTATCTCAATATTTATGGTTGAATATCTAAAAACAAAATTGTACGCCAAAATTTAATATGATGAGAGATGGTTGATTTGTACAATTTTTTTTAACTAGCAAAAGTTAAATCGTTTTTAATAGCACGCACGCGTTTAATTCTCTTATCATAAATTTTAACAGAGATGTCTTCAATTATTCAATTCCTCAAATTAAACATGAATTAAATGTTCAGCTGTTTGTTCTTCGTCTATCTACTCAGAGAATGTACATCTATGTTCACACATGTTGCAAATAAGTTAAAATGAGTTCAATGCAACTCAATTAAGCCCTAATCAAGTTACCGGAACCAATTATCATGGTTGTGTATTGCTTGGGTAAGGATTCTAACTGCAATGAATAATACGGTGTCATCAGCAAAAAATATATAAATCGTAAAATCGTTAGACTCGTCGCATGTCAATGATATATAGAATAAATAAAATGGGCGCTACTACACTCTCTTTCGGTACACCGAGGCTGTTCTCCATTGGGCACTTGTGTTTTGTCGAACAAATAGCTTTCGAACCATATAGAATACTGGCAGAAAAAAACTGCTCACTAGATAATTTGATTGCCTTCTTCATACCCATCTTGTATCGATACAAATATTTAATGTCTATTCAATAACTATGTAGATTTTTCAGAGTGTTCCCAATCTGCGTGTAAGAAGCTACAATTATATTTGAATAAATATAATAATTTTAAATTCAATGCAATTCAATGCAAAATTTTGACTAACAGAAAAAAGGTGCTAACATGCCATTTTTTTATTGTACCTCGATCTGTATTTGCTTCTTGACTGTCACAGCTTGCGTTACCTATCGAAAGATGTCGGGACTCTTTCTGTTGTTTCTGTTCGGCGTGGTTTTTATTTCGTTCGAACGCTGCAAAATTGATTCCAAGCAAATTGCCTTATCTGTACGTAAACTCATCCAGAGAGATTGTCAAGAGATTGCGGAAAACTGCAACCATGTACGCTATTAGTTATACTGGTGTACGTAAAATTAGCAAAAACTGCCAAGAAAGTTGGGACGCTAGTGGAAACGGCTCACAACCCAGCGTGAATCGGCCGTTGAATATATCAGAATGTACAGTGCGCTTCAAGCTACAAGAGTCGGGCTTAAAGAGCAAGCTGACAATGCGTCGCCCGTTGATTCAAAGCGAGTGAGGCAGCTCGCATTTGCTAAACAGTTCGCGGAATAGCCTGTTGTGTTATGGAAACAAGTTCTATGGACCAACGAGAGGGTCGCTTGGTCGGAAGTTGGTAATTTGGTGAAAATCGATTGCATAATTAGACCTGTGCGCCGATCTATTTTGAATCGGCGGTGGCGTTTATGGTATTTTCAAACGGCGGCGTGGATCGACGCGGGCATAAATTATACCCTCAACATTTTCTTATGTGTATCCCTAACTGTTTGGCTTTCTCGTGCACTGTAAAGACCATAGGATCACTCCAAGTCTTATATTTTGATAGAAGGCCCGGATATCCATTGTGTTATATGACTCAGGTCGATGAATTGACGTGTGTATGTGTGTATATGTAAGTGTGTGTACAAAGTTATGAGACTTAACATGTACATGACATGAATGTACAAGATATTAGAGAAGCATTGAATAAATTAGATGTATCGAAAGGACGTGGACCTGACGGTATTCCACCCGTATTTTTAAAAAACTTAGCGTAAGAATTCACAACTCCATTGTTTTGGCTTTTCAATATGTCGCTTGAATCTGGCATTTTTTCCAAATCATGGAAGAGCTCCTACCTAGTACCAATATTTAAAAACGGCAAAAAATCTGACATACGCAATTACCGTGGAATTGCCATTATTTCATGCATTCCTAAGCTTTTTGAAGCAATAGTTAATGAAAAGGTGTTCTATCAAATCAAAAACAGGATTACTAACAACCAACATGGGTTCTACAAAGAACGTTCAACTAATACAAATTTACTAGAATTCGTTAACTACACGTTGATTGCAATGGATAGCGGAAACCACGTAGAAGCTCTCTATACAGATTTCAGTAAGGCATTTGATCGGATAGACATTCCCATGCTACTATTCAAATTACAAAAACTGGGTATTGAGCCAGGTCTTCTCAAATGGCTCAAATATTACCTAACTAACCGCCAACAAAAAGTAAGATTTTAAGGAAAGGAATCAAATCCTATTCAAGTCTCCTCAGGTGTCCCCCAAGGATCCCATCTAGGCTTTCTTTTGTTTATTCTTTTCATAAACGATATTTCATTCATTCTTAAAACTGTAAAAGTCTTAGTATATGCCGACGATACCGTATAAAGCTCTTCCTTGAAGTAAGAAACAAAGAAGATTACAAGATATTTCAAGAAGAAATACATATTTTCTATACCTGGTGTAACAAAAGCCTTTATCAATTAAATGTTCAAAAATGTAATGCGATAGCATTTATCAGAAAACAAGACACACCTGACATTATGATCACTCTAGAAATCAGTCTGTAGGAAAGTGCACAAGAATTCGTGTTTTAGGAGTTATGTTGGATTCTAAGCTAACATTCATTGACCATTATAATACAATAATTAACAGAGCTAATAACATGCTGGCATTTATAAAACGCTTTAGTCATAGTTTTAACTAGAATATTGTAGTGTAGTCTGGTCACCTTTTTCAGTCATCCATGAAGAGCGAATAGAGTCTGTACAAAAACAGTTTTTATTGTTTGCATTACGTAAATTAGGTTGGGAAAGATTTCCTCTCCCACCCTATGAAGCTCGCTGTAGGCTTATCAGCATGCAAACACTAAAAAAACGTCGAGAGTTTGCAAAAGTTTCGTTTGTTAGTGGCATTGTTTCGCATCGCATTGATTCAGCAGAGCTGTTATCAAAATTAAATTTTTACATACCCTCCCGGCAACTGCGCAATCGGAATATTTTTATCACAAATCATTATCGCACAAATTACGCTAAATTTGAACCTCTGAATCAGATGATGGCAACCTACAATTTACATAGCGATACAATCGACTTTACAATTACAAAATCCAAATTGAAGCAAAATTTCAAAGCTCTACGCTAAAGAAGAACACGCCATATAAATATTGTAAACCAGGCGCTGCTTAGTCTAATGTTGTGTATTTTATAACCTCGATTATAACTAGAATTAGGAACAAAATGTAACAAGCGGTCTACTTATGATTGACGACAATAAATAAATAACAGAATTTAGAATTTGTTCATAAGATGTCGACGTGGAATTCGGCTTATGTCTTTATTACTAAACTGAACCAAAACTGTTTTTTCAGCGTTCAGAGTTCAATTGCCAAGAGGCGCCTGAAGACCTGAATGTGCTTAGGCCTGTGTTTGTTTGTTACCTAAAAGGTTCTTTGTTACCTGAAAGGTTATTAATTCCTACTTCGTTTGAAGGTAGTCGAATTGTTGTGTTGTGTAGTGAGTTGTTTTTGTGATGTAGGTAAAAATTTAAACAGCCACGAATATCCGTTTCCTTGATCGTAGTTAAGCAATTTTTTGGAATTGTGTTTGTGGATTGCTATGCTTTCCGCAATCCTTGGAAACTAAATGTAGCAGTTTCCAAGGATTTGCGTAATGTCTTAAAATTTGTATGTTATTTAAGTTTAAACAACACTGAAGAAGTCTGTAAGTCGCAGATGAAATAGGCGTGTCTGTCAAAAGATAAGCTTTCTCTAGTGAATTGAAAGGAATTTTCTCGCGTTTACTAGTGATAATTTGAAAAAAGTGTTTCAATGTTTTATTTTTTATTTTTTTAAAAGTGATCAAATGAGGTGTTAATTTTAAACTCTCCTAGATTCCCAATCACAATCGTTCTACTAATACGCTCAAAAAAGTTTTTTCAAGTCGTGTTTTTAAAATAAAAAAAGTGAAAGTGAAAAATGGCAACCAAGCTTAAATTGGAGCAGAATAATTCATCGAGTTGAAGAAGAACATCGCAGTTCTACCCAAGGATATCGCGTTCTTAAATGTTAAAACTGCTACGAATACCCAAATAAATAAAACATGGAAATGGATCTATTGCATATCAGTGTTAAAGCATGTTATAAACCGTTCTCCAGAGCAATTCTCACAAGAACAACTACAATTACTTAAAATCTAAAAATCTAAAAATCTAAAAATCTAAAAATCTAAAAATCTAAAAATCTAAAAATCTAAAAATCTAAAAATCTAAAAATCTAAAAATCTAAAAATCTAAAAATCTAAAAATCTAAAAATCTAAAAATCTAAAAATCTAAAAATCTAAAAATCTAAAAATCTAAAAATCTAAAAATCTAAAAATCTAAAAATCTAAAAATCTAAAAATCTAAAAATCTAAAAATCTAAAAATCTAAAAATCTAAAAATCTAAAAATCTAAAAATCTAAAAAAAAATCTAAAAATCTAAAAATCTAAAAATCTAAAAATCTAAAAATCTAAAAATCTAAAAATCTAAAAATCTAAAAATCTAAAAATCTAAAAATCTAAAAATCTAAAAATCTAAAAATCTAAAAATCTAAAAATCTAAAAATCTAAAAATCTAAAAATCTAAAAATCTAAAAATCTAAAAATCTAAAAATCTAAAAATCTAAAAATCTAAAAATCTAAAAATCTAAAAATCTAAAAATCTAAAAATCTAAAAATCTAAAAATCTAAAAATCTAAAAATCTAAAAATCTAAAAATCTAAAAAAAAAATCTAAAAATCTAAAAATCTAAAAATCTAAAAATCTAAAAATCTAAAAATCTAAAAATCTAAAAATCTAAAAATCTAAAAATCTAAAAATCTAAAAATCTAAAAATCTAAAAATCTAAAAATCTAAAAATCTAAAAATGATAAAAATCTAATAATCAATCTAAAAATCTAATAATCAATCTAAAAATCTAAAAATCTAAAAATCTAAAAATCTAAAAATCTAAAAATCTAAAAATCTAAAAATCTAAAAATCTAAAAATCTAAAAATCTAAAAATCTAAAAATCTAAAAATCTAAAAATCTAAAAATCTAAAAATCTAAAAATCTAAAAATCTAAAAATCTAAAAATCTACAAATCTTAAAAATCTAAAAATCTAAAAATCTAAAAATCTAAAAATCTAAAAAATCTAAAAATTTAAAAATCTAAAAATCTAAAAATCTAAAAATCTAAAAATCTAAAAATCTAAAAATCTAAAAATCTAAAAATCTAAAAATCTAAAAATCTAAAAATTTAAAAATCTAAAAACCTAAATATCCAAAAATCTAAAAATCAAAATCTAAGAATCTAACTTTACTGTACACGTACGACCTGGAAATTCAAAGTGCCTGATGGTTTCCAAAAACAAGGGCCATGAAATCGTTTCAAAAGCCCATGTCAGATTAAAAAAAACAGCAACAATTTAAGCTTCTCTCTAAAAAACATTTCTTACCATTTTGCTAAATTTTACGATGTTTTACAAAAATGACCTTCAACACATCTCGATCGTTCTGGTGCAATAAATTTCGTACTGTTTGTAAACGTTAAAAACATTTTAATACGTGATGTTGCCAAACAGTACGATGTTTCGCAAAGTCATGTCCAGAAGGTCAAGGCGAGAGCTGGATTACATGCATACAATGTTCAAACTTCCCAACCCGGGATGGACGGCAGCAATCTGTTGCCAAGACCCGTGGTAGGAAGGAGATGGCTACCAGCTACAGTTGCTGTGTGATAGATGACGAAACATACATCAGAGCGGACTTCCAACAAAGTGGATGATCTTTTCAAATAGAAGAAAATGTCAAAATACGCATAGAAATACCTCATTTGCCAGGCTATCTTCACCTGTGGAAAGCGAAGTAAATTTTTTGTCACAACAAGCACCATCAACGGTGAAATTAACAAGACTGAATGTCCCCCAAACGACTATTGCTCTTCATCCACAATGTGGAAAGCTAGAATGGGATGAGACTAAATTATTTTTGTCCCCAAGAACATTACCCGCCCGACTACGTCCAACGGGAAAAATTAAATTGCATCCTTTGACATGACGTAGGAAGTGGATTAAAAATGAGTCTCAAAATATTTATTTTTGCTGGATCTAGGGAGCATAAACATGTATCAGTTCAAGTCAGAACCCTTAAACATAATAGTAATAAGCAATACTTTCGTGTTCACCCATTATAGACAAAATATTCATTAAATCTACACGCTATGATTTGTGCTGATTGTTTTCATGTACCATTGCAGATTTTGTATTGCGGTTTGCAAATACTACGATTTTAAATCTTTTTATACCTCTTAACTGTTGTTATGATGCAGATCAATTTTCCTTTGAATATATTCACATCGACTTTGCCTTTTTTATTGAGAAAATATGTTTCGCACTTATTTGTACCTGTTCAAACAGATATTACTATTCTTTATACAAAAATCCAAAAAAATTCCAAAGTTTTTCAAAATGTCATGATATTGCAAATTCTGGTACACCATAATTACCGATCTACATGTCACGTACAACTGTAAAGCTTAAGAACCAGTTGCCGTTTCAAACCTCGTTTAGTTGAAGCTTGACTTGAACTGATTATTTAGCTTAAATAGCAACGGCGCCAGTGTGTCTCTAATGTGAAAAACAAATACTCACATCATATCCCGGAAAACTATTTTATATTTGTCACATACAACCTTGATCAAAAACTTCCCGGAATCAGCACCGTGTGGCTCTCTCAGTCAAATGATTTGAGTTTCGATTTTTTAGGTTGTCATTTGTCATTGACATTCTATGAAATTTTACCAATTGAGTACATCTGCGATTGTGTGTGTACTCGATTTTGTACAATTCTCAAAATGGAATTGAATTTGAAATAACGAGTTTGTATTAAATTTTGCGTTACAAGCGGTTCAATGATGCGACGACATTGCAAATGTTAGATAAGTGTTTCGGCAACGATACCTTGAAGAAAACAGCAGTAGCACGAACGTTTCAGAAGTGACCGTTAGTCCGTGAACGTGAACGGCCTCATGGCCGTCGACATCGAAAACCGACGAAAACATCAACAAAATCAAAAAATGGATGACCGTATACCGCAAATTGACCAACAGAGAGATGGCAGAGGAGTTGAAAATTTCTTTTAGATTCGTTCAAGACATTTTGGTTATTGATTTGGGCCTCAAACGTGTCGCTGCGAAGCTGGTGTCGAAAAACCTGAATTTCAAAAAGAGACTGCGTTGACGGCAAAAAAACATGATTTTTAAGGCCAAATACCATTCAGCAACCACCCAATTCACCTGATTTGGCTCCCTGCGACTTTTTTTTTTTTCTATTCGGTTGACTCAAGATACTTTTACGCGGAACGCGTTTCAGCACCCGAGATGAGATCATGGAAAAATCGAAGATGGCTGTGATGGCCATACCACAAACCGAATATGAAAAATGATTCGAGGATTGCATCAAATGTTGGCATAACTGCGTTGCAGTCGATGGGGAGTACTTTGAAGAGGACAGCATCGATTTTGATGTAAAGTCTTGTATTTTTAATTTTCTAAATAAATTCCGGGAACTTTTTGATCAAGGTAGTACTTGCATGTAATTGTATGCGTTTCTGATAACAAGATTTAAAATAGACGGTTTTCTTCTACATTCAGGTATAATTCTACATAGTTTGTAGATGACCTGTCAATATTGAACTTCAAGATATAGAAATGACTCAAATTGGTTGCTATTCAGTAAAATGCAGGCTGACACAGAAAATATATACTTTTTTTGATACAAGAAGAATACACCAAGAATATGGTGCATATTTAACATTTACTTGATTTACTTTGAAGTCAAGCAAAAACATCAGCACATTGATATTACAACAGAAAAATAGAGAAGATGTTTTCCGTTTCGTCATACGTGAGTTGTAATTAAATCCTTAGAATCAATTTTCTTGTGACAATCGTGTGAAAATATCAATAATTGTTTTTATTCAGGACCATCCAATGGGAATTATTATTCTTGTGGATAAATCCAACGGTACATATTTTAATTTTATCCTGCCTCATTTTTCATCGTAGTTGTTTTTGTTGATGAATTGCAGGTGATGTGATTAATGTTGCTGCTTTAGGATTGCTCAAGTTCCTAGAAAATCGAAGTACCGCACGGGTATTTTCTTAGACCACATAAAATTTTGTTCCCTTTTTTCTACAATAGTTCTCTAACTACGTAAATATGGACTATTGGAAATTTTTCCTGTTGAAATATCGGTTTGTTTTAACTGGAACCATTCAAGAGGCGAAAAATAGAATGCTCTTTTTGATGTGTGAGAAGCAGCTGAGAGAAATAAATGAAAAACGTTACCGAAAAGACATAAACTGAACGAAAACCATTAAAATGCTATGAAACGAGTCAGTCTTCAGATCACCTCTGCGTCCTAGCCCAAGAAAAAGTGCAGTAAAAATTTCAAAGGCGTCAAACAGATCAGAGAAACATTGTATTTTTAATATACACACGTTTTTTGTCAAGGAACATAGGTGAAGTTGTTCAGAATCAATTTATTTACACGATCGTTCAACCAAATAACAAATCTCAGTGTTTTAATGACTGGGTTGCTATTCAAAAATCTGCTTTGATCACGATCCTCCAATCAGCAAAATTTCAGAATGAATGGTAAGGGGCAGCATATTGTCCATGTCCTGCGTTTCATTAGTGACACTGGTCACGTGATGGTACGATCTGGGGCTCTACACTAAAGAACAATTAATTTTACCCAAACCGCATATCAGCACGTAAAAGGGCATGCTTTCATTTTTCAACTCGAATAGTGATGCCCCACGACATCGCCGAGGTGATGAAAAAAGGTGTCAAATATCCAAGCTATCCATGCAAGGACGTGTCCATAAGGATATCCTAAGTTTGTGTACGCATTCTCTCGTCAGATCTCCTCTTCTCTTTAACAGAAGCGTGCCCAAAAACCACGTGATGAGTACTGGACAAATCTTGCGTGGAGAATATACAAAGAAAAAAACTTCTGCTGTAGTAATTATGTGGTTTAGGGTTTTGGGTGTTTTTGTTTGTGTGTCCTGGCTCATACATAAGAAGTGAAAACTTTTTAGACCTATCAGCCGGGTTTGTCTAATGTTTATTGAGCACCATGTTAAGACAACATGTTGTGTCATAAGCGGTGAAAATCACACACGATTAATACAACCATATGCTGTGAATCACTGTATACTACCAACTTATATGATGAGATGGACATGTACGAATTTGAAATATGTGGTGCGAATAGTTTGCGTAGCTCTAGGAAAGCCAATCATTCTAATGCACACTAAAAGCTGGAGGATCAACTAGCTCACGAAACAAAACACCATTAACCTAGGACAACGCTAAAATTTCCCCTGATGTGCAAGAGACACTCATCGAAGCGGTCAGTGGTGTGATGGTACGAGACATTATCGTTTCCTGACAGCGCTTAAGCAGTGTACCTTACGTCTCAAGCAATAATAATGATAACAACATGACATTAAACAAGGGCATGGCGTACGAGCCCGATATCTCTGACATCTATTACCATTATACAGAGAAAATGATTTAATTTCTCAAAGTTATTTGTTTTGCTATCATTAAAATCATTATGATAATGATTTTATGTTCCCGTCTAGTCCTGACAATCAGACCTCAGCCAATAGTAGACCATGTTTAATATAATCTCCGAGTAGGCAATATCAGGCAACGCCCTCTATTATGGAATGTGGATTGAATATGTCTACTTTGCAAAACGACACGTAATGAGTGTTAGGTACGAGTTTGTGTGCGAGGGTTTGATTCGAGAATGATGTCCTCCAGTGTGGGTGCCCTTGCTGTATGAACGTAGTAGACTTTTAATAACACATTTCCATGTCATATTCAGATTTCAGTTTTGCCAATTTTCGACTAATGATTAATAGTGCTGCTCCAGTTGCTTGGTAAATCAAACAGAGGTGATTATCCCCTTTCCAAAGTATGACATGCAATATAGCATTTCGATTCAGCTCCTGATAGTTTATGATATTCAAATATTCAAACATGTTGGTTTCAAGTGCTTGTTGAGCATAAAATAATTAGCGCTTATACAGAAAATAATACATCTTTCGTTCACTTATAATCGCAAAATTTCCAGATTTTGTGGTTACGATTGTTTTTTTTTCACATACTTATTTACATCTCGCTTGAGTAAGCTGTACTGGATTTCTTACTCCATTTGGAATTGTTTATGTAAAACGAAGCAAACATGTCGACACATGTCACCGACACCTTCGCTCAGCTTAGTTTGTAATGGCACAATTCAAAGCAAAACCATGGGATGGGTTTAATCTTTGGTCTCGTCTCGGAGGTTTCGGGTGGGGAAGTACTAATGGCCTTAAAAAAAAAAAAAAAAGGAAATTTATTAATAATAGACTTTGTTTTTTTGTTTGTTTAAATTTTAATTTTTTTAAAAAAAAAAAAAAGTAGTTGTGGAAATTTTACACTGATAGGCAAAATAAAGTGCCCACCTCTTCGTTTTTTCAATTTCTCTCATTTACTTGGTTCAAATTAAAGTAAACACACTGTATTTTTTTATTATCTTATTTTTTATATTCTTTTTAAGTTTCACTTATGGAATACTAAAAAAAGGAGTTTTACTTAAAGAAAAAAAAAATCAATTTGTGTTGAAAAAAAAAACAGTGACAAAATAAAGTGCCCACTTCAAAAATCGATATGTTTTCGATAAGTTTCCATTGGAAGACCCCTCGATTGTTTATGTTTTGATATTTTGACATGTTTTGAAGCAAACGGCTCAACCTGGTGCATTTGTATACGTGATCGCATTTGATTCAATTGAAAAAAATGGAGAACGCAGTGCTTTCGAAAGCAATTCCCTTGTGTATCCGAAAATTGGTCGTTCGTGATGTGCAAAACGGTGAATCGCACCGGGCTGTCGCTAAGAAGTACAGTATCAGTAAGGCAGCGGTTGGCAAAATTCTTCTGAAGCTTAAAACGTTTGGATCAGTGGTGGATCGCCCTGGCAGAGGCAGGAAGCGGAAAACGGATGCGAGAACGGACACCAAGATCATGCGCGAAGTCAAGAAGAACCCGAAGGTAACTGTCCGCGAGATCCAGGAAACCCTTCAGTTATCAGTTTCCGGTCGAACTGTTCGTCGCCGTCTCGTAGCACAGGGGTTGAATAGCAAACTTGCCCGGAAGCGCCCATTTATCAGCAAGGCAAACAAAGCCAAACGGCTTAAGTTTGCTAAGGAGCATGCTGATAAGCCCCTAGAGTTCTGGAAAACGGTTCTCTGGACGGACGAATCAAAATTCGAGCTGTTTAACCGAAAGCGGCGGGTTCGTGTTTGGTGCAGATCGGGAGAGGAGCTTCAGGAGCGCCACATCCAAGGCACGATGAAGCATGGAGGAGGAAATGTGATGGTCTGGGGGTGTTTTTCGTGGGGTGGAGTGGGAAGCATTGTGAAAATCGACGGGATAATGACGGCAGATTCTTACATCAACATCCTGCGAGAAAATCTGGAGGTTTCGCTGATCCAGACGGGCCTTGAAGAGAAGTTCGTATTCCAGCAGGACAACGACCCGAAGCATACTGCCAAGAAGACCAAGTCTTTCTTCCGGTCTTGTCGGATCAAACCGCTGGAATGGCCTCCACAAAGCCCGGACCTCAATCCCATCGAGAATTTGTGGGCGATTCTCGATGCCAGGGTTGACAAAACTGGTGTTACCAATAAAAATAACTATTTTGAAGCCCTGGAGCGCGCCTGGGAAGAGCTAGATCCACAGCACCTAAAGAACCTGGTCGAGAGCATGTCGAAGCGCCTGCAGGAGGTCCTGAAGGCCAAAGGAGGACACATCAATTATTGAAATGCTTTTATTTTACTTTAATTTATGTTTTCTGTAGCCTAAATGAAGTGGGCACTTTATTTTGTCACTGTTTTTTTTTCAACACAAATTGATTTTTTTTTTCTTTAAGTAAAACTCCTTTTTTTCAGTATTCCATAAGTGAAACTTAAAAAGAATATAAAAAATAAGATAATAAAAAAAATACAGTGTGTTTACTTTAATTTGAACCAAGTAAATGAGAGAAATTGAAAAAACGATGAGGTGGGCACTTTATTTTGCCTATCAGTGTATATACGCTATATTCATTTCTACAACTCTTCCTTCTCTAGGATTTTCAAGCTTATTGCTTATTACTATTTGTTAATTTCTGAATGAACTTAGTGTTCTACCATTATTAAGCTGATCAAGGCCAATGTTGCATTTAGTTAAATCGTACCACCAACTTTTCAGAAGATCATGTGTATTTATGTTTGCAAATGAAATGGTTAGATTTCTGAGTTGTATGGAAGAAAAGGACCACCGTAGGTTTTTGGAACCAAAGAAGGGCCTTACTATTTGAGCATGAGCATGAGCATGATGCGCATGATTGACCACCGCCGGCGCCATCGCTGGTCTCGATCGATTGTTTCGTAAGCTGATTTGAAATCGATAAAAAGATAATATGTGTGTGGGACCTTTCTGCAGTACTTGACGAATCGCAAAAATCTGGTCCGTAGTAGCACGGGCACCCATGAATCTCATGAATAGGTACTGCCCCACCTTTGTAAATGGTGACAGACGGTGGCGTAGAGTTTGGAATAGCAACTTGTTGGCAGCGCTCAGTAGCGTGATTGCACGATCGTTGCAGCATTCCAGCTTGTAATCCTTTTTATAGATGATTGCCAAGATACCTTCTGTCCAATCCTCCGGTAAATGCTATACTTCCAGATATTGGGAATTAGCCAGTGCACCTTGTCGGTGCTTCGTCACCGTTATGGGGACACCAGTGCTTCACCACCGTCTCGCTTCGAAGTTGGAAAACACCAGTTGTTTTGTTGTTTTTAACAAACCAACTTCCTCCAACTTTTCAACTTCGAGGAGGGTTGGGGTCGGAATCTTCTGCGCATGTTTCTAGATTCATTACCGTGCCTCCTTTATTTGCTGTAACATTACCGTTCAGGTGCTCGTCAGTACTGCTTCCACCTTTCGATCACCTTACATTAATCTGAGAGACTGTTACCTTCCAGGTCTCTGCACATACCAGCTTGTGGTACGTAGCCTTTACTCGAGCTGTGGAACTTTTTGTAAAATTGCGTGTATCGTTAGCACGGTGCCTTCAAAGCTTCGCGGTCTCAATCTTCCATTCGGCACTTTTTCCTTCGAAGAATCGAGTTTTCCTGTTCCGTGCCTGTCTGTAACGTTGCACTTTCTCTCTTTTACGATGTTACAGCATTCTCGCCTTTGCTGCAATCTTCTTCTCTAATTTCTGCTTGCATTGGCCATCTTTTATTTTCGGTTCGGTGCAGAAGTACCTAGTCCCGCTATTGCAGTGCTACCAATGGCGGTTCGAATATCTCGCAGTTACTCTTTAAGAGTAGCTGCGCCAAGCTGCTCTTTCATTGGTAGGGCTGCTTCCAGCTGTTGCCCGTATTCTTGGGTAACTCCGGTTTCGCGTAGTAGCTCCATTTTAGATCGAGGCGTCCGAATTCGACGCTTTTTATACACCGTCATACAAGTTGTGAGTACATACATACTGAAGCTAGGTAGAGCTACGAATTTATATGCGTTAGGTAGGAAGGTACTAGGACTACTTAACTACAGGAGGCCGCAAACGTATCGTTGATCATTATCATTCGATGCGGCATGTTTGGCCTTATTAACAGTCTGTACATTGCTTCCCGTCCTACCTGAGCATTCATGTCGCCAATGACCACTTTGGCGTCCCGCCGCAAGCATCCATCATACACTGGTAAAACGCAGCGTACGTTAATGATGGTTTAGTATAATAAAAGACTCCTGATTCTGAAAGAGACTTCCTGATTGCACATTCTGACATTGATTGGAAACCATTCAATCACGCACTGACGCATTTTTCCTAGCACAACAAAGCCGATGCCCAGCTCGTTGGTTATGCTACAGCTCTGGTAAAAAGTAGCCACTCTCGCTATTCCATACCTTTTGTCCTGTCCAGCAAGGTTCCTGCAGTGCTACGAATTCGAAGTTGCGTGGTTGAAACTCTTTGAACCTTATCCTATTGCAACCCGGAAAGCAGAGCAATTTGCAGTTCCAGTAGTCCTTATTTGACAGCCTTGGTTTTTACCGATTGTTCCGCTCCGTATTTACTTCTGTGTCATTAAAAACTTTTTATTTTTAAGGGAAAATTGTTGGGCCTTCCCCAATACTCTGTCTCGCCGACAGCACTATTTTGAAACCAACATTGGCACGAGAACGATGATCAGCCGCTCCAAACATGGAGTACAGAAGCTGTTTAGAGCCGTCCCTGACACGGAGAACAGATGCTCAGATAGACTGTACGCTTTGAAGAGAGTAGTTCCCTTCCCTGTCAGAATATGACCAAGGTCCCACCGGGGTTGGTTACCCGATTATATCTATGGTTATTCATACTCCAGTCGGCACCACGGGGAGGTTGGTATAGGAGTTTTTGGATAGGAGGCTAGGGAATACAGTAGAATCTATTTTATGCTTACAGGTACGTGAAGTACCAATGTTACGTTTTGTGCAGTCATTTACCAAACATATTTATTTGTGCAAGAAGTAAATTTGTACTTCCACAAACAAAGAAGCTACTAAACAGTTTCTAAATACCGCTGTTTTGGATTCTTATAATAAAATATTATATGAATAAAAGAATAGGAGAATTACAATATTATAAAAATATTAATATAAGACAAAAAGGAAGAAAAACCCCTACGTAGTAAGAAAAAATATAGGAAAACATCATAAAAATTACAAGAATTAAATGATCTAGCTTGGATTCTCATGAGCTCTTGAATTAAAATAAAAACAAACAATAACCTTAAGAAATATTAGTTTTTACAATAAGAATTTTGTGTTCAGGTAAATGATTTTTTTTTCACTATTTATTTGTTCCAATTTTATCAACATTTACATGTCATGTTAATCTAGGTGCTCCAACTACTACCGTAACGTATCAACCTTAATTGTTAAAATATGTACCTAATTACGTTTACATTGTTCATGCCTTAGCAGTTCAGCATTTTAAACAGGTTTTAAAAATAACAACAACATAACAACAGGTCAGTATAACAATAAAAATCTTGAAACTAGAAACAAACTAAAATTAATGTTAACTAAGCATATAGGGAATTGCAAAAAAAGATTGCAACGATTTTTGTCTGAAATTATTAATTATTTTGTTGGACATTTGTTCTAAAATCTCAACATTTGAAATTCTATGTATTTTGTTAGTACTGTACCAAGAAGGCAGCTTCAAAATCATCTTCAGAATTTTGTTCTGAATCCTTTGAAGTGTTTTATCCTGGCAGCACAACAACTAGACCATATTGGAATAGCATTAAGCATGGCCGGTCTAAAAATTTGTTTAAATAATAGTAGTTTGTTCTTCAGACAAAGTTTGGATTTTCTATTTATAAGAGGATATAAATATTTTATATATTTATTACATTTGGCTTGAATGCTTTCAATGTGATCTTTAAAATTTGATATTTGATCAAGTACCAGACCAAGGTATTTCACTTGACTTGACCAAAAAATTGGAACACCGTGCATAGTAACTATGTGACTACTACTAGATTTCAAAAAGAAGCTCTAGGTTTATGTGGGAATATTTTCAATTCCAATGAACCGGGGGTTGATATGAGCTATTTTTTGTCGAGTGAACAAATTGTTTTTGTTGTTGTTTCATTTTTATGTGACCCATTCTGAGACTGGTTCGTTACGCCAGGCAGACGACTTTGACCCTACCTATCGAAAGTCTTTACTTTCCTCCCGAAGAAAGACGAGATCAGATATTTTTGTCACAGAAAATCCCAACGGAGGCGCCGACTAGAATTGATACCAGACCAGCTGGGATGAGAGGCAGCATTAGCATCTTTTACATTTGCCTGGGAATTAAAAAAAAATATGCCTCATTTCAATGTAAGATAAAGTATTTTCATATAACTTTCGGTTAATTTTGTTAATCCAAATTTTTCTCTGGAGCGTTGAACCGAATTCTTTGATATGTGACGAATTTTTTACTCTCCAAAAACTGTCTAAGCTGTGCTATAGTTTGTTTTATCATTCTAATATTATTTTAAGTTTGTAATGGTGTTGATAAAAGCATACTATTAGCTCCAGCTCAATGTTGAAATACAATTACTAATTATATGTGTTAAGCATGTTGCATTAAAAACCATTTCCAATTTTATCATTACTTATTATTATAAAATTTACACCAATAGCTTCCTTACTGTTGGTTTAAACCGGTCAAAATCGGCTTTTCAGCATTATTTAAAATCACTTTGTTTTCCCAATGAAAAACCACAATCATACTTTGTGAGTGGGCTCAATAGCATCCTTACTGTTTGTTTAAATCGGTTCAAATCGGTAAAAATTACCCTTGACAGGTTATCGTTTACCAAAACGAACCCTGCTGTCACCCAATCCTGTTATCCAAAATGACAGTGATTTCTCGTGGAAGTTCAGTGGATTCCGCGGCTTCCAATACAGCGAGTATCACGTCAACATATTCCTACCCATTCCCTACTTGACCTGCATTCGAGCGAGGCCGGTGCCGGTATTGCCTTAGTTTGGGATCACCAGTTTTTCACATTGAAGATGTATGTTAGTCCCAAGCATCATTTGTTGGTTCTCTGTGTAATAACAGCTGATCTGGCAACAACGGAGTAGCAACCTCGGGCGGTCTATCATGCTCATGCTCATGCTTGTTATTATAAAATTTACATTATTATTTATCATTTATGTCTTGCATTTTTAAATTGAATTGAAAAATGTTAATATCATCTCTTTCATTGAAAGTCATGGTGAATTATAAACGACCTTAAAAAAATAAAATTATTATTTTCAACATCACAGTTAATAATGTTACTATTGAAATTATATCACGTCAATAGGTCCAAACGTTGAAAAACAGTATTCTTTTGATCAGAAAGTTCAGAAATTTCTGATAAATGTAGTGATAATGTAATTCATGTTTGAACATCAGCACAGAAACGATAGGTGCACGATTCTAAAGTCTGTGTTTGCTATACTTACGAAAAGTAGTCTATTCTAAGTAAAGTTTTAATAGTACATAACTTTAAACTGAAACTTCCAAACAACCCTATAAACTGTTAGAAATATTTCAAATCGAATGTTGCAATTATTACGGAAATCTTAAGAAATACAACTGAGTTAATAAAATTCAAAAGCCTCGTGACGCTCTCATACTCCGTATTTGTCAATATACCTCTATGTTAATCACAAAGACGAAGTCTACACCAAAACCGATTTATTTTTATATGCATGGATCTGTACAAATAAACTTTTGGTTCTAAGCATAGAAAAATGTTGCGAACGCTGTTTTGAAAACACTACCTAAATGTGATGGTGAATTTAAAAAATCCAATTAAAATGTATTATATCTCATTTGAAGCCTAATTTACTTAACTTCCTTCCAGTAAACCGTACAGCTACACAAATAATGAAAATATAATGTTTTTCTTGTCAAGTATTTAAAATTACCTATCTCTAAGGAATGGGAAGTTCTCCCCAACAATCAGTGGGATGAAATTGTGTCTGGTGATTGCTTCGTCGTTCGCCCCACGCTCATTTTGCGGCTCGTGGTACCTAAGGATACTGTTAACAAAAATAGAAATACGAACCGTTCGCTTTCGCATTTTGTCATCTGAATTAGAAAAAAAAATCTTCGTAGATAGGAAAATAGATGGAAAGATACATTTTATATTCCATTTCCTCGAAACTGGTGCTTTCGTTTCTTTGTCGGCCTAATAGATGAGATGGTCGAGACGGGAACGACCATGACGCCTCAGACGACGCTCGGTCACCGAAGATGAAACCACTAGATGACCATTCCGTTCTGGTCTACTCGTACCGACCAAGAAAGGACACATTCGATGCCTAGTCAACGGAAACGGTTTGGCGGTAGAGGTATCACTTGAATGAGAAAATAAATGAATACATACCGTACAGTTGGAAAAGATACATAAAAGGGGGTCAGTAATACACCCTTGGGAGTATTGCTGATAAAAATAAATGACTCTTCATGTCGTTTGCCCGGTACTTTGGTACTACAGTATTTTTCACCGCCCAATATTATGTTATAGTTGGAGGGTATTCAGAAAGCCAGTGTACTGAGACCAGGATGTCTCTACCGCGCATCTTTGGCGATTTTCCTTACCAATGTCTTCCATCGCATAAACAAACATCAGAACGATCGTCAGTTGAAGTATATATATTCAGTGGTGGTAATATACTTGTTGTCTTCATTAAATAATTGCTCTCTAGCTTGCTTCTAAGGGATGTCTCCAGTTCAGTTTCTTCTAGTTCATTGTTGCCCTCCCATTGATGACGGAAAGATTGGCTCGGAACTTGGGTTTATGTGAAGACCTTTTACTCACATTAATTTAGCACCGATGGGAAAAAAAACACATAAATCAAAACACGCATGTCTCAACGGAGACTTCCATAAACTTTATATCAGTCGTTAGCACGTAATAAAAACCAGATGCTAATTTGTTTTACTAGCTCTGTATCTTGTCACATTTGGGTTATTTAAACCAGATATTTCGGTAATACTGATTGCTCCCAAAGAGTTATACTTAATAGTCTTAAAAGTTGCAGAGGCATGCGTATTATATTTGCTAATCTATTTATGATGGACCGGGAGTGCGCTTTGCCCAAATTGTTGAGCAGCCTCAATCAACCAAAGTACCTCATCGATGGATGAATAAGAAATTCCACCGTTGGCGTTTCTTCTGTATCCTAGAAGACGTTGTAATTGAATGCCGAAAGAAAGAGCGACCGATTTACGTTCGAAAGTCGAAGGGGTAGTGCACGAGCTCAGCCAGGTATTTGTTATTTTCAAGAAGAGATAGAGTTGAATGTGAAAAAATCTAACATCATCATTATAAATCATTTGAAAAGATCTTGTTTATCATCATCACCATTATAATTTATGCTCAATTACAACATTATTAGAATGTTAGACCGAACGATTCGCCGAGAGGTTAGCCATAAGCAGGGAATCCAAGGTAAGCATTTGCGGTCGTAAACCAGCCATGAGTCGACCAAGACAGCGAGAGAAGCGCGAGAGTGAAGAAAACGAGTCTAATTGAATATTGATAAATTACAGATGCTTTTTGCTTGCCTATCCAACCTGACCGATTTTCCAAAGGGGTATTGAATAAGTATGGGGCAATCCTATCTCGACCAAAGTACATACCGACGTAAATAGAAGAACAGAGTTTTCTTCGTTAAATTACCTACTATCGCCGTGAACTTTCTCATAGAATATTTGTCGGCAACGTCCATGCTGCAAGTGCTATCTTTCAGCATAGTACATCGTACATAGCATGGTGAGAAAAAAAAATCGATCCATCCGATGTACACGGATTGGTTTTGTTTTATTATTGGAATATTTCATGCCTCTTACTCAAACGTAAAAATTGAAAAATTGCTAGCAGTAAATCTTGTTTGATTCGTGATTGTGCTGAACATTGAGTATTATTTAAATTAAACTACACAAGAGCAACATAACCGACATAAAATTCTTGTTTCTTTTATAAATTACATTTTTTCGAAATTTTAATATCCAAGAAAATAACAATACAAAATTTAAGTTCTTTATCAAATTCTACAACTCTTCTTCTACTGCTTCTTCTTTTGATTTATTTAGACAACCTTCAACCTTAGGCTGGTTTTTCACCTGAGGGAGACACTTTCACAAATTGCACTTATCAAAACATGAGGGAGGACCAACGGCTTTAATCCCATTCCTAAAGAACATTTTTTTCCATAGAAAAATTCACCGACTCCGGCTGGAAATTCATCGTTCCGACTTACTGCGGTAACAAGAAGCAGTTACTCTTTCTACTACACTACCGGCGCCGGTAAAATTAACAATCTTTAAAGGTAATCAAATTATGTAATCCATTTGACGTTGACATAAATATTAGATTTTGAATTCCTGTCATCTCGATTTAAGGCTTTACTCGAGTAGTCTCTAAAAAACCGTGAGGTTGTGGCGAAAAAAAGGTTGTGGTTTTAAATTTTTGTAAAGAAAGTTCGCGACTTTTTTCAGACAGAACAAACTATAGAGTTCTTACGTCAAGTATAATCATACCCTCTAATATCTTTAATAGATTTCTGGCACTCTTTTTTCTACGACTTTTTTTAACTCTCTGTCATAGATTTTTCAATTTGGTACCTCATGGCATTAAATTATAAATAGAACATACAACTTTTTTTGCCAAATTTAAAAGAATATTAGCAATGTTTTAACAATGCATTATAACATCCAGTTGTGAAGATCCTTCAAAGTTTGTTCGTTTGTCTTCCATTACAATTTGTAACTTGGACACATTCCTAATTTTGAAATTTGAATTGAAAAAAAAAAAAAACAAAATCATTAAAAACTATATTTTAGAGAAAATCATTTACTCTTTCAGAATACAAGCGTTTACAGTAAGGTGTCTTAAAATAGCACTTTATCTGGAAACCGGAGGGCATTAACTTGTGGATCTATTGTTTCGGTTGTGCACATGATAAACAAATTAAACAGCTGAAAGGTGTGATGTCGCGGTAATTTGTTACGATTAGTTGAACGAAACGAAAATATTCTGGGTAGCTCGATATTGCCTTTTTACCCTTCTTACACTAAAAGAAGGGTATTAAGATCGCTTGAAAACTCGACTTTTTATCCGAGGCCCAAAGGGCCGAGTGTCATATACCATTCGACTCAGCTCGACGAACTGAGCACATGTCTTTGTGTCTGTCTGTCCTTCTGTCTGTGTATGTGTGTGGGGGTGGGGTGTGTGTGTGTGTGTGTGTGTTTTTTTTTTTACTTGGTGGTAAAGCTTTTACGCCGACCCAGCACACGTTCGGTAGCCCGACTCCAGCTACCGAATTCGTCCATCGTGTGCCAGAGTGAGGGACTCTGAACAGAGAAGATGACTCTGAACCCTACTCCTCTAAACTCCACCAAGAGTCTGACGTTGCCTGTATCCCCCGGATTCCACTGGAAGTGACTACTTCGGGAGGAGGCTGTGCTCATGCACTTCTCTTGTTGCCAGGCCTAGCTAGTCGCGCTAGTTCGCTGATCTCATCACCATAAAACTTCTGCTGCTGCGCACTCCGGTTGTAGATGTACTACTCTTCTTGTTGACCAGTTGGATGCCGAGGTCGGTCCAGCGATTCCGGTTGGAGGGTGACTTCCGGTTCACTGGCGCCCCGACGACCCTGAACTGGCGGTTTGTCACAATCGGTGCTACTCGGCATACTCCCCGACGGTGGAGATAGCCTACTCCGGCGGAGGGTTCCCCGACGAAAGAATATCTCCCGAAACCGTTAACGAACGCGATATGCTTGCTTCAATGTTGTCCGGTAGTGTCGAGGTCGGTCCAGCGATTCCGGTTGGAGGATTGCTTCCGGTTCCCTGGTGCCCCGACGACTCATGCCGGTGACTCGCTACGGACTACTCAGAATAGTCCCCGACGGTGGATCCATCCTACTCCGACGAAGAGTTCCCCGGCGGTGGAAGTTCTTCCGAAACCGATGCAATCCGGGCAGATGTCTAGGTCGGTCCTGCGGTTCTGGTTGGAGGATGACTTCCAGTCCACAGGCGCCCCGACGACCAATTGCCGGTGCTTCTTCACGATCTACTCAGACTAGTCCCCGGCAGTGGACCTAGCCTACTCCGACGGAGAATTTCCCGACGACGAAAGTTCTCCCGAAACCGTTTTCTAGATGCTGATACGTGACGCTCGGTCTAGTCCCCGGCGGTGGATCTAGCCTACTCCGGTCGCGCCCGATGGTGCACTTTTTCTTCTCTCATACACATGCTGGCGAGTACCCAGGTCGGTCATCGACTCAAAACCTGTACTGCTACGTCACTTGTCGCTGCTCCTCTCGCCAACTTCGTTGCAATGCAGACATAATCTGAACGACTGTTCTGTTCACCGCGTCCCATTTTTCTTCGTCAGCACACATTTTTTGAACAATGTTGTCCACGTTTACGTCGTCACCGACGATGGATCTCATGCTGTTTCGCACGTTCTCGAACCGCGGACATTCGAAGACAACGTGCTCAGGCGTTTCCTCTGCATAACCACACGCGATGCAGGACGGCGATCTCGCGTGGCCGAACCTGTTCAGATACTTCTTGAAACAGCCATGACCGGACAGAAACTGCGTCATGTGGAAATTTACATCACCGTGTGGTCTGTTCACCCACCTCGACAGGCATGGAATTAGCCGGTGCGTCCATCTGCCGTTATCAGCGTTGTCCCACTGCTGCTGCCACTTCCTTAAGGTGTTAGCTCGGGCAGTTCTTCGGACACCTCTTGTGCCTCGGTCTCTATAGCACTCACTATCTTCTTCTAGTAGAAGATTTATGGGGATCGTTCCAGCTATCACGTAGACTGCCTCTGACGAGATAGTTCGATACGCACTAGCCACCCGCATGGCCATCAGCCTAAACGTGCTGTTAAGCCGAGATCGGTTCCTTTCCGTCTGCAGTGCCGTCACCCACACAGGTCCCGCGTATCTGAGCACTGATGTGGACACACTCGCCAGTAATCGCTTCTTACTGCTGCTGATCGCTGAGTTGTTGGGCATGATCCGAGATAATGCCGAGATTATCTTTGCGGCCCTTTCACATGCGTAGTCTACGTGGCTATTAAAGTTTAGCCGATCATCTATCATTACTCCCAGGTGTCTGACTTCTCGCTTAGAGTCGATGATGCACTCGCCGACCGAGAGTCTCGCCTGCTGCCTTGCTTTCCGGTTACTTATCAGTACCACCTCGGTCTTGTGATGAGCTAACGCCAGTTTCTTCTCACGCATCCAGTCTTCCACAGTATCTATCGCTTCCGTGGCGAGTACTTCTACTTCCTCTCGAGATTCGCCGACCACTAGGAGCACAACGTCGTCCGCAAAACCGACAATCTTCACGCCTCTGGGGAGGCGCAGCCTCAAGACTCCGTCATACATAGCATTCCAAAGGGTCGGACCGAGGATGGAACCCTGTGGGACGCCCGCTGTGACGGTTGCACATCTTTTTCCGGTGTCCGTTTCGTATATCAGTGTCCTGTTCTGAAAGTAGCTCCTCAGGACCCTACAGAGGTACTCGGGGGCTCTTACTCTGTGCAGCGAGTCGGCGATTGCAGCCCAACTAGCACTGTTGAAGGCATTTTTCACGTCCAGGGTGACCATTCCGCAGTAGCGGTTCCCTCTTCTTCTTTTGCTTCTGCGCAGACTCCATAGCTTCCACGACCGTTCGGATGGCATCCACCGTGGATCTTCCTTTCCGGAAGCCGAACTGCATGTTGGACAGACCATCTAATCCCTCCGTGTATTTTGTAAGCCTGTTGAGGATTACTCTTTCAAGCACTTTGCCGACTGTATCCAACAGGCATATCGGCCTATATGCTGAAGGATCTCCAGGAGGCTTGCCTGGCTTCGGCAATAACACCAGTTTTTGTCGCTTCCAGATATCCGGGAAGTTACCATCGTCGATGCACTTTTGCAACACGGTCCTGAACATGTCCGGATTTGTTAGGATTGCTGCTTTTAGAGCCACGTTGGGGATACCATCTGGTCCCGGGGCCTTCTTGATTTTCAAAGCTTTTGCCACCGCTGTTAGCTCCTCGTTTGTTACTCGGGCTTCTTCCTCGTGGTCATCCTGGTCCTCATACGGTGTGGGCGGCCAGATCGTCGGTTCATGCTGCGGAAATAGCGCATCTACGATGACTTTCATCTTCTCTGGGCACCTATCAGGTGGTACAGCTGGACTTCTTATCTTCGCCATGGCAACTCTGTAGGCATCACCCCACGGATTTGAATTGGCGTTACGGCAAAGTTCCTCTAAGCAGGCTTTCTTACTGTGCTTGATTTCCTTGTTAAGTGCGGCTCTTGCCGCCTTATACGCTAGTCTTCGAGCTGATCTTTCGGCGTCATTGTGGGCTCTCTGCATTCTCCTCCGGGCTCGATGGCAATGTGCTCGTAGGTCGGCAATCGTCGAGTTCCACCAGTAGGCTGGACGACGACTGTGCCTTGGATTGCCCTCTCTCGGCATGGTTGCATCGCACGCTCGTGCTAATACCGCTATCAGTCCATCTGCACTGAGATACAGGGGATTGCGCTCGAACCTCAACGCTTCATCGAACACTCCCTTGTCGAACTACGCTTCGCTCGTTTGACTGATGTACACGCGCTTCCAACTGTCTATTGCTGCCGATAGTGTACCGGATCGCTTGGTGATCACTGTGGGTGTACTCCTCACAGACCCTCTAGTTCAAACTTCCAACCATCCCGGGGCTGCAGAAGGTAACATCGATGAATGACTCTCGACCTTCCCTACGATAGGTGCTGGTGGTACCGTAGTTGGCAACATCTACGTTCAGCTTTGCAAGGGCCTCAAGTAGACTGCTCTCTCTTGGGTTAGTGAAGTGGCTGCCCCATTCTACTGCCCAAGCGTTGAAGTCGCCGGCTATGACGACTGGCCTACGATCGATAAGCTCTTCTGTCAGCCTATCGAGCATTTCATTGAACTGTTCGATCGTCCATCGCGGGGGAGCATAGCAGCTACAGAAAAAGACTCCATTAATTTTGGCGATAACACAGCCTTCATCTGCGCCATAGATCACCTCTTGAAATGGATATCTTCCCACCGTCCACATCGCCACTGATTTGGCGTTATCTGATATCCAGTTTTCGTCGCCGGCCGGGATGCGGTATGGCTCCGAGATGACAACTACATCACACTTTGACTCCGCTACAGATTGCAACAGCAAGTGTTGCGCTGTGTCACAGTGGTTGAGGTTGATTTGCGTTACCTCCACTGTGATTTGGTTGCAGTCACCCGTTTGAAGGCCACACATCGTGGGCCTCCTGTAACGTGATGGTTACCTCCTTCGATGGCGCAGATCAAACATTTCGGAGGCTGTCTGTAGTCTTTTGCCTTGTGGCCTTCTGATCCGCACTTTCTGCATAACTTGCTCCTGTCTGCCCCCTACAGTTCCGTGCAAGATGGCCGAACTCCTGGCACTTAAAGCACACTTCCGGTTGCTGAGAGATGCTCAGCGGACATACTGACCAGCCTATTTTGATCGTCTCTGTTTTTAGTGCCTTGTTGGCTGCTTTGACTGCTAGTCTGATCGTGGCAACTTGCATGCCAGAAGGTCCCTTCCTCATGCGGATCGTCATCCGCACTTCACCAAGCTGGCACTGCTCTTGCATGGCTTCCCTTAGGTCTGCTTCTGAAGAAAATTCATACAAGTCCTTGCATTGGATGGTTGCCTCCGGGCATAAGGCTCTCACTTCCACCGCTCCGCACATGACTTTCTCGGTGAGCTCTTTGTAAGCAGAGCTGCTGGACTTCGAATCCTTTTTTAGGTCCAGGATCATCTCCCAGGTGCGGGTGCGCCTGATTTTTCTAACGTCTTCGCCTAACTCATTGAGTTCCGGGTTCGTCCGCATTGCACGAAAAACCGTCTCGTACGAGTCATCGTTAGCTTTGAAAATTAGTGCTTCACCTTTTTTTCGTCCCTTGAACAGTTTTTGCCTTTTGGACCTGTTCATTTCATTCGCCTTTCGTTTTTTACCTACAACTTCCCACTGGGAGTTTTCACCCACATCCACGTTAGTGGCTGGTTCGTTTTCTAGGTTTGCCACGGTGCTAGAAGCATCCTTATGTTTCTTGGAGCCCCCTGGCCGTGCCTCTCCCGGTGAAGCCCTGGGTCTCTTCGGCGTGAAGTAAGGCGTGGAACCCGCGCTCTGGGGGATGCTTTTCGCCTCACTGATCACCTGTGCAACTGCGTTGGTGGTAACCTTCTTCGGTGCCGTTTTCGATGCCACGGCTAGCGCTGCCTTGGCAGCCAACAATTCCTTCTCGGCTGTCTCAGTTCTGTGCGCCACGCTTGACTTTTCCTTAACGGCCGATCCAATAGCTCCTTGTATCTTGACGATCATGAGCTTAACTTCTTTGTGGACGTTATTTTTCGTGTCTACGAAGTCATGCAGGTCCTCTACAAGCTTCTTCGCCAATTCCACCTTCGCGTACTTTCAACCACACGCTGTGCTGCTCCTGTTGTTGCAGCTCCTGTTGTTGCAGCTCCTCTTGATGCTCACCACGAGACGAACTTGCTGCGACTATCGGGGTAGGCACTGGTGATCTCATCACCTGTCCACCTTTCGTTTTTATCCTCGTTCTCCATGCTGTTGGGTCCTCTCTCCGAGCCGCTATCTCCACTCGATGTAGATAGTCGCCTATCGTGATCCCATGGTTATCTATGCAAGCAGGGAGGCCATGGTTATATATATATGTGTGTGTGCGTGTGTGTGTGTGTATGTGTGTGTGTGCGTGTGTGTTTATGTGTGTTTTTTTAATTCTTTTTTTTTTTTAATAAGGTTCAAAAAAACTTCAAAAGCCTGGCCTGTAGTGTTATTGGCACTGTGTGGGACTCACTCAAGCGGTAATGGGACTCGCTTCCGTCGTGCCTAACCACTAAAAAACATTGCTTATTTCTCTTTGCCTTCCCCCCCGGGACCACGATGAAGTGACTACTTCAGGGGGCGACTGTGCTCATGCACTTCTCTGTTGTATTGACTCTTGCCGACGTTATTTTGTGCTGCTTTATGTGCTCATCGAGACGTGTACCGATATGGAGTAGCCAACCATCATAACGTGCTCTCATCACGGTCACCCTCGTGGCACCCTCTTCTGCTCCAGCGCTACTGACCATCAATCTTCACTCCACCATAGAACCACTACACTGTTTACAGGGATCTAGATGCTCTCAATGTTGTCCACTTTATTGCCGACGTTACTTTGCGCTGTTCGGTGTACCCATCGAGACGTGTACCGATATGGAGTAGCCGGCCGTCATAACGTGCCCTCCTTCACAGTCACCCTCTTGGGACACCGACGCTGCTTGACCGATGATGTTCCTTCCATTCGCGCTGCTACTCAGTCATAATTGTGTGTGTGTGTGTGTGTGTGTGTGTGTGTGTGTGTGTGTGTGTGTGTGTGTGTGTGTGTGTGTGTTTGTGTGTGTGTATGTTACAAATAATGTCACATCGGTTTCTCAGCCATTTGTGAACCGATTGCAGTTCTGTTGACGGCAAATGAAAGCTACAACATTCTCATAGAACGCTATTGAATTTATTTGGACATTTCGTTACGAAGATATGCAAGAAACAGTTCTTGTCGGCCTATTATAATAGTAATCAAACAGTAGAGTCACCGATTACATACTTGTGTACCGATTTTAGTTTTGTTGGTGCCAAAGCTATAAAATCTTTAAATAACTGGTCAAAATTTCATTATAATTTGATAATCCTTCACGGATATATGACCAAAACAATACCTGAGAGCACATAATTGCGAAATGAAAATATACTCGTTGCTGTTCAAACCGGAACACACAACTAACCCCAATCGATGCCGCTTGTATTCTATTGTTCTGCATCTGGTGCGTTGTATAGCACATACAGCGGACTAGCCACACTATGCGACTCTATAGAATTAGAACAGGATCAATTGGCTCGAGTGGTCCGGTCATGAACTGCAACGAGTATATTCAAAAATTACACAAAGTCTCCATTTACTATAACTACACAATTTTCAACGAACATGTATTTATTAAGCATCTTGAATCCATATCGATAATCAAAATTGACGCTTACGATTGTCTAATAATTCATTCTATGGACCGATTACATGGAATTTCTAATATTTATGTAATTTTTAAACAACTAACATAAACAGGTCGTTACAGACTATTTATGGCAATATTTTAATCACATCGATGAATAATACGTTCAGGAACCAGGTTCTTCCTGGAAATTCTGATGAAAATATGTATCCAATACCATATTGGCCACATTTGAGTTCGTAATTCTGGTGAAGTGTAAGAAGGGTTCAGTCTCACCATCGGTGGATTAATTCGGGTTTTTAATATAAAGAAGCCTATGTTTTGATAATAAGAAGGCATGAAAAAGCGCATTTTTCAATAGTGTTTAATATGCGGTGGTGTTGAAACCTAGAAGGAGCGAACATGGAAAATGGCTTAACCGGAACTGGTAGGTAGCTTTGTGGCACTATGCCCGAGTCATGGTGATGCGGAGCGAGACCGGTAGTCAAAGGTAGGTCGTAATAGTAGGTGAGGGAATGGCAAGGTGAGTTGGCCATGGTTTCGATATATGTGTAAATGTATGTGTATGTTTGTGTATGCATGTGGATGTATACATGTGGATGTATGTATGTGTATGTAAATATATATACATATATACATAAATATACAAAATATATATATATATTTATAGATATATATATATATATATATATATATATATATATATATATATATATATATATATATATATATATATATATATATATATATATATATATATATATATATATATATATATATATATATATATATATATATATATATATATATATATATATATATATATATATATATATATATATATATATATATATATATATATATATATATATATATATATATATATATATATATATATATATATATATATATATATATATATATATATATATATATATATATATATGTATATTTATATATATATTAACATATAATATATATATATATATATATATATATATATATATATATATATATATATATATATATATATATATATATATATATATATATATATATATATATATATATATATATATATATATATATATATATATATATATATATATATATATATATATATATATATATATATATATATATATATATATATATATATATATATATATATATATATATATATATATATAATATATATATATATATATATATATATATTTATATATATATTATATATATATATATATATATATATATATATATATATATATATATATATATATATATATATATATATATATATATATATATATATATATATATATATATATAAATATATATATATATATATATATATATATATATATATATATATATATATATATATATATATATATATATATATATATATATATATATATATATATATATATATATATATATATATATATATATATATATATATATATATATATATATATATATATATATATATATATATATATATATATATATATATATATATATATATATATATATATATATATATATATATATATATATATATATATATATATATATATATATATATATATATATATATATATATATATATATATACAGCGATTCCACGGGAAAAGCATAGAGTTGAAAAAAAAGTTGCCCGATTTTGCTCAAAATTGCTTGGTATGTTCTTCATCGAAAATAATAAGACCCGTATTTTTTTATTTTTTTATTAGGATGACCATAGGGTTCGAAATTTCGAAATCGAAATTTTTCAAAAAAAATTATTCTTAAAAAATCATAACTGCTGAACCACCAGGTCGATTTGCAATGTCTTTCTATGAATAGAAATCTCATTACTTTTAATTTTTATTAAAAATATTGATAAAAATAATTAATGTACTTAAATTTGCTAAAATGGTCAAAGTATTTGTTTTTTATAATTTTCGAAATGTTGGACCACAACGACTATTTATTTTTTATCAAAATTCAAACATTTTTACATAACATATCAAAAAATGTGTCCCAGAGATTTGTTTTACACGAGTATAACGGTTCTTTATTTTCTTTTCCATTGCATTGTAATCTTTTTCCGAGAAAAACTCGTAATATATTTTGGAATCTACTTTAGAAACAGCCCAAGAGTAAAGTTCGTATGCAGCTGTAATATGATGGCCTTGTAAACTTGCTTTTGAAGCGTTTCGCTTAAGAACACCTCCTAAAGCGTCACAAGGCCCTTTTCCATGGCAAGTGGCAAAAAAGTTCCACTCTGCATTAAGACCGGAGTCCTTGTACATGTGGCACAAATTGAAAGCAGTCATCTTATTTTTGTATTGACTGCCTGATCCATCAGAAAAAAAATGGATATTTTTCAGGTGAGGTAGTTTTTTTTTAATGAAATTCACACAATTTGTTATAAACAGCCGAACGGCAACATGGTTATGTTTAGTAAATTCTGCGATTGCTATAAAGCTTGTAAACTTTAAATTTTGTGCTTCATCCTTATAATATATGGCAAAAGGATGGATTGTGCATTGAGCGTTTGCCCAATGAAAACCTTGTATAGCGTCCTGAATAACAAAAGAGTAATTTTCAGAGAAGTCAGCAATTATAATGCAGTCAGTTGGTTCCAAATTAATTTTTAGTTGTTTTAAGTAGCTACCTTGTTGCTCTGCAATAAAATTATGTGGAGATAATTCGCTTAATTTTTCTAAAAATGTTTCCAAAAACTCTTCTGCATCCATTCTCATTGAATTTAGTTGACAACGATCTGTTTGCTTCCATTGCTTAAATTCTAAGGAATCGATATTTTCAAGAAAATTCATCAGGTCATTCTCCAGTGTCTGCGTACCCAGGCAATGATCACAGGCTTTCAACCAACATTTCTCTGTAGGATTTTCACATAGTATTTTAAAAAACAAGTCATGATACGTTTTTAAATGGTTAGGAATAAGATTCTTATCCTTAAGGGTTTTAAACATTAGTTTAACATTCTGATGATAAATGCATACGCAGACAGTATGCGTTCCACTTGAACCAGCCAGAATACAATTTTTTGGGCGGCTGCTGGAAAACATTGAAAATCCAATTTTAAAAGTAGGATATTGCTCTTTGAAAATCAAATAAATTTCACGAAGGTTACATAAAAGTAACCTGCGCTGAACATGCACTTTTTCTTCTGCCATATTTTCAATAACGAAATCCCTTTTCCCAGGACATGCTCTGCTTATCTCGTCACTATTATAAAAGTCCCTAACTACAGTTAGAGTATCATCGCTCAAAGATAACATATTTACTCTGGTCTCCGGTGTGCTCATAAAACCTTTTTCAATCTGTAATTCCTTTGCACGTTGAGCAGTTCGTTGCGAAACACCGAATTCTTGCATAATTTTGTATGCAGTCCAGGATTTGGGGAGAGAAGTTAGAATCCTATATCGATCGTTTCTGTCAAATGTTTCATCAAATTTTGCCTTCATCTGTTGAAAAATTTCCTGTCTGTCTCCGGGTTTCTGGGCAGCAGCGCTACCAATTGATTCAGCACTCGTTGATTCCAAAGAAAACAAAGATTCTGAAAACAAGATGGAAAAATATCACAATTAGTTAGGAACATTTTTATTTGTATAATGTAATACAGATTGTATTCGATTATTTGAAGTATGATAGGCAACTGCTCTACAAATTGAGCTACCAGGTCGGATTAGGTAAGATTGTACGGAACTGATATTTTTTCTAAATTTTCTGAATAATCGAGTACAACTTGTATAACGTTGCAAATCATGACGTCTGAATGAACAAAAAGAAGAGATTATTCTACTTACCAACACTAGGAACAGCGTCAATTTCCGATCTAGCGGCATTGGGATCGATTATTTCGAAACCACCATTATTGATGTTTGCTGGTGCGGCGAAATTGTTCACTCTAGATGGTCCGGCCACGGCGAAATTAGTGGTGGCTGATGGTCCGGCAACGGCGAGATCATCAAGTTTCGATGGTTCAGAAACGGTGAGTTCTTGATTTCCACATTCTAGATTAACTGCACTTGGAGTTTCTGGCTCGTTTTCTTTCTTGATAAAGCGATAAAGTCTGCAATAGCAGGTATTACAAATGTAGGAACAGCTTTTATCCAATTTTATTCTCCTTTCCGCTGCATAACCATATAGTTTAGGAGTAACTTTCTTGTAACTATTACTCCAAACATGGCAATTTGAGCATTCGTGCTTCATTGTATTAAACGTTTAAAATTAACACTTCATTTGATCACTTTTTAAAAATAAAAAATAAAACATTGAAACACTTTTCTCAAATTTTTGCTAGTACACGCGAACAAATTCCTTTTAATTCTACTGGAAGCTTACTTACAGACTTCGAGTGCTCGACTTGAAGGGAACATCACAGTAGGTCTAGTATTTATAGTAGGTTTGTTGGTACCGCAGTGTGTGAGGTACGGGAGGTACTTGAGTGTGTTTATGTGTTTGTTTGTTACCTAAAATGTTGTTTGAAACCAACAAGGTTATTCATTATAACTTCGTTTGAAGGTAGTCAAATTGGTATTGTGTTGTTTAGTTAGTTGTTTTTGTGATGAAGGTATAAATTTAAACAGCCACGAATATCCATTTCCTTGACCCTTGCTAAGCAAGTTTTTGGGATTTTGTTTGTGGATTGCTATGCTTTCCGCTACATTTAGTTTCGTTGAATATATGTTCAGCTACTTTTGATTTAAAATAAAATAACTACAATGAAATAATTCCCGCAGTTATTTTGAATTGATGGAAAATGATGCTCATTCCATGTGTGTATGGGAAAAAAACTTGAAATTTTCAAAAAAAAATTAACTCAAAAACGGCTCTATGAACATTTGAGATTTTTTGATATGTTATGTAAAAATGTTTTAATTTTGATAAAAAAAAAATATAAAAATAAATAGTCGTTGTGGTCCAACATTTCGAAAATCATAAAAAACAAATACTTTGACCATGATAACAAATTTAAGTACATTAATTATTTTAATCAATATTTTTAATAAAAACTAGAAATAATGAGCTTTCTATTCATAGAAAAACATTGCAAATCGACCCAGTGGTTCAGAAGTTATGATATTTTTGAATAAAAAAATTTGGAAAATGTCGATTTTTCTGGTAACCCTATATCGAACATGGTCATCCTAATAAAAAAATAAAAAAATACGGGTCTTATTATTTTCGATGAAAAACATACCAAGCGATTTTGAGCAAAATCGGCTAACTTTTTTTTTCAACTCTATTCTCTATTCTCTATTCTATTTCCCGTGGAATCGTTGTATATATATATATATATATATATATATATATATATATATATATATATATATATATATATATATATATATATATATATATATATATAATATATATACATATATATATATATATATATATATATATATATATATATATATATATATATATATATATATATATATATATATATATATATATATATATATATATATATATATATATATATATATATATATATATATATATATATATATATATATATATATATATATATATATATATATATATATATATATATATATATATATATATATATATATATATATATATATATATATATATATATATATATATATATATATATATATATATATATATATATATATATATATATATATATATATATATATATATATATATATATATATATATATATATATATATATATATATATATATATATATATATATATATATATATATATATATATATATATATATATATATATATATATATATATATATATATATATATATATATATATATATATATATATATATATATATATATATATATATATATATATATATATATATATATATATATATATATATATATATATATATATATATATATATAAATATATCTATATGAATATAAACATATATATAGATATGTATATATATATATATATATATATATATATATATATATATATATATATATATATATATATATATATATATATATATATATATATATATATATATATATATATATATATATATATATATATAATAATATTGCCATAAATAGTCTCTAACGACCGGTTTCTGTTAGTTGCTTAGAAGGGGAAATTACATAAATGTTAGAAATTCCATATAATCAGTCCATAGAATAAATTATTAGACAATCGTAAGCGTCAATTTTGATTATCGATATGGATTCAAGATGCTTAATAAATACATGTTCGTTGAAAATTGTGTAGTTATAGTAAATGGAGACTTTGTGTAATTTTTTAATCTACTCATTGCAGTTCATGACCGGACCACTCGAGCCAATCGATCCTGTTCTAATTCTATAGAGTCGCATAAAGGGCGATACGGTCAAAATTTGGTCAATATCAACTTGACGTATTTCTTTCAATTTTGCATTTAAAAAACCTGAACACCCCTCATTTTGAAGGTGTGTGTGTGTAGAATGTTGCTCCTATTTTGATTTTGGAATTCACTCTTCAGTTGTCAAAATGCCGTCCAAGCAAGAAGAGCAGCGTATCAAAATTTTGCTCGCGCATCGCGAAAATCCGAGCTACTCGCACGCAAAGTTGGCAAAATCGCTAAAAGTTGCCAAATCAACCGTTACAAATGTAATTAAAGTGTTTCGGGAACGTTTGTCGACAGTCAGGAAGTCTGAATCGGGGGGAAATCGAAAACCGGAAGCCGCTGAGACGACAAAGAGAGTTGCCGGTAGTTTCAAGCGAAACTCTAACCTATCTCTCCGAGATGCCGCAAATAAGCTGGGTGTATCGTCTACAACCGTGCATCGAGCCAAAAAACGAGCCGGACTATCGACTTACAAGAAGGTAGTGACTCCAAATCGCGATGATAAACAAAATACGACGGCCAAAGCGCGATCCCGGAGGCTGTACACGACGATGCTGACGAAGTTTGACTGCGTGGTAATGGACGACGAAACCTACGTCAAAGCCGACTACAAGCAGCTTCCGGGACAGGAGTTTTATACGGCAAAAGGAAGGGGAAAGGTAGCAGATATTTTCAAGCACACGAAACTGTCAAAGTTCGCAAAGAAATATCTGGTTTGGCAAGCCATCTGTACCTGTGGCTTGAAAAGCAGCATTTTCATAGCTTCCGGGACTGTCAACCAAGAAATTTACGTGAAAGAGTGTTTGAATAAACGTCTGCTGCCTTTCCTGAAGAAACACGGTTGTTCCGTACTGTTTTGGCCGGATTTGGCATCTTGCCATTACGGTAAAAAGGCCATGGAGTGGTACGCCGCCAACAACGTGCAGGTGGTTCCCAAGGACAAGAACCCTCCCAACACGCCAGAGCTCCGCCCAATTGAGAAATACTGGGCTATTGTCAAGCGGAACCTAAAGAAGACCAAAAAAACTGCTAAGGACGAGCAGCAGTTCAAGGCAAACTGGCTTTCTGCGGCGAAGAAGGTGGACAAGGTGGCTGTACAAAATATGATGGCAGGGGTCAAGCGTAAGGCCCGGCAATTCGGATTTGGAAAAGCGGAAGCCTAACTGAATATTTTTCCTGAATTTAATACTAATTGAACTTGAAAAAGAAATTTAATTTGATTTTTTAAATAAACGATTTCACCGATTTACACGCGTTTTCCCTTGACCAAATTTTGACCGTATCACCCTTTAGTGTGGCTTGTCCGCTGTATGTGCTATGCAACGCACCAGATGCAGAACAATAGAATACAAGCGGCATCGATTGGGATGAGTTGTGTTTTCCGGTTTGAACAGCAACGAGTATATTTTCATTTCGCAATTATGTGCTCTCAGGTATTGTTTTGGTCATATCTCAGTGAAGGATTATCAAATTATAATGAAATTTTGACCAGTTATTTGAATATTTTATAGCTTTGGCACCAACAAAACTAAAATCGGTACACAAATAGCTCAGTATGTAATCGGTGACTCTACTGTTTGATTACTATTATAATATGCCGTCAAGTACTGTTTCGTGCATATCTTCGTAACGAAATGTTCAAACAAATTCAATAGCATTCTATGGGAATGTTGTAGCTTTCATTTGCCGTCAACAGAACTGCAATCGGTTCACAAATGGCTGAGAAACCGATGTGACATTATTTGTACACACACACACACACACACACACACACACACACACACACACACACACACACACACACACACACACACACACACACACACACACACACACACACACACACACACACACACACAAATATAAATATATATATTGAATCCCAAAATTATTTAAAAACAAGAATAATTATAATTCTTGCATTCAATTTTTTACGTTTATGCTTATCATTCATATTAATGATTCAAACATCGATGTCACTTGGTTTTAAACATAGGATATGTTTGAAATTAAGCAAGTCTATGTTTGCGGTCAGAATAAACTAAGTTTATGTTTGGATTTACCAGGAATATGTTTGTTATGACGGTTTTTTTTTCTGCGTGTATAATGAACATTTAACACAATGTTATTCTTCTTCTACTTGGCTTTGAACGCCCTAAAAAATTTAGTTTGTCACACAAAGTTTTCGTTGAAGTACGTCCTCAGTTTTTAATTGTTGGTTTTCTACATCCAAGCATATTTTTTTTTTGATCAAAATAGTCTTCAAATATTGTACAGTAGGATGGCAATAAAGTTTCAATTTTCTCTGCTCCTTTTGAGCAAATAAAAAATATTTCCTTGAAAATGTAGAATTGCCATGTATTTTGAAGGATATTTTCTTCTCTGTCAAAATAGAACTGTATTTTTAACCAAATGTACAATATTTTGCACACTATTTAAAAAAAATAAAAAAATAAACTTTATTCAATATGGAACATCGCACTGTCTGATTCCCCTGATTTCAAAATTGTGGCTGTGTTAATTTTATTGGTTTTTTATAGGTAAGCACTTTTCTATTTCTATTATAAAAAAATCACATATACTATGAAGACGCGGTAATCCTTACTGATATTTTCAGGTAAACTTGTTTGGTGGTTGGGGCGATATAACTAACTATGTGTGTCCGGAATTAAACGTGCTCAACCTTTCACAATAATGTACTCGTTCACACTCCTTTCAAATGCTTTATACTTTTGCAATGCATACATCAATTATTTTATCAACACGTAATGTATACATTGAGTTTTAACAGTCAACGCTAGTGTATTCGTAAAGGTAGGCTCCCAAAAAATATGCAGAGCAAACCTCGTCGATATTGAGTCAGGCTCAGGGTGGATCTGGAAAACGTGATGACAGCTCTTAGGGCGGATCTGGAGCGCAACAAATAAATGCATTTAAAAAATTGACAAATTTCGGGTAGCGATAAAAAAAACAAAACAACAAAAGATGCATACAAGTTTTTTTTAACCTTCCTTGGGTATTAAAAAAACTGACACAAAAGACATTTGGGTCAATATTGATCCGGATTTCAACACTTTTCTTTTATAGAATTATGAAATTTCAACCTAAACAGAAGAATTTTTATACCCCATTTGAAAAGTTATTGTCTCAAAAATGCATTGAAAAATAATTTTATGCAAAAATAAAGAATTCCGTAATATATGAAAACACAAAAAATTTTAGGCCGATAGGTTTAAAAATAAAAAAGATAGCGTACATTGAAGTTGCGCCATGAGTCAGAATATAATATCGTAGGAAGGTTAAAATCCTACGAAAGCCTATATAAATATATATATATATATATATATATATATATATATATATATATATATATATATATATATATATATATATATATATATATATATATATATATATATATATATATATATATATATATATATATATATATATATATATATATATATATATATATATATATATATATATATATATATATATATATATATATATATATATATATATATATATATATATATATATATATATATATAAATAAACATATATATATATATATATATATATATATATATATATATATATATATATATATATATATATATATATATATATATATATATATATATATATATATATATATATATATATATATATATATATATATATATATATATATATATATATATATATATAAATATATATATGTGTGTGTGTTTATATAGGGTGTTCGGTTCCTTAGTGCAAATATGTTTAGGGCGATAGGGGATGATACATGAAGAAAAAAATTGATTTTTTTATTTTTTGGTACATGTTAGTCTTAAATTGGCTGTAACTCAAAAGCCCTGTTATTTAGCCAGATTCTTTCTACTTTATTCCAAAGCTAAGAAAATTTCCTACATTACAGTTCAATTTAAGGTTTGAGTAATTATCATTTAGTGTCTTTTAAAGGGTAAAATTGTTTAAAACATCTTTTTTTTCAATGGTTTTTTCATGTCTTTAGCATGAAACACGTTATAAACATCATTAAGACAGCCGAGAAGGAATTGTTGGCTGCCAAGGCAGCGCTAGCCGTGGCATCGAAAACAGCACCGAAGAAGGTTACCACCAACGAAGTTGCACAGGTGATCAGTGAGGCAAAAAGCATCCCCCAGAGCGCGGGTTCCACGCCTTACTTCACGCCGAAGAGACCCAGGCCTTCACCGGGAGAGGCACGGCCAGGGGGCTCCAAGAAACATAAGGATGCTTCTAGCACCGTGGCAAACCTAGAAAACGAACCAGCCACTAACGTGGACGTGGGTAAAAACTCCCAGTGGGAAGTTGTAGGTAAAAAACGAAAGGCGAATGAAATGAACAGGTCCAAAAGGCAAAAACTGTTCAAGGGACGAAAAAAAGGTGAAGCACTAATTTTCAAAGCTAACGATTACTCGTACGAGACGGTTTTTCGTGCAATGCGGACGAACCCGGAACTCAATGAGTTAGGCGAAGACGTTAGAAAAATCAGGCGCACCCGCACCTGGGAGATGATCCTGGAACTAAATAAGGATCCGAAGTCCAGCAGCTCTGCTTACAAAGAGCTCACCGAGAAAGTCATGGGCGGAGTGGTGGAAGTGAGAGCCTTGTGCCCGGAGGCAACCAATGCAAGGACTTGTATGAATTTTCTTCGGAAGCAGACCTAAGGAAAGCCTAAGGAAACACTTTAAAAACCATGTTTTTGTTTAATTAATCGCTGATGTTTATAACGTGTTTCATGCTAAAGACATGAAAAAACCATTGAAAAAAAAGATGTTTTAAACAATTTTACCCCTTAAAAGACACTAAATGATAATTACTCAAACCTTTAATTGAACTGTAATGTAGGAAATTTAACTAAATAACATGACTTTTGAGTTACAGCCAATTTATGACTAACATGTACCAAAAAATAGAAAATTCATTTTTTTTTTTCATGTATCATCCCCTATCGCCCTAAGCATAATATATATTTATATAGGCTTCCGTAGGATTTTAACCTTCCTAAGATATTATATTCCGACTCCTGGCGCAACTTTAATGTACGCTTTCTTTTTTATTTTTAAACCTACCGGCCTAAAATTTTGTGTGTTTTCATATATTACGGAATTCTTCATTTTTGCATAAAAATGTTTTTCAATGCATTTTTGAGACAATAACTTTTCAAATGGGGTATAAAAATTTTTCTGTTTAGGTTGAAATTTCATAATTCTATAAAAGAAAAGTGTTGAAATCCGGATCAATATTGACCCAAATGTCTTTTGTGTCAGTTTTTTAATACCCGAGGAAGGTTAAAAAAACTTGTATGCATCTTTTGTTGTTTTGTTTTTTTTTATCGCTACCCGAAATTTGTCAATTTTTTAAATGCATTTATTTGTTGCGCTCCAGATCCGCCCTAAGAGCTGTCATCACGTTTTCCAGATCCACCCTGAGCCTGACTCAATATCGACGAGGTTTGCTCTGCATATTTTTTGGGAGCCTACCTTTACGAATACACTAGCGTTGACTGTTAAAACTCAATGTATACATTACGTGTTGATAAAATAATTGATGTATGCATTGCAAAAGTATAAAGCATTTGAAAGGAGTGTGAACGAGTACATTATTGTGAAAGGTTGAGCACGTTTAATTCCGGACACACATAGTTAGTTATATCGCCCCAACCACCAAACAAGTTTACCTGAAAATATCAGTAAGGATTACCGCGTCTTCATAGTATATGTGATTTTTTTATAATAGAAATAGAAAAGTGCTTACCTATAAAAAACAATAAAATTAACACAGCCACAATTTTGAAATCAGGGGAATCAGACAGTGCGATGTTCCATATTGAATAAAGTTTATTTTTTTATTTTTTTTAAATAGTGTGCAAAATATTGTACATTTGGTTAAAAATACAGTTCTATTTTGACAGAGAAGAAAATATCCTTCAAAATACATGGCAATTCTGCATTTTCAAGGAAATATTTTTTATTTGCTCAAAAGGAGCAGAGAAAATTGAAACTTTATTGCCATCCTACTGTACAATATTTGAAGACTATTTTGATCAAAAAAAAAAAAAATGCTTGGATGTAGAAAATCAACAATTAAAAACTGAGGACGTGCTTCAACGAACACTTTGTGTGCCAAACTAAATCTTTTAGGGCGTTCAAAGCCAAGTAGTAGAAGAATAACATTGTGTTAAATGTTCATTATACACGTAGAAAAAAAAACCGTCATAACAAACATATTCCTGGTAAATCCAAACATAAACTTAGTTTTTTCTGACCTCAAACATAGACTTGCTTAATTTCAAACATATCCTATGTTTAAAACCAAGTGACATCGATGTTTGAAGTAAAAATAATTTTATTTTTATTTTAAACATATTAATGATAAGAATAAACGTACAAAAATTGAATGCAAGAATAATAATTATTCTTGTTTTTAAATAATTTTTGGGATTCAACTGGTTGCGTTCCAAATTTATTTTATTTATTCTATGAATCTGTGTTATTTAAATTCTGGATTTGGTTTGAATGCTAACAGGTTCCAAGAATCAAGCAAATAACCTACCGATTAATGTTACGATTGGCTCATGTTGTGAGCGTCGAAAGTTTGCCTCGCCATCACATTTTGGAGAGGTAAGTACACGTTAAAATGGATTATCGAGATTTTCAGCCCTGGGCTGATTCATCTCCCGTCGTAGTCACTCAAATATCTTTTGGGTATTTTCGTAACTTGTCCGGGGGTGAGATTCGAACTCGTGACTTTGGCGTCGGAGATATGGATGCTAACCACTACGCCGGGGTCGCCCCCTATACCTAACGTCCATAATACCAAACATCCCTTATACCGAACATGTATTATAACAAACGTCTGTATGCCAAACGTTTTGCACCGGGAAGTAAGAGCAGGAATAATTGTCATACAGATGTAATGCTCGAGAAAATGTTGAGAAAGGATAATCGCAGTACGTACTGATAAATTTGAAGATCTGACGATCGACCGAACAGTATCAGCGAGGTTTGCAGCTAGCGGCTATATTTTTCAACAATGTAATAAAAACCATCTCATAAATAAGTTCCACAACGGCTTCATTTCATAAGTAATTGGAGTATGGTGAATTTTATGACAAGAGCATAAAAATTTAGATCATCATTTTATTGGTGATTTTATGTTTGGTTTTATAGCGATGTTTGAAAATTGGGGCTCAAATAGTCTAGCCGGTAAAGGCATAGCATTTACTTTTCAGTAAACGTTCTCACAGGTTTTCTATTTGCTTTCCAAACTAATTAAAAAATAATTTTTTGCTATTAACTTAAATAGCGCTAAATATCTAACGATTTGTATTGCCAAGCATTTGAAAAATGAGCCTAATAGCATAAAAATAGAATGAACAGGGAGGAGAAGGATGGTTTGAATGGTCAATGAACATTGATATAGAATAGATACTGATAAGAAATGTTTAAAGCTGAAAACATCGCCTTGTAAAGGTATGATTGAAAACTAAATCTTTACCCTATCATTCATTAGTGCAAAGAATGCAAACAGCTGAAGAAACGTGACCATTCATATATCAGATTCAGATCATTATAAAATTGCAGAGATCACTGACAAAATATTTGAAATTTATACTGTCATGTTCGAACTGTCCACCCCCCTCTGGTGAAATGTGAATCGAGGAAGCTTTAAAAATTATAACAATTCAATTTTCAGAAAGAAGATGACGAGAGAGCATCACCAAACAGCAAAAACTGCGAAAATATCACGCCATAAAGAGAACGATTGCGACTTACGTTGGATCTTCTGGCTGAATCTTACATCAGCGGATTGATGTCGGCTCTGCATACAAAAATATAAGTTTTTTAATTTGTCATTATATATTATGTACGTTGAAATGTGTTATTGGGTATATATTCGCATTTTTCGTGACCAACATTCTACCATATGCCATCAAACATCATTGTACTATGACTTGAGTAATTTAGAAAAAAAAATCACGCTTTTGATCGCCGAGAAGTTTTGAGCATAATAATTTAACCAAATGACGGATTGTGTGCAGTATTTTATCGTCTTCTTGTGTCTGAAATTCGATCATAGGTCATGATCGTTAGTATTATTTAATATAAAAAAATCTAGGTCACAATGGATGGAGGATGAGTCGCGGAAGTAAAATAAATTATGTTTTGCAGATGTCTAAGCTACTAATTTCATTCGAAAGGGTTGTTTGACTTTGACTGCACGTACGAATAATAAGAATCAATTCAGTACTAAGTGCAAGACATATCACTAGATTCTAAACAAAGTACTTGATTCTAACAATATAAGGTGACGTTTGATTGATTAACCAAGCTATTTTATGAACGTCGAAATTAATCGGAAAAGGAACCGTCACTAAAATTGCTTGTATATTTTTTGGTAGTACAGTTGTTTTTGTAGGTACACTTAGGGACACAGTTTTTATGTCAAATAACATTTCAAATTGCACTTTAAAATTATGTAGTTATAACAAACAATGCACTTATAACGAGCAATTCGAACTAGCACACACAAGCTTTCTACTTCTTTCAGTTATTATTTTATAAACACTCTTAAAAAGCAGTTTCAAGACTCTCTTAAAAACCACAACTATCTTCAAGATGATTGGTTATCTCCACGTTACTCTTCGTAGCGATTGCCAACGTCTATTTGGAAACACGCCACGAGGCTTTTCGTACAAAATTATCGATATAAACAGTAAAATCTTTAAATTATTTTCTTCATTTGTCGATTTATTCACCAACGGCTCAGCAGCAGCCGAGTCAACCATTCGTTGTGAAGAAAAAACAAGTTCTGTGGTGTGAAGAATGGTGCAGTGGATGAAAGCCGAAAGAAAAAGTCACATCAAGGCCATATATGTGTTGCTGTGCACAATGATCCGTTGAATGAGCGCGTTATTCTGCCTGACACTTAGAAATAACTAATGTGCAATATTACTGCGGGAAATACCACACAACGTTACCCATGTTGGGGTTAAAAGAGCGGGTTGTGCAGCATGCTGCCTCACAAAGAACTTGATGTTGGCACAGATCTCCGAACTGGCTAAATCGTTCCTACTACGCGTTTACTCAAATGGCCTGCAATGAGGGTGAACAGTGGTGAAAACCGTTTCAACTGAGCTCAAAATTTGGTATTGCACCCTATGAACACAAGAATTTTATAAAATGTTTTCATCTTGTACACTCCTGAATTCATTTTCCACAACATTTCTAAGGCAGCAAACTACAAGCTGTTCTTAGGCAGCCACAGAAACCGTGCCTGCCACTGTGTGTTGTGACTCTGACAAAGATGTTATTGTTGTAGAGTTGTAGAATTTAATTCAGCTTATTTATTTCGTCATCGCTTAATTACATTTAGGGCGAATGAGCTAGTGAATAAGTGGTGTGAATGTAGATAGCAAGAAAAGCAAAAAGTAAAAATACAAATACAAAAATATAATTATTTGATCGCTTGTTATTTTTAGACGAAGTTACAAACAACGAAAACGAAGAGCTTGCACTTAACCAAGAAGTAAGTAACTAAGACAAAAACAAAAAGCAGCAGCATATCAAAACCGTATGTCAAAAAGCACTGGCATAAAGCCGATACGGATCATGGACTTAAATTAACCGTTCAAGCATAGTTGGTGTCGAATTTCCTGTTAAATCGGGTTGGTTGCAATAGGGCTTGAATCACCAAGCCAACCGGTTTAAACTGCTATGTGATGCTGGATTGAATCACATTATTTTAAAATTATGTTTCTTCTTCTTTTTGTCATACTTATGACTTTCTAGACATTTTATGCTTCTGTATAGAGCATTTTTTCGGATCTCAGCGAAGTTTTCTAAGTATATACCAACAGTTATTATAAAAGCTTTCGATGCCAACACTAATGCATGATTAAGTATTTTGTGTGGCAAGAACAATGCTGCTGTTTGCCCAAAGAAGTCTGCAGAAACACCAACCTGAAAGATTTCATCGACCAGACTGGGAATCGAACCCTTCGTCTCCGGTGTGGTAATATCGTTCCTTTAGGAACTAGGCTATCTGAGGCCCATCAGCAGACACCGTACTTTAAATTGAATGCGGCTACTAAAAAAATCCCCTTGACCTTTAATATTTGTTGACAAATTATTGTTACTTCCAAGGAAATATTATCTGAATCTTCAAGCCAATTCACACACCTGATTGAGAAATCCTTATTTCTTAGCTACCATACTACATTCACTTATTAAATGCATTATTTGCTTCTAACATCATCCACTGGGTCAGCTGTTCAGTTATTGGGTTCATTTTATTATTTTTGACTATTTGAAACAGTATCTCTTTCGATAATACTAGTCAGGGAATATCATCCCTAAGCTCTGTCAGTAAAGTCGCAGCTACAAAGTAATACCAAGCTAGAAGTGATGAGATCGAATCCCAGTCGGGTGTAGAAATTTTTCATCATGGGATATTTATCGACTCCCTGGACATAGTGTAGGAGTGTTCTTGACACATTGACAGTGGCAAACTCAACTATCGCCTCCTACAGTTTTGTAATACCGTGCTTTTAGAGACCATACAATGAAGCCCTTAGCGCACGTGTTTTGTTTTATATTATAATTAAACATCCATTTGAATTGCATATCGTAAGATACAATCATCTACCATTAAGTAGAAGTAAAGTGGCACATTTAAATTTCCTGATGAATAAAGGATCTGAAAGGATTCATCCGATCATATATGAGCACATGGTCAGTTTTTCGTTTAGAAGAATGACATTTATTGCTAAATCTAATAGAATTTATCAATAGAATCCATTGATGATCGGTTGATAAAATCGGGATTTTACCGTTATTGAAAAAAAAGTTTCTTACGTGTGATTAGGTTGGATATCGAATAGGTATTTAATGATCCAGTTTGAAATAATCCTTGAATCATAGTCGGGTACATAAAAAAGTTTATAACAGATGGTCAAAAGACGTATAAAAGCGAGGGAACATATTGCGCTTCTCGCTATTCGGGAATCATAACATTATTATAGGCTCTCGTTAAAAGACCACGGTTTATCAATCTTCCACTCGTAAACATTAAACACTTCAAGTTTACGAGTTTCCTTTATAGCTGAATAACATCCGCATCAACAGATATATCACCCATCTTGGTTACGAATTTTCTTCCGTCTTGGTTGTCTTTCGCTTTCAAACACCCACTTACTTGCGATATCCCGAAGAGTAGGATCACTGATGTGTAGTGGTGTCAAGTGATGATACTGGTGCCTGTTCAGCTCCAGCCGGACGAAAAAGGACACTAGGTAATAAAAATTACCACGGCTTCTGTTTTGAAAGAAAACCTTTTATGAATAAGACAGGAAGCAACAAATAGTTACGGGTGTCATACCCCAAATAGGAGAACAAGATAGAAGAGGAAACAACGGAATAAAGCGATCTCCTTGGCAACAATAAAAAATCTCAATGATAAGATAATAATAATAAAATTCTAATAAACACAACGCAATCCTCCAGTCACAGAGGCATTTGCGGTGAGTAGGGAGTTGATTTTTTTCTTTCACAACGGCATTTTCCCAACTCATCACAAGGCGCTTTTCCAGTTTACACATTGCCGGAAGCCAGCATTATGCGAAAAAAAAAAGTTTACAAAACCGTCATATGACAATCAAAATCATTCCAGCAGATTACACTTCGCATAAAGTGCACATCATGGGAAAAGCAGCATCACAATTCGCTATTTCCATCTTTGGGGCATGTTCCCCTCGGTTTAGTCATACACTCAAGGCTAGCGATGGATGCAAATGTCGTGTGGGATGAATACTCTCGAGGGAAAATCTCTATTCTGAATGCTTTTCCTTGGTGACTACATACTCTATCCTCGCTCTCTCTGGTCGAATTGTGAAGTGTATTCAAATGCGTAATTTCTAACAGATAAAAGCCGTGGAAATAAAAATAAAACTGGAATAAAAATGAGACAGCAACCAACAGATACACAATTTCTACCAGCCAAACAGTAATAAAAGTGTATGCGGAACGAGAGAGGGCAAAAGTCAGCTCTTCAGAAAGCAGGTTTTAACAACTTTTTCATTGGCAGTTACGGGGGTTTCCCTTATGGGTTCATCTATTCTTTTTTTTTTCTGTAATGCTTTCTACTCGCTTATGCACATCTACTCAGGGGGAAATCTAGGTAGGCTGATTTTTAATACGTTGATAGTGAGTGAGAGCAAGAGAAGAGGATGCTATTCATTTTCACTCGTCGTTTGCACGTCACATTGAGCTATGTGTAATTTACCAAGACAATTATCTTTTGGGATGGGTCTCTCTTGTGTGCTTTTGGGGTAAACGACTATCAAAAGGTGCTAAATTTATTTCCTCACAATGTGCATTATTATTATCAGTGTGCTGCCCAACCTTCTGCTGGACGGATCTGAGCCTAATTTGTGAGGTTGAATTTTATTGCTTTATGATATCATTAACTCTGATTCAGTTGCATCTATTGTATGGTTCGGGTAAGCGGGGGTACGTATCTCATTGATTTATTAGCAGACAGGCTCACCATTTCAAACGGTGTAAATTGTAATAATTGAACCCGTCAATACCGCAACAGAGTATACAAATGTTGGACAGTTTCCTTACATGCTTTGATATCCTATTATTGTGAATTGTTGGCATAAAAACATTTTTAAGGAAGAGTGCTCCTGGTTCTCCATGATTCCATTGTGTTTTTTTGCATATTATAATAAAATTAGTTTTGTTCGAGTTTTTGGAAGTGGTTTCTTATCAACAAGGCATGAGTACCCTAGTACTTCATATATTTCGCCACTATTGCAATATACGACTGACAAATGGTATATGTGACTTATTAGACGAACATCAGCATTACATTGCAAGCTTTTAAAACTACAACTAGTGAGGCCAACTTTAAATACTTTTAGTGGACGTGAAATCATAACTCGTCTAAAATGTGTTTTCGTTAATAATAAGCTCAATGCTAGGGGCGGTGTGTGCGGGAGTAGGGAGGGGAGTAGGTATTGTGTTTTTATGCTTCATGATTCCGTCGATGATTTTATGCTCTAATTTATATTTTTTGTAGGGTTCCCTTTGTTCTGTATAAGATCTAAAAAAAACTCTACACTATGTAGGAATCAAATCAGCCATGCACAACAATTTGATACATTTAAATGATTCATCTTTATCTGATCATTTGTTTTGAACACATAATTTTTATTTTCTGAAACCTTTGAACTGGCCGGCTTGACGTGCCGCAGGGGCTCAGTAGGGATTCTTTCTCAAGACCTGAAGCTGAGAATCAGTTCCATTGTGGTAATATCACATCAATTCGTTTTTCCACTGTAGCAGGAGCACATTGAAATTGTAGATATACTATTCTACACGGTATATAATATCAGATTATCATTGGAATTCTCAAGTATGGTAAACTAATGTTAAATAATTTTTTCTCGTAGTGATGATACATTGCAGCAGGGCCTCAATCTGTAGACATTTAGATACAATTAAAATTGTTATTATCATTTTATATTATAACAGCCCTTCACTATATTATCTATGCTATTTTGTATATCATTTTCAGCTTCACATATATTCGTCCATGTCAATTATAGCCCACCTAATCAACGTTATGTATTTGAAAAGACAGGAAGGTTCTTAACGTTTTTTTTTTAGAAAGGATCACATACAAAAAATTCTACTCAAAAAAGCTTTTTCCTTCTTCACCAAAATATATAATTTTTAATCATTCATTTCTAATTTCACAGGCATAAAGAATCAATTATGGGTCCAGACCAACAAGAGTTATCGGAAAATTCTTTTTTTTTTGTAGTTTTATTAAGTTTCCGTTTTTGGCATTATGCATACTCATATGAAATTTATTTCGCCTCATTCTTAGCTGTTTTCGGCTTTTCCAAGACTATTAGGATATTAATACATATCTAATTTTTAATTTCAGTAACAAACCAGGGGATGTCAGATATATATTGTACCTACACTTATTGTGTTCTTTAACTTTAATTGTGAAAACAAATTCTAATCTTAGTAGTTCGTAATCCCATAGAAGCTGCAAAAGCGAAAGTCTCTCATATTTCATTAAAATCACTGTAGTACCTATGAGACTAGGTTTACTATTCTTTATATGCTATATAATTTCAGATCATCTATGAATAGTTTTGTAAAATAATTTTGAATCAATTTCACCATTCAGGTTACCAAAGGAATTCTTCATTCATATATTCATTTATTATACATTTTTTTCTTTATAATATGCATTCACTATATTTTTTACCATTATAAATTTCATTTACTATATTTTGTATATAATGATATGACATTGAATATCTATTGGGAAGGGTGGGAGCATCAGGGTATCACTCAAGCTTGAATTGGACAATGGAGTGGTATGACAACCAGCGTCTAGGAGGGAACAAACAGTATCATTTTCTTCATCCTACCGATTTGATTGTGATGCTGTGAATTCTACTCCAACAGTTTCAGCGAGAGTGACGCACCCTTCTTAACAAGCCATGCCGTAGAAAGCATAATAAGTATTGTGAATTGGGTTATTCGCTTGTTGGATCGTATCGTTGGAAGGAAAATCTTATGTTCCCATGGGTTTCGCGTAAGTGTCTCTGCTTTTGGGTCCACCCCACCGTTTTTGGCCCTTCATACAGCGTTACTGTGAATACAAACCGGTAACTAAATTTGATCTTGCTATTAAGTGGAGCTGCATACATGCCAAGGTCTTAGAAGGGATGGTGGCTACCTTACATACTTACATACATACATGATTTTTTTTTCTGAAATGAAGAAATTTGGTTTTATTTTCATTTCTTTGTACAAGCTCAATCAAATCAACTTTACAGAGCCATGTTTTTATTTCAAAAAATGACGAACTGAGATCTCTATTTTGTAATAGTTCAAAATTTTATTAGTTCAAATTATATTAATACTCCCTGTCTACTTCCAAATAATTAAATGTAAATTATTCCCTCCATGAATGAAACTGGTAAACTACCGTATCTTTTGGGCTCCATGGATACTGCAAACTTCAATATAAAATCCGTGATGCCACTACGATTTAATCAATAACATCAAAATTTAGAATTTAAAACACAAAAACCAATCAAATATTGCACATAAATTTGTTTAAATTCTGATATTAATGCTATCATCAACATTTTTTTCTTTCAGACGGTAAGCTCCATCATTCACTTACAAACATTCGATCACATACAATTATGCGCAGTTTGATGTAAATCGTGGAGAGTTGTTATTTAATGCGTATCGGAGTTGCTCTCTCAACCAGCAATCGGCAAGTATATCGCATCCATTTAACCAAAATGCTACACTCCCGCTTCATTTTACTAAATTTTTGAGTACAATTGTATACTATCTCTTTTTCTCTCACGGAAATGTTACTCAATTTTCGTAAAAAGTGGATCTACTCAATTTTATGAGTAGATCCACTTTTTACGAAAATTGAGTAACATTTCCGTGAGAGAAAAAGAGATAGTATACAATTGTACTCAAACATTGAGTAAAGTGAAGCGGGAGTGTACACAGGAAAAATGTTCAGTTTTAAGAAATAGGTATAATTTTCCCTTTTTCAGTTGCGTGCTAAAGCAAGCGTAAACAACGGATTTATTTGGAATTTTAGATTGGCGTAAATAAGGCGATATCTTGCTAATTATTATTTATTTGTCGGATTAACATTCGTATATGTATTTAACATAATTCAACATTGTTGTTATCCGATTTGCGAAACCTCAAGATGGCTCATTAAACTTAAATAGCTCTTCGGCAGCAGTAAACGCACGAATGTATGCTGAAAATGGTTTATTGTATCCAAACACAGTTCGGTAAAAACTTGGTTGTAGCAACGTAGAGTTCCGTAAAGTTCTGTTCGGCACAAGAAAGTTCAACATAGAGTAGTTTGGGGGCATCAGCTTCACGCAATAAACAACGTCTGCTGTATTTTTCGACGCTGTTCCAGCGAGTCCAAACCTAGTTGTCGGCATCTATCAGGATATGGTGGGAAGTTGTCAGCATGTCGTCACGACAAGTATGCCATACCACAGAGGCGTATTTCAAAACTGGACGGTCAAATGTACAGTACAATGACTTCCAGCAATGTGAGTCTGAAAAACTTTTCAAGCTCCTTGATATGATCCGAGCAGTGTAGTTCAAGAGTCATTTTTAAATCTAGTTGAACACCTAGATCAGTCACACTGGTAATTCTACTAAGAGTATTGTTATCAATCGAGTAGTCAAACTGAATTAGATTCTTTATACGGGGAATGTGAATACCTGACATTTATCCACGCTAAGTAACAGTTTGTTTCTCTGACATCACTCAGAAAATGAACTCAACGATGATGTAGAAGGAAATATTCTCGCATCACCTTGAGACCCCAAGAATAGACAAGTAATGTTTGCTATAACGAATGATATGAAGAGAAGGTGTTGATAGTTCCGTCAGTGTACGGCAGGCTGTGAAACATTGATTTGGGGGAACACAACGATTTTTGCAGAAGTAAGCAATCTTCTTGCGTGCGCACCACGATGTACAACTTTAAATCATCTGCATAGACCACTTTGAAACCTTCGCCCAAAACAAAAGTGGCATCATTGAAAAGCAAGATAAACAATAGTGGTCCAAGATTACTACCTTGTGGAACTCCGGACTTGTTAGAAAACGGCCGTGATACACAACCGTCTATTTTCACCCGCAGCTCGTAGAAACTCCAAGGCATGACAACTTTTGTAGCAATATTCCATGGTCAATTTTATCAAACGCTGCTTTCAGGTCAGTGTTAACTACATCAACTTGCACCTCATTCTCCATACTCGCAAAGCGCTTCGACTAAAACTCAACAAGTTGGTGGTAACCAACTATAACTATATTGAACTATTGGGTTCCTTGCAAATACGGACGCAAAATTCGTAGCAAACAACTGGCTAGACACTTTGGCAGAACACTGGTGCCGTGTCTTTCAAACATACGTTCGTTGGAATCGTTGCACTTTGTCGTTTGGAGTTAACAAAGTTCCAAAAACTACAAGGGTCAAGCAACAATCAACCAAACAAAATACAAGATCGAGAGGGCGATCGAGGTGATTGTGGACAAGATTCTTTTGGCTGAAGCACAAAAAATTCAAACTGTCCAAAAGAGTGCCACTGGACCATCACGTTGCACAATGTTATCTATTGAAATTCAACGCATACAAGGTTGGTGATAATTACCAAACAAAAGAATAGCTTCATCAGAACGCCTTTGGCACAGTTCATTTAAAGAGGAAACGTGGCCATTAATTATACTAACATCGCTACTTGTGTCTGGTGGAATGGAAATCGTACACATTAAAAACTTTCTACCTTTGATCGTCGATGAAACAAAAATTTGTTCTAAACTATGTCCAATCACGGTGTTTACAACACGGCTGACATATTGTTGAGCAATAGCAATCAAAACACCACCAAAACGGGATAGTTTCAATCACAACGGAAAACATAAGAGCCTACACCAAATAGTTGTTGCGTGGTAATACAGTTGTCCAATCCGGTTGCAGTCATGATGACCACGTCCACGATGACCACGTCGAGACTGCAATCGGCCACAGCTAGTAGAAGGTCGTGAATTCTCGCTCTCAAGCCATGTACGTTTTGGTAATAAATTCAGACATCATCAACACAATCGTCGATGTGATTTAAACCATTGTTTCTGGTTCTCTAGGAGGGTCGCAAACGAGGACTCCTTGGTCGAGGTATACATTCGTATATTTTTGGTTGATTCAAAAACTCCCTGAACATCAAACCGTCGGGCCAGTTTTCTGCGTTGAGGGTTATGCGCTTTTAAAGCTGGACTGAAGCCAATTTTGAACGATACACACGTCATGTTCGATACATCTTTTCCTTTTGGCACGAGTCGCATGACATCCATCGGCTCGTTTGATTCCAAATAACGTGACACAACTTTTTCAACATCTTTGTATGTGATCATTGGCAGTAATCTAGATAGATAAAGCCAGAAAACTGGTTTCAGTGCGGCGGGTGTGATGAAAGGAACGGAAAGATCCTCAAGATTAATCTCCTTTGTACATTGTAAGCAGCCGGTTTGGCCATAGTCGTCTCGACGACGTTTCGCACTTGTTATACATGTATACAGATAACGCCGAATCAACAATTTACTCCCACAATACTCGATTCGTGGCTGCAACTATCCATTCTCCGCTGCGTCCCACACTCGCCATATCGTTGAGTACCTGGTTTGGCCATACAGCACTGCGCTTCACACCTTCTTGTACCGGCAGAAGCGAACACCATCTTTGCATGGTTGTTATCCGGTATTCTCACAACATGTCCTACCCAGCTTTTGCTACCTTCAGAATACTTGGTTCGTCATAGAGTTGTGCAAGCTCGTGATTCAATCTTCGCCACCACACACACACACGCCGATATCCTGCACAACGCCAAACATTGTCCTAAGCACGCGTCCGTCGAATACATCAAGTGTTTGCAAGTCCTCTTCGAGCATGGTCCAAGTCTTATGCCTGTAGAGAACCGCCGGTCTTATAAGCATTTTTTACATGGTACATTTGGTGCCGGGGCGAATCTCTAGCGGCGATAGATGGCGGCATGGTCTGCGAAACCAGCGGATCGTGGCACAAAGCCTTTGCGGGATGCGTTGAGTTTCTTCTAGAACTTTAACATTCCCTGAAAACGAAACTCCTCCAGACGGAACTTCATATCCCGGAAAAGATGAGTTTACTGTCTGTTTGTATTACTTCAAAGTCGGGTCTAAAAGGGGTCCTTTGGTGCAGCCTGTGCTGCATTTTTCTCGTCTAAAACCGTCTGAAACTCCTAGTTGAAACAGTTGTTCCGTTGATTCCTAATCACAAACCCAACGGCACTCCTTCAGTTGCCAAGAGGGGTTTCGACCAGCCTCCCTCACCCGGAGACGCTGCTTCTAAGTTTGACGCGTAATCAGTTGCGACTTTGAGTAGCTTCAATCGTTCCAGATTTCAGCGCGGCAGGCGTCGATACAATGTTGTTGAGAACGGAAAGTCCTTGGGTGACCACCAGGTAGTGATCCAAACCGATGTCTTCACCAAGAAGTGCCTTCCATCAAATAACATTCGGTCTGTTGTGGTGATCTCCATGTGTACCGATATGAAAAGCTTTTCTGGAAGAAGGGACTACATATGGCCATATTCTTGAAGGTGGCGAAATCAATGAGTTTTTGGTTTTTCTGCTGCTGTATGCTGAACTTTCCTATAGCCGGTCTGTATTCCTACTCTTGGTCAACCTGAGCATTGAGATCTCTAATAATGATTTTGTCGTCATTCCTTGGGCAGCTGTCATATTGTCGTTCCAGCTGCGCGTAAAAAACGTCCTTATCTTGGTGAGGGTTGTGAACGTTGATTATGCTGACATTCAAGAAACGGCCTTTGATTTTCAATTTGCCACCACCCAATCAAGCGCTTTTGCATTCCGCTTATCACGATAGAAGCTGTACCCAGCTCGTGTGTTTTGTCACAGTTTTAACCATCCCTATACGTATGTACCGTGGAATAACCATCCCTATACGTATGTAAATCGGAAAGAGTGCGTTCCTTCCAAGAAAAAAAATTTAAAAATTTACAGTTCCATGTTCCGAGCTTCCAATTGGTTGTCCGTTTCCTCGCCTGAGTCTATGCAGATTGTTCCCGTCCGTATTATCATTGTGTGTACTGATCCTATACTGATTTTTACGGCAGGCTTGTAGGACCTGAACCAACCCCCTATCTGACTAGAGGACCGTGCATATCACTGATTAGAGTCCCACGCTAGCACGAGGACGAAGATTAGCCGCCCTTCAATTGGAGAACAGATGCTGTTTTGAGCCACCCTTAATATGGCGATCAGACGCTCAGATAGGCTGCATCCTTCAAATAGAGAAGCCCCCCACGTCCTTGTCAGCATATGACCAAGGTTCCATCGGAGTTGCTTACCCGGTCTTCCTGTGATTACTCGTACCCTAATTGGCACCACGGGAAGTAACCGATATGAGCTACTGTATAAGAGACTAAGGACTATTAAGTGGGGTATATTTTGTACCAGCAGACATGAGATGTACCAATGGTACGCAATGGCCAGTCATTTACCAACAGGTAGAGGCTAATGAACTATTAAAAATTTAAAGCATACCTGAAAAAAAAAATTACCAACCTATTGTTGAAAACTTAGCAATACATTTTTTCCTGAAAGATTGAAAAAAATGTTAGTTGTTATGTAAATCTAGGTACACATTAACTAGCGAAAATGTTGACATACATTTGACTTGCAACAGAGGCGAAATTAATTTAAATTAATCGAACATCCATGCGTTTTTAGAGTTCGTCAGTCTCCCAATACTTTTTTTTATTACTTGACCATTTATGTCATTCTTTTTATGTCAATGGTAGAGTCTGTCACGTGTAAGATTAGGAATCTTTTAGTATGTTGTTTTGGTTTTAAAGAAAACCAGTATGTGTACAAATGCATATATTCCAATTAATAATCATAATTATAAAGTCTATCGATACCTCGCAGCTGGTAGACAGGGTATGCTTCACTGAGTAAATGCACTACATACGGCGCCTAAAAGTCAACAATCGATTCACTTTGTATTGGATCCGACAGGCCAACGCATTGTTAATGCAACCATTTTTGTTGGCCAGGTATGTATATGGATGATTTATATTTTATTTATTTTGTCCACATCTTCAGCTACAGACAGAATAAAATAACCTACCCTATCTAACTAAAGTCTCAAACTTATTTATCGTCTCATTTTAATCAAAATGATGGCTTACTTCATTAAATCATAATAATACATAATTTTCATAAACAGAATAGTAGCTCGACTGGAAAATATCCATAAATTGCCTTCCTTGGACAACAGCGTGTTTTCTTTCATCTTTATACGCAAAAGCATAAAAACTTGTAATGCGTTTGTTATGCATTAATAAGATTAACAAGCTCTCTGGTACAGTATGCTCGCAAGTTTACTAATCAAACCAGATTTTCTGTCTCTGATAATCCTGAGCACAATGCAGGCAAATTCAGGTTATTTCGGATACGATCCTTTTTATTTTTTCCGAGGCTTCATTGAATGATCCAATGATCCAGAGAGCTTGAAGATCATTCATATGAAAAAGACGTTCCTTATGCGGAATGGTTATTCTAAACATTTGGAGCTCTACTTTTGAACAAAGAATTCAGAGGTCGTAGCTTATCAAGTAGCACGGCTACTGTATTGACTCCGGGTTTTTTCGCAATCTTTTTAGATTATATTTTAATTGTTAAATAGTAATCTCCCAGTGAGTACCTTGTCTTTCATGGTAAAATTATTTAATAAATGTTTTCATTTGGCATACTTTCCTGAAAAATGTAAAAATGCCAAAGTTGTTCCAATTTTGAAGCCCGAGAAAGATCCAGCTGAAGCTTCTAGCTACAGACCAATAAGTTTACTTCCTTCAATCAGTAAACTTTTTGAAAAGCTAATTTTGAATAGAATGATGCTTCACATCAATACAAACTCAATTTTTGCAGATGAGCAATTTGGATTTCGCCATGGCCATTCAACTACTCATCAACTTTTGAGAGTTACTAATTTAATTCGTTCAAACAAATCTGAAGGCTGCTCAACTGGAGTTGCTCTTCTAGACATAGAAAAAGCATTCGACAGTGTTTGGCATGAAGGTTGGATTACTAAATTGAAAAACTTTAATTTTCCGCTCTATATTATAAAATTAATTCAAAATTATTTAACTGATAGAACTCTGCAGGTAAATTATCAGAATTCCAAATCTGATCAACTACCTGTTAGAGCTGGAGTTCCTCAGGGTAGCATTCTTGGGCCGATACTATATAACATTTTTACTTCCGACCTCCCTGATTTGCCTCAGGGTTGTCAGAAATCCTTGTTTGCTGATGACACAGGCATCTCCGCTAAACGAGAAAGTCTTCGTGTCATTTGCAGGAGACTGCAGAAAAGTTGGGACATTTTCTCTTCTTATTTACAGAAATGGAAGATTTCTCCCAACGCTTCCAAAACTCAACTAATAATATTCCCACATAAACCTAGAGCTTCTTTTTTGAAACCTAGTAGTAGTCACATCGTTACTATAAGCGGTGTTCCAATTTTCTGGTCAAGCGAAGTGAAATACCTTGGTCTATTACTTGATCAAAAATTAAATTTTAAAAATCACATTGAAGGCATTCAAGCCAAATGTAATAAATATATAAAATGTTTATATCCTCTTATAAACAGAAAATCCAGACTTTGTCTGAAGAACAAACTACTAATATTTAAACAAATTTTTTGACCGGCCATGCTTTATGCTGTTCCAATATGGTCTAGTTGTTGTGCTACCAGGAAAAAAATACTTCAAAGGATTCAGAACAAAGTTCTGAAGATGATTTTGAAGCTGCCTTCTTGGTACAGTACTAACGAAGTACATAGGATTTCGAATGTTGAGACTTTAGAACAAATGTCCAACAAAATAATTAATAATTTCAGACAAAAATCGTTGCAATCTTCTATTGCAATGATTAATTCCCTTTATGCTTAGTTAAGATTAATTTTAGTTTGTTTTTAGTCTTAAGATTATTATTGTTATACTGACACGCAGGAATAAAAACCTGTTTAAAATACTGAGCTGCTAAGGCATGAACAATGTAAACAAAATTAGGTACATATTTTAACAATTAAGGTTGATACGTTATGGTAGTAGCTGGAGCACCTAGATTAACATGAAATGTAAATATGAATAAATTTGGAACAAATAAAGAGTTAAAAAAAAAAATATCACTCATTTGCTCGTGGTACATTTTTTCCTGTTGGTTTCATAACATCCCAATTGGAATTTGTGCCTACTCCGAGTGCTTGAATTTTCATGCCTATGAATCTTTCGTGATATGGAATCGATCGAAATTTATTTTCACCAGAACCGTGAAGTGAACCTACAACCCATTTAATTGTGTGTTTTATGGACGATAGCTTTACGCTAACACTAAATTTAGAGTGCTTGCTGTAAACGTTGTGTGAACCTGATTGAGTTCTTTTCTGTTGACCAACATAAAATACATCTATACCAGATAGGAAAGTAAGATTTTACAACGGTTTGTACCCGAACCGTACGTCCTAATTTCATCACTGACTCAATGCGCGTTCGTTGACTTGAAGTGCAACGAAAAAGCTGCCGAGTCGACTTCAGTATCAACATCAAAAGCAATTCACAATTAAAGGGGCGAGGCTGTAAAAACTACGCACAAAGTTTCATTGGCATTTTCACCGGACTCGGTTCACCCTTCGCTTCTTGTTCACCCGCGATGATATCTTGGTCAAATCACTCAACTATAAAATATGAAAATTTATATCAAAAATGATTTTCTTTTCGCTCATCCTCATTATAATACCTTGCTTCTTGTTGTTGTTATTGCTGATATTGCTCAGTTGTTTTTATCTCCATCATACTCTGCGTACGGCTATTCATTGAATCGAAAAAAAATCCTGCAAGAGATGAAAGATACGAGCTATAATAAAATGAATAATGCATTTTTAATTCCTCATATTTGTACTTTAACTTCCACTGAACTTATCATGAAGCTTAAATAATTCATAACGCGTGGCCGTTTTTAGGAAGTTTTAAACTGTTAAACAATTAAACGCATTCAATCCATATTACATGCATTAGGTTTTATGTATATTTACATGAATATGATTTAAGGTGATACTGGAGGGAACGTTATTTTTTCCCATTCTTTGGTAAGATTAATTATCACTTAACGTGTTTGATACCTGAAACGTCGATTCTCACAACCCAACAATGTTGAAGAGCTGCAATGAAGTGTTAAAAATTTCGCTAAAAGATTAGTGTCTTAGATTTTTATTCTAAAAACGCTGAAAATTTAGAAGTTAGTTTGTTTGCATCCCGTATCAACTTAATTAAAAACGCGAATTAATCCACCGATGGTGAGACTGAACCCTTCTTACACTTCACCAGAATTACGAACCCAAAAGAAACCGATGTGACATTATTTGTAACACACACACACACACACACACACACACACACACACACACACACACACACACACACACACACACACACACACACACACACACACACACACACACACACACACACACACACACACACACACACACACACACACACACACACACACACACACACACACACACACACACACACACACACACACACAAATTACTCATCATCCTTATTGGTACTTGGCCTTGCTTTGAAAACTCAAAACTTAAATACTTGTAACGTTGTTCCCAACCAAATAGAACAATTTATTCGAAATGTAATACCTGGTTGGGATTGAGCTTATTTATGTTGGTAGCTCCACAAATAAGTCATTATTTTTTTTCCAATTTTGTGCGAAAACTTTAGGGATCTCTTTAACTCATTGCAACTTTTCCCGTAAATTGAATACATACATCGATAAAACAAACCGGTTGAACCTAATAAGTTCTTATACTCAACATATCCGTCGATGATTTTATGCCCAAATTTACATTTTGTATAGGAGTTTCATGGTTCTGAAAAAGAGATACGATTAAAAAGAATTATGAGCAGTTATTTGAAGATTTATTGTGAGAAATCTGAAAAAATTCATTGGTTTTTCTAGATTTTCGTAGAAAGAGTTCAGTGTTTAGTAAAACTACACATTTTTCTAGAATGAAAATCTAGAATTGAAAATGCACATCTTCGATAAAATACTAATATAATTCTTTCATCTTAGCGTCCGAGCCTTTTAAGTTTTGCAATCAACAAGAAAAGATGTTTCAAAAAGTACTCACATACTTTGTTCTTGAAGAGGTGCAAAATCTTCCAGAACATTACGACTCATACTTTTGCAAAGCTTTATATTTTATCATTTACAGCTTAAAACATAATATTGCATTATGAAATTATAACATATAATTAATTATAATATTACAATTTTTATGGTTTTCTCATATTTCATATCTAATAACTCTTCTATCGTATGACAAAGCATGCTTTTATCCTTTTGATCAATGCTGTTGATAGTCAATCCGACTCGATGCGATTCATTTCCGATAAAACATTCCAGGAGATGATTTTCAATACATCATGTATAATGAAATTGTTGTGCTTATTATCTTTTGAATTTTGTTTCACAATGTATTGAAGGCGTGGTAGCGGAATACATCAATATTCAAATAATATTCACAATTGAATAACATTTGAAGATTACAGTGAATATAACACTTTCGATGTAAAAGATGGGATAATTAACTGTTAGACAGATTTATTGAATTAGCGTTGAGCTACAGTTTCATTATATACCATATTTAGAAATTCGACTAATCAGGTAGTCAATCCAACTGAGTCGAAATGACTATTTACAACACTGCTTTTTCTAAAACATTACGTAGGTGCCAAACAAGTTTTGCGTTCATTTAAACCACATAACCAGATTAAAATTTGAATTTAGTCTATGCTCCCACCGTACATCACGTTTTAGTAACAAGGTCTGATAAACGAATCAGTATGAACAATAATATGCGTGCACATTTGTTCAAAGTGCATTTTTTAACGAAGCACTGCTAAACGTATCACCTCTGATTCGAGCAACGATTCCTTGTATACCTTCAAATCGAACATACCACTTGTACTTCCCTCCACGTTAACATTCTTCCGCCCTAATAAGAAAGACAACATGTCGAATGAGATGCACAATTACTCCCCAAAAACTGATTGCTGGAAATAAAATGATTCCTGGGGTTGGATCATCCTTACCTTCCACTTGCTGTCGTTACGAGAAGCATGCGTTTTCTACGTAATTTTTTTTTTTATAAATCTCATTCAATACGGAAGCTGTGTCATTTTCCTTTTACTCTCTTAAAAGGAAAAATAAAGGAATAACAGGAGCGTAAAACATAATCTTCTTTTTTCTTCTTTTATGCGGTTTGCCATTATGTTCCAGGGATGGGATGATAGCTTACTGAGGAGATTATGTGAAAAAATGTGCAATGTTTTTCTTATTGTATTGCTTAAAAAATGAAAATCAAGATCGTAAAAAAAGGAGAAGGCAGAGAATAACATAGAAAATCATCTCATCGTCGACGTCGCCGTTATTGAGCGCTACTCTTTAGTCGCATGACCTCACAGTCTCCCGCGATTTTCGGTGTCGGTATTACAAGAGAAGATACATCGATAAACGAGCAGGGCGTACCCATTTTGATGTCAATAAGTAAAATCAATTTTGTCTTGCCGTTTCGTAGAATTTAGAATGGAAGGTATGTTTTCAGCAGGTTCGTTTTCTTTGTCACTTTCCGATTGTGATTTCTTTTGGTCGCTGATTCTATGACGTTGCCTCTCTGGATACTAGAGAATGAAATTTAAATATATGGGCAATAAAAAGCTAAACCGTGCCGCCGATTTTTAAGACGTACATGCGTGTATAGTACTGCACGCCGCAGTAGGGTAACCGTAGAACCGAGTTCTATGTGATCAGAAACCGATGTGAGCGATATGGGAAATTATTTGTTTGGGTGTATTTTCAGTTAACATATTTGAGTCACGTTTTCTGAAGGTCGCTCATTGCTGACAATAGAATGTATGTCTATTTCCAAGATCGTTTTATCAAAAGTATCAAAAGTCCATTTTTTCGACACTACCATTAAAACGCACCCTTTTTATTTAAATAGAATTGAATGTTTGAATCAAGCAAATAATGCAAATCAGCATATAATTTTATCGCAAGCTTTTGAATAAAGTACTTTTGAAAAGTTAATCTAGATGTTGTCCATTGTGAATTGGCGTGTCAATTACCTGTTTTATTTTTAATATGTTTAACTAACTTCATCTTATATTTTATCTATGTAGTTTATGAAACACAGACTACAGAGTACTAATGAGAAAAATAAATTCATATAATACACATGAGTTTAGGTTGTATCCTTGAACCCATTAGATATTTTAGAATTTAACCTTGGTATACATGTAGTAAACTTGACGAACTTTGTATTCATGTATATAACGACACAGCGAAGAGGAGGTTCTCAACGAAGTCACGGTTTTTTTGTAAACAAAGCACTTTACTGAAAGAATGCGAACTTATTGAATATGAAATCAAAATGCACCATGCATACACTGATTGTGAAGCTGGTGGCAAAAAGAATCCCATCTGCGTTGTTGTGGGTAAATGATGGCACAAATTGCAATTAGCATATAGATTGTTTTTAGATTTTTTTTTATCGTCATCGTTCTTATTTTGTTTTCGTTCTCTTTCGAGTATATTTTATTTAAAAAAAGACGTCCTTTAAACATTTTCCCCGATCGTCTGTCCAGTGCAGTCCAGTATCAGTGGAACGCAAATGAGAAAATGAACAAGCCAAAGTGCAAGCGAGCTGTTCTTTTTACTTCTTTTGCTAACAGTGGCTCATTGCAATTCAGACGACGATGTATCGTACCTTTGGTCGTCCAAGAGTAAGAGAAACAGAACGCGCAAGCGGTAATTGACATCAGCACATGTGGCGAAATCTGTTTTCAGACTTGTTTTCTGCTATCATTATTCAGTTCATACATTTGACTTTTTATTGATATTAAATAATCATTTAAACCATCCTACTCCTATCACTCGGTATTAGGAACATCCAGTCCAAATTGTACTGCACCTCGTTACTTAGCTAACCGCAATTTAACTGCTTGATAGAGGTTCAGTCTTGGTTCAGTATTCAGTGGAAAAAAAAATTCATTATAATAAATTCTTACACATTTAAACTTTTATGCTGGTATTGACTATGCGGATCTCGACTAGAGATTATTTGCTGAAATCTCATCATCATTGACTTTTAATAGCAGCGGTAACCTACGGAACGGCTGTGTGCAAATTACTCTTTTCGCTGAAGCATGATAAGTCACGGAACTCGGTAAAAGATACGGAAAAAGCCAAGCTCAACTGAGAGTGTGGATAAACCTGCTTCCTAGCTGTCAATATTTGAAGAAAAAATAATGCAGCTCTTTACGGTCATGAGTTATTTGACGAAAAGAGAAAGTCGGCCAACTTTGCTTTAAACTAAAACTATATTGTTTTTGTTGCAAACAGCGTCCTATTCACCGCAAGTGGAAGTTCATTTTTTTTATGAAAGGTGAGAGGAAATTATAATAAGGCAAGAATATGGCTATCCCGTGCCAAATTGTTTAAACTTACGAATAAATTGTAATAAAAAAAGACATCCAGCCCTACACCATAAAAAAAGTTATCAGTACATTTAATGAAAACGTGAATAGAAACTCAGTAAGTGCAAAAAAATTTCGCAAAGAAAACGAAAGTCTAAAAAACTAGCAAAAACAAATTCATAGAGAAAATTCCTGGAACGGTGTGCCAAGTTCAAGTCAGAAACAACATAACTAGCATGTTATTTTCAAACAATATTTTTTCCATTGTATTTTTGTTCTATTGTTAACTTTTGAACAGTTATCCTGATAACGAATATGAATTTGTACGTTGTGTGGCAAAAATATTTACTTGATTGATCTCCTAAATGGGAGCTGAAATCGAATCCGTCGACCTTGAATTGAGCAGGCAATTTCAATAAATGTTTTTGTCTGATTGTCTCTGTCTGTCTACTAATCCAAAATGCCGATAAACAACTGGATCCCCTAATGAATTTTATTTTTTATTGAAGTGCTGAATCCACCAAAATCCTAAAAACACTATAGTAAAGGATAAGAAGCAGAAAAAGAAGAAAACTCAATTTTCTCTTACATGATCATTAAAAATCATATTTAACTTTCATTATTCGACAAAATGGTCTAAGCAGCCTACCGTGCTGCAATCCGGTATCCGGAAGCAATTGATTTATTCCGGTTGGTATTAAACAGCATTCTTCTTTTCATGTAGAACTTGTACAGTTAACCTTTGCAACAAATGGCATAAGCAGAATACTCTTTTCTTGAAGTCATCATATATTCCATCCACAGATATGGATCCTTTGGAACATCGGCAAAGCACAAAAGAAATAATATTCCGTGCCACAGAAGTTGGTCAATGAGATGAAAAACTGTTTCTAAGGAAAACCCGCTGATACAGGCCCCAGGCCAACAATATGTGTGCGTTCGTAAATATATATGTCCGGTTTCCTGATGGTATATCACTGTTTTTGGGGGAAATGAAATCCCATCGGATCGAAGTTTGCTATTCTAAGCATGTCGACCAGCACAGGGTGCATTATTTATATCCTCGTCGATTATCTAAACGATGTCTAGAGATTATTTGCTAATATTTTATTCAAAGAATAATATCACATGAAATGCACGCTGCGTACTGGCTGATAGAAATTTGCTTTTGGCCAAAGTAGTGGATTTGATGTAATAATTTGTCTAACACACAATTTATTTCACACTGCCGTATCGTCTAGCTCAATGGTGAATGAAAACAATGCCGACGGGCTGCCAAAGACGTACTTGTGAAAGTGAAATCCTCCACAAGAATAACCTGGCCAGGCACACGTAGCAAGTTCATGGTATGAAAAATAGCGCTATAAGAAAAACAGCCAGACGAGACAATTAATTATTACAGAATTGTAACGATAAATTTCTTCCTAAAATCATAACAAAAGAGACACGAGAAAAATGAGACACATAAGGAAAGAGAACCAGACAGACAGTGAATCACTGGGAGAGGTGGAAAATATTAAACACTACTACCAGAAAACAAAAATAAAAGCAGGAACTTAAAGTCTTGCTCATAAATTTCAGACCCAAACACACGCTCGTACAACTACTGACTGCCATTGGCTCTGGCTGGTATCGACCGAGTGCGAAGCACAACCTAAACCTAGGTCAAGTTCGTAATTTATCACTTTTAATCTTCGACCATTACTCTTACCCTGCAGCATGACTTTAAAGCTTGCATTTTTTTTTCGTGCAGTCACCAATCCAACTTACTTCATACACAATATTTAAAGTTCTAACTGCATTGCTTACTTATCAACGGAGTGTGTTACAATACATTCATTGATTCTCCACCCTGCCAGGCTAGTGTATTGAGTAACATACATATACAGAACAAGTGCTCGTCAACCGAAGCTACTTTGCTCAGTGACATTGCAACAAACATTGCCACGAAAGAAATCTCTCGAGATCTGAAACAATACAGGCAGAAGCAGACAGTTGAATTTATGCAAAATCATGTAAACTGTACAACTTTAATGCTAAAATTGAATGTCATCTATCCATCAGCCGCTTATTTCAGACGCGACGGAGTGTCGAGCTTCAGCGGGTATTCGTAGCTATTTCGTGTGCAGCCAAATCATTCAGGACGTTGGCGGTTGGTAGTTTAAGGAATTGCGTTTTTTCAAGGAAATTTCTGTTAGCATTTATGTCATAATCTTCATTTGTTGTGTGTAAGTATTGAAAGAAACCTGCTATTTTTTCTGAAATTAAACTTATCGATATGGTTATCATGGTTTAATTTTTTCATTTACTCTATATTTTTATGAAAACATGTAAATCAATAATAATATTTAAATTCAAAGTGAGAGACTTTCATTGGGATTGTTTACAAATTTCGTACGAAATCAGTACACGAAGTTGCGAAAGTTTTATTTTTTTTCAGTCGATGGAAATCAACAAGCCGAGTATGCAAACCAAAATCGGCCCTGCGCATTAGCGGTATGAAACCATTGTGGCAAATGAAAAATAATGACTGGGTGCAAGGCTACAAGACAACCACAAATGGCATGGATTTTCGACACCGTACCGGTAGTGCAATTGTGAACAAAATCCTACCAAATGAAACAGGTGCGAAACATCTTGAACTGTGACGTTGTAATATTGATTTGTGCTCAAAAGTGAAAGAACATTCGAGAATCAATATAAAATATTATTCGATTCCAGCTCTCGAAAATTAAAAATAATATTTATGGAGGGTCATAGATGCATTTTTGGCTTAGTGCTTGAGAATATTTATAGGCTGAATAAAATTTTGTTTGCTTTCAGTATCCTTTCAGCTGGTTTCTCAAAAAGGGTATAGAACAACTCACTCACCAAATGAATCCACTTTATTGATATTAAATCAAATTGGTATGTGTCAGAAACATAACAAACAAAAAATACTAAGTATTACATAAGAGTTTGCCCTTTATGGCAAAAATGCATTCCGTTAAATTTTATACTGTGGCCGACGGTATTCGACTTTCAAAACAATCAAGACATCAAGGAAGAAGTAGCGTCGGAGTAGTGGACAAGGTCAAACCTTAATCTTACAAATTCACGTCGATTGTTAATGTCATCATGACTATCCATGATGGAATCTGAATAAAAGTATTACAGACGACAACTGGTCCGCCGGTTTGTATATTTATGTATTTAATCGATTTTGTACGTCTACGAAGCGAACAATAAAACATTTAAAATTTAAATTCATCCTGGTTCTGTCTTACTTTTTGGTGGCCGTATAGGTATGCATAACGCAAGCTACAGAACGACAAAGCTCGTTCTCTTTATCACTCGCGCAGACTGTGACCATCGTTTTGCGTTATCCATATAAATCGAAACGTTTTCATTCATCTTTCTGCATATGATTTCAGATCTCCAAGGTCAACATTTAACTGCTGGACATAATATCAACCAGCCTTTTTTCATGTGTTCATGAATTTGAATACGTTCTTAAATGTTAAACATACCTATTGCTTTTCAGTTTGATAGACTTTCTTAACGCTTAAAGGTTGCATTTACATAAAATTATAATTATATTTCAGGGCTCACTAAAGTTACTTAATTTACCAATCAGGCCGAGGTGCCCTCTGCGGTGCATATCAATTGTCTCCATTCTATAGGGCTCACTAAGATGATGCATAATTTTTATGACACTGGCGATCAGCTGTTTGCAAATGGGTGGAGTGAATAACCAGCTCTGAGCGGAACCATCTCACCCCAGGATGGTGATGTCGTCCCTCATCTTTTTATGCCCGAATTTTTTTTTTTTTTTGTTCCTAGCTTGCACTGCTAGAACACCATTCAAGCTTGGCCCGAGTCTCTAGGAATAGTGAGTGATGACGCAGCGGAGTGTATTAAACTGTCAAAAACAGAAAATCATTTTTCCCGTCATGATCATCAGCGTCACCTGCACCTTATACACTCACACACATACATCCACAAAGCCATAGGAAAGGTCGTGCCTCTGTGAGCTCTCAATGGCAAATATGGCAAAGTTTCTCCATAAGAGCAATAAGGATACGCTGGCAGCACCCTTCCGGTATTTTCAAATGCGATTGTCATGATTTTACGCTTTAGAAGGCAGTGCCACTGTCCACATGTACACTGATGATTTTTATTGTGTGTGTCTATGGCTACATCATCTTCATTTATTGATCCCAGTTGGATGAGCAGCCCCCGCCGCAATGATGGAGCAAATTTTCACGCCCATTGACAAACGCCCATTGACGTTACGGAACGTACGAAACATTTAAGGTGCGTATTGAATTTATGAGAAAAGCTACCGAAATATTGAGGACTTTAAATTGGAATAGCTTATTGGTAAGTTAAGGATCATTTTCAGAATACATGTTAACCTTATGCAGATAATGGAATAATGCTGAAATTTTTCAAGGAAATATAAGATTGGAATCGAATTAAGAATAAATTTTAAAAGTACGAGTTTATTTTAGTGAATATTTGACCCTACGAATAATTTTTGGTATGGTATGGTGTAAATCAGTTTGTGAAATTATTTCTGGGGTTTCGAGTATGCGTTTGCGTAAATAACAAAAGGTGTTGTTTAATCATTAAAGTTAAATAGTCAAGTTGAATTGTACGAAAACATTCACACCACATCTAATGAATATTGTATTACTCAAAACCTTAAGCATTTATTTTTGAAATTCCAATATTGTCAAATTCGTTGTATGATCATAAATATCGATTTGACAATAGTGAGCATGAGCATGAGCATAATTGACCACCCGAGGTTGCTACTCCGTTATTGCCAGATCAGCTGTTATTACACAGAGAACCAAAAGATGATGCTTGGGACCAGCATACATCCTCAATGTGTAAAAACTGGTGATCCCAAACCAAGGCAATACCGGCGCCGGCCTCGCACGAATGCAGGTCAAGTAGGGAATGAGTAGGAATATGTTGACGTGATACTCGCTTTATTGGAAACAGAGAACACCTCTGCACTCCCACGAGAAATCACTGGGATGTTGGATAAAATGGTTGGGTTTGCAGCGGGATCCGTTTTGGTGAACGGTGTGCTGAATTCAACTGACGTCGGCAGCGAATAAGATATTTAACTATGTTCCCGATTTATTCTCTGTACAGTGATGCACATTAAAGTTATTTAAATTTTGGCACTGATTTAAACCAACAGTAAGGATGCTGTTGGGGCCACTCACAAATGTGGGTGGTTTATTTCAATGGAATACAAGAATACTTTAAAAACATCGAGTTTGAGGACCGATTTAAACCAACAGTAGGAACGCTGTTGGGGCCACTCACAAGTGTAAATGGTTTATTTCACCACAATACAAGAATATGTTAAAACATCGAGTTTGAGGACCGATTTAAACCAACAGTAAGAATGCTGTTGGGGCCACTCACAAGTGTGGGTGGGTTATTTCAATGGAATACAAGAATACGTTAAAAACATCGAGTTTGAGTACCAATTTAAACCAAAAGTAGGGATGCTGGGGTTTATTTCAATGGAATACAAGAATATGTTGAGATATCCAATTTGACGACCGATTTAAACCAACAACAAGGATATTGTTGGGACCACTCACAAGTATGGGTGGTTAATAGAAAAAGATCTTATGTTACACAGCAGTAACACCTCTATACTACCTAGAATCACCCGTCCTAAAACCCTGAACCACTTAAAAATAAAAAAATAAAATATCATAAAAGACAAAAATGCTATTAATACAAATTTCCAACTTGAATGATGTACATGACATTTTAAGGCATGCAAGGCATGTAAAAAGCGACTACAGTAAGTCAGTATGAGAACATAATATGCGTATGTACAAAACATATCTGACATCCACTGGTTTGTTACTGAAAAAATATAATTAGATATGTACTAATATCCTACTAGTCCTGGAAAAGCTGAAAATAGAAAATATCATTCCAAATATCAAAAATATAATTTCAATGAAAGATATTATTTTATAAGACGTGTTGTTAAAACATGTATTTATACTGTTCTAGTTACATTTCATGATAGCAATTGGAGCGATCGAAGAGCCCAGTGTGATGGTTTCTGAAAATAATGGCTTATCTAATTATTATACCACTAAACACAATATTAAAATATAATCCTATACTGCCTACTAGCCAGTCTTTTAAGAATATAGTAGTTAATGTTCAGAAGTGCAAATTCAAAGTAAATGTTATGCTGAAATCCTGAAAACAAATTCAGCCTTTTATCCATGTCATGTTGTTCCAGGCTCCTGAGATAAATGGTTTAGGAATGCAAAGATGATTCCAAAGCCTGCTGAAATCATTAATTGATATGAGAATGGAAAATTATATGATATGATTTACAGGACGCACCCCCTCACTTCGCTATTGTCAAAATGACAACATTGCCCAGGCTACGCCAACCAGTGTCTCCATGTTTCACCTGGCAGTTCAATTTGTGATCATATGACTCGTGGAGGCGTGAGGTAGGAACTTGTGAGGACCAGAGGTCGGTTGCACCCTCCTTCGAAGTTGTCAATTCACCATTTGAAGCCCCATAAATATCGATTTGATAATAGTGTATATAATCATAAGGTATGATGTGATTTTGATTCATAGATACATTTTTAAGGTTGATTTTATGAAGCAACTTATAATCTTTTATAAACAGTGACTTTAGTCAAAATGTCGTTTTGACCAAACTCTGAACTCGTCTATTCAACTAACACTAACCGGTTTTGATATGTAGGGTCCAAATCGTCTGCTTGGTATGACAATCCAGCCCATGAGACTTAAACGCGATAATACATCATGAATGAAAAGAGGTAGATCAAAATCATGTTGTCGGAACATTATTTTTCCTAATAGTGGTGTTGGGTCACGAGGACAAGTTCAGATAAAATGGAGTTCCAGTTTTGTGGTGTTCATTCGACCTTTACCTAGTTTTGATTTTTTGTGGATTCTATTCAAATTGTGGTGAAAACTAGGTATCGGAACAAATTTTAACCAGGAGTTCAGCAAGACGGTGTCACAAAATAAAGGTCAGCGCTATTATAGCCCCTCTAAAATACGTTCTTCTTGCCGACGCTTTGAAGCTGTGCTAAGTTACCATCATATAATTGATGGAGATGTTCAAATAACGCAGAACGAAAAAAAGTAGATTGGTACATTTTGCCAAAAAAAACTGGTCTACTTGCCAAAAGCCTAGCCGGTAAAGACACAGTATAGCCAAGACGGAGGCGGAGGGTTTGACTCTCAGTTGGTTTAGGTAACCTTTAAGGTTGGAAATTATATTAGAATAATATTGTGCCTGACGATATATAATTTCATGCATTGGGATTAATATCGAAAGCTCTCAATCGATAACTGTAGAATGTTCAATTAGAACATTATGTTGAGAGCATCAATTAACTAAAAAAAATTGAAAGCAATAAGCTTGAAATGCTAGAAAGAAAAGAAGAGGACTTGTCAATGCCTGAAGAAAAAAAGTTGTAAAATCTATGAATATTGAAAAAAAAACAGGCAAAATCGAGCACATTGTCGAAAATGTCCCTATATTTCCGTTTGTGTCGACTTATTCTTATTTTGGTGCGTTCTATGAATTGTGATCTCGCTGTTGAAAATATGTTTTGCTGTGAAGGTTTGCATCATGCCGGTAGAGTGTAAGTGTTATATCGGATAATCTCAACGATCAAACATAACACCTACCAGTACACAAATATAGATGAGTCGTTTGGTTTCTGCTAGGGTGCAGTGAAATTAAATTTGTAAACTAGCATGGCACATTGTCCATTCTCTCTCACCAAAAATCAACATATCGGGAAGAGTGCTACTTCTGCTGGTATATGCATCAGCGAGAAAACAGTATTCTAAAAGCAACATTATGGACACTGACTGCATGTTATTTGGAAATGTACGTACATGGGACACAATGGCGAAGGTGAACTCATCTTTATCATCTACTACTACTGCTAAATGAACCAACTTTAAACGAGGTACTGTGTGGACTAGAAAACTCATTCAGAAATATAAGAGTAAGGCAAAGTTCTGCGCTACTGGTATTTAGTGTGATTTTGCGCCCTGGAGCACTCCTACAACAGCAGAGGTGCTGCACAAACAAAATAATTTATTGTACCTTATGTGTTGCTTTCCAGAGTATTGTGACCTATGTTTCCGACCTATTCGTTTGTACCCTTCCAAAATCTTGGCCAGCACATCAAAGTGAAATTTTAATAGCCTCTGTCGTTGATGTGTTGATTTTAGTTGCTCCCCTTGAATAAAGACATAGGGTAGGGTACCTATTCGACCTATCTGCTGATTTTCGTCTTTTAGATCGTATCAACTTGGAGGTTAAAAAGCCTTTTGTTTCCTACCAGATCCCGGCAATGTTGACAGATGAGCTTAGTTTCACATACTCACATAGTCTGATGAAAACATGTTATTCTCTGCTTTATGGAATGCTGGGTTAGAAATAAATTTATGGCATATTTTATGTCAATTTAAGCCTGATATCGCCTTAATCAGGTATATTGTATGGGAGATTGCAAAAATTGCGTTGGTTACGCTTGCTTTGGCTTGCAATTGAACAAGGGGAATCTTTACGCATCTGTTTAAATTCAACTTTTTTTTCTGTGGCCCTTCTACAAATTGTACATGTCTCTACCAAACGTAAAAAAAGAGTCATCCATTTTCGGTATTTTAACGGCAGTCATGTTCGAATACAACAAGCAAAAATACACCGTGAAAAAAATCACATAATCGGGAGCTAGTTCACTTTTTTAGGTATGTGTATGTCGGTGTATGTCGGTGGTATGCGACAAAGGATGATTGCGCCGTGTAGCATAAACAGCTACGCAAAGTATTGTTCTGGCCAAGACATCAACGACAGAAGATTAAGATAAGTCAATCAATACAGTTACGTCCTCATGATACTTTGCTTATTTACTTCTCTATTATTTTTTTCAGAATGCAGCATGTAGAAGGTAGAAAATACATGCTTTTAATTCCCCTTGATTAAGATGTTACATGGAAATACTTGGTTTCTAATTCCCCTTGATTAACATGTTCAACCATTGTCCTAACGAAATAATGTCTCATTTTACTTATGATCCATCGATTCTTTCGATATCTAGTCACACCTTGGCATTGCAGAAGTAGAATCGAGAGGCAACTTTGGATTCGTTCATGATGAGTATAATGCTGTTGGTCAGCTTCTTTTAAACAGGGGGATATCGATAAAGAGTAGTCGACGAAGTTAATTTTCAGCAAGATTCGTTCTCTATCTGTAGAAATTTATGAAACATTAGGAGACATTTTATTTGTTTCCATGAAACATTACAAAGATATCAGGAATTCATGATTCAAGACCAGCCTTGAAAATTCTAAAATTTTTTTTAACCAGTTTCAAAGTTTATTATCAGAATAACCATCTATGCATATCAATGCAAGACACTTTGTATATTTTGCCAATCCAATGTAACATGGACTGTTGACTTTCCATTTGTTGCAATATAATTCTAAAACAACAGCTAACCAAGAATTGATTACATATACCCTCAATATACATCAAAAGTGTATTACTTCAGATGATGGAAAAAATGATAATTAAACGCTTATGAAAAATAACACCACTTAGCATAAACACTGCATTGTTATTATATTTATCAAGTACGAAAGCGAAATTAGCTCGCTCATAAATAACAGCTGATAATACGTTCTATCGAAAATTAACTCTAGCATTTATATGATCAGAGGGTTCAGAATTGTCGGTATATTATTAGGCCAAATATTATAAATTATATTATTTAAACTATACAATATTTTACTGCGGTGCCATTACTCTGGAGCTGTCGAATTATTCCCGTACCTACCTTGTAACACTTGGCTTCGACGCTCTTTTTAACAAGGTTTCGCATGCCATCAACTAGGTTTTCTATTTGCACTTCCACAGAATTTGGTTGAGATACCGTTGTTAATACCAATTCATACAACTGAATATTGTGTGGCATACACCATCATTCCCAGGGAAGTAGAGATAATTTGTAATACCGTGCCTCTACCGACTAGGCTAAATCCTTTGTCCTCAAGTTGAACTTGAGTACTAAGTAGGCATTTAGGAAGTCGGTAACTAATTACAAAATACGCGTATCTGTCAATAAATAAGTAATCAGGAATGAAGAATCAAGAATCAAGACGAACTCAACCCATTCAATAGCTGTATAAGCGAATTTTGTGAAACAGGTTGAATAAATTAAAAAGGCTTTACAGCGTAAATAAATTAATCTTTCTAAACATGCACTGAAGATTCAGCATCTTCGGAGAAACAAGACAGTTAAAAATTGCACCGAGATGCCTTGTGATGGTTTGGCTTCGAAATAATTATGCAATTTCTATCCTTCAAAACGTTGAGTTTATTAAAGTGTGTAGTGGTGTATACATTTAAGCTTGGTTGTTCAGAGCCGTGTTTGAATAGTTGATTTCTAGTTCCATGAAACTCAAATAATGTTAAAGTCTTCTGATTATCGTCTGATATCCATTATATATGCATTCTTAGTATAGGGCGTGCCTTTCAGGTGCGTTGTGTTCTTATATTGCCTGAAAGGTTCCGAACACATGCCCATTTTAGTTCAGTATACGTTTATAGACAGCATGCTTTCGCCTGCAAACATAATTGTTTGCATCAGGGATGTGCCTTCATTGAACTTTTCTGAATAAACTCCATCTCTACATTGAAGGTTCACTAGATTGTGCACCCGGTTCACATTCAATGGGAACACAGAATGTGGCTCTTTGGAGCGATTTAAAAAAAAAATCGTCGAAGAACCAGTATATATTTCAAATATTTTAGAACAAATTAACTCAAAATGTAATATGAGTAATAATAAGCTTTCCATATTAAAGATAAATAAATGCAGTATCAATACACGAACCATCCCTACGTTGACCCATTGTAGCTACGTAAGCGGCCAACAGCGAAAGATGAGTGAACCGAAAAGTTCTGCTATAGCGTGCCAAAAATTGCTCTTCAACGCCATATGGCTAACCTCAGTCCCAACTGATTCGCCAATTAAGGTTTCATATAAAGAAAAAAAATCTGAACTAAATTTAGGTAGCATTAACATGTTGCTGATGCTAAACATAGGTTCAAGTCGAACTAAAATAAAAAAAAAAAACTAAAAAAAACTGGGGCATTGACATATGTAATCGTCATTTTGATCCGTTCCAGGTGGTACTGTCGTTGAAGTTGAAAGCTGGAAAAACCGTCAAAATATAGTCAATTTTTGCTGCACACAGGAATATGATAATCAAAAATTATGTTGATGCAATTTGACACTATTCATGTATTTGGAAATAGAAGATAAATATGAAAATCAGATATATTATCTAATACGAAATACGTTCCCAAGTCGATTTTTTATCACCCCATATGATCAAAGCAGCCATTCGCCTTCTGAAGGTGAGTGCAGTCTGATATATCAAGGAATACCTCATTAATAGGTTTTTCCCTTTTTTAACTGTTCTGAAAACATCAACTAAGATAATACCAAAACAACCCCTGTAAATAATACAGTTTAGCTGTTGCTGTGGTCAAAGTGTGTCTGGGATATTTTTTTGTAATATATCTTTAGCTTTAACATGTGTGTTTTGAACACTGCGCTGACATATGACGTAATTCGTCTTGCCCAGATAGTAAAGGAAAACATAATCGCCGATGGCAAGTAAGTTCCTTCGCCCTAATCTGCAAGCCGAGAAAATACCATGTTTACCGCCCTGGTAAAAAATTACCTTAAACGAACGATATCACTAATCCTCCAACCATTTCTTTAATGGTTTGGATGATACCCCAAATAGGTCATTAGGAAAAATAACCATACGAAATTTATTAGAGCGGTACTCACGGATATGAAACTTATTATGTAAACGTGAAGATACATGTAAGCTTTAGCTTTTTCGTAAGTACAATTGTTCTCACCAACGTAGCATATAGTAATGAAATTTATATTCATTGTTCATTGGAATGTACCAATCAACTTTAATTTCGACGATAATAAATTCAAACCATACTTTAAAATCTTTGAGAAAAAAATCACACTGAATGAATTATAAAATTTCATTAAAATTATAAGTGTATTTTGCAATTTGGCATCATACCGTCTTATATTTTTTTATCATTGAGAACAAAATATAATGGTATGAATAATAATTTCAACAATTAAAAAAACAATATATTCACTATGCATTTCACAAGTCTCGCTAGAAAAAAAAAGTATGATATGTCCTGAAAAAAGAGGATTTTTTAGCGTAAGCAGATAAATCCGTACCGCATTTCAAGCTTATTGCTTTCACAATTCGCTTATTGCTTACTCTGAACTAAGTTTTCTAAATGCACTTGCACAGTTATTAATTGAGAGCTTTCGTTGTCAGGTACCATTTTTGCATTAGTATGACTGGGTGAAAAATACAATCATACGCCCACGGAGTCGAAAAATTCGTAAACCTGACCGGGAATCGAACCCAGCCAACACCAGCATGGTGTTGCTTTGTAGCTGCGCATTCACAGACTGAGCTTAGAGAAATCGACAATTGAATCCTCTTTACAGATACCGCGATTTTGAAAAAAAAAAACAAGGATTTAAGGTATATACTAAATGCTATCTTTAAAACTATTTGAATTATTTATTTTAGTTAAGAAATATATCCTCAAGTTTTGCAGAAATTAATTTATTCAATGAAGGGGATGAAAGCGTTAAACATATTCATCTGACCCCTATTTTACTTATTTTGTATGTTGGCGAACGAAATACAATAAGTAGAATGCGACGGAACAAGGATACATTTTCCATTAACACAGAAAATTTATCTAATGCAATTTATTTTCATTACGTGACTACAAGTAAAACGCATCAAACCGATTTATAGAAAAGTGTTTGTCTCGTCATTGTTTCCTAAGCCACAGATCGGACGACGACGTGGGAGCTACTCCTGATGTGTTGCAAGGAGCAGAGGCTGGCGCAACGTAGTTGAAAGGACACACTTATCCCTCAACGTTGCGAATGGCATCATTGTCTGTTAGTGTAGAGCGCCATCGTGGAAGCTTTGAAAGTCAGCGCTTATCGGGTGATATACGAGAAACTAGCCACAAAAAAGCACTAACCTTCTCAACTTCTCCGAGGGATGAGAAACACAGGTTTCCGCTTTCTCTCAGTCGTAATCCATAGAATCCACTTTAGAAGTATGACAACGCTAGGTTTGATGATTTTGCATTTTCATTCAACCTATTGCTGAGTGTTGTTTATAGTGCACCTCACCCTTGTATTTGCGCTACGTATGTACGCGGCTGTATTTTCAGCAATGGAGGTCAAGTTATAATTGATATGGGGGAAATTGCTACAGTCAGTATCGGTGTGTTACACACTGCGCGGACCGGTAATAGTAGTGTTTAGTGTTATAACCGAAAAATACAAGACCATGGAAATCGTTACACGCTGTTTATTTGTTTTCGTAATTCCAGTTGTTTAACGGTAGGCTGCAGTAGGCCAATTAAAATAAATTCTACCAAACAAAAGTTTGTACACCGAATTTCCAAATAAGGTAGATGCATGTATGAAAAAAAATCGAGTTTGGTGCACTTACACTTGAGATTTTCAACGTCATTAGGTCGCAAATGAGAAATTAAGGTATTAAGGGAAGGCTTCCAGTTAAAGTGCTTGATTGCACATATAAATTATAAAGCACATATAAATTGGAGCGTACCAATGGTGATGTTAAACATCTTAAACAACCCGTAAAATGAGCGATTGAAAAGGAGCATGACTAAACGAAGGGATGTACGATGATGTAACGCTAGGAGCTATACAAAAATCAAACGTCTTTAAAAAATAGAGGTGGGTTATATCAGAGATATAACCGCAAGGTTCACGTAGGACCGCGTTGGTGAATAGTAATAATGGTATCATCTAATTTATACATATCATAACACATATGGTTGGTTAATATTAAAATGTTTTCATTATTTTGCTTGACCCGTCCGTTCTTATGAAATTTTCTACAAACCAAGCCATTCAGTTTAATGAAAAAAACTAATTCAGTTCGGGTTAAATGAAAAATCTCTGTCGAATTTACCACTCGACTGAATGAATCAAACAATAAAAAATGTACTATTTTTGATAATATACAAAGGTTGCTAAACACAAACTCTTTAATTGCAAAATTAAATTGGCCGTCCTGAAAAGGACGATGGTTATGAAACGCCTAAGAAATTATATTATATTTTCTGTTTACTTGGCCAGCACTACACCATAATGTGCTGTATTCAATCCGGATAGTAGTTTATTAAACTGCTCGTCGCTGTGAATGGCCGACGGCAAGATAGTTGGTATGATTCTATTAATCTAGTTGTCACAAACATCATTTTGCGCTGGGAGGTGCCCGGTTCCGGTAAGGTTTCGGAAGTAGATGCCGCCCACGCGGATTATCGATTTTTACGACCCATTGCCATGGCAATACGTCGAACGGGGAAACTTGCAAAACTTTGCAGTGCTTCCTTCTGATTTGAGGATGAGGAAGCGCAGGCGATAATTTGCGAGCCAGACACGCAATCGCAAGAAAACGGATGAGATAAAAAAAAACCGAGAAAAATTCTTCGTAACGAGAAAGCAAAAACAACCGTACGTGCAGCTCATTTGAACTTGAATATCCCAATGAAATCATTTTGGTTCAAATTGTGTGATTTATACTGGTGTTGATAGCATTGCCTACAAAGAAGAGAGGCGCGAGATTGCAATACGAAGCAAATTTTCTAAGAGGGGATGGGCTTCAGTTATAAAACCAGACACCGGCAACAAAGCAAAATTATTTTACAGCTGAGGGGTGTGGCTATTGCTGTATTAACATGGAGTGAAAAGAAATGAAATAAAATGAAGAAGACAATTGGAACCATTTGTTACTCGTTTTTGAGGACCCGTAAAGGGAAAACCATATTTTTATCCCGTTCATATGCTGATTTGTATGGGAGCAAAAGTAGGTAATTTTTTAAGTAAAAAATTGAAATACTTATACTAATATCACTAAATTGAAATTTTTATCCAAAACATTTGTAAGTTTTTCTGATCAAATGGTGTATAAATGAAGTCATTCTGTTCAGTCAAACGAGAGTTATTGGCGTTCAAAAACCTTTCACTTTTGCGTAACGCTCTCATTTTTCAAAATTTTGAAATGACACCCGGTATAGAAAAGAGAAACGTAGTCCTAGGTTAATAAAGATTACAAGCAAATCTAGAGCTTTCTTAATAGTAGATGCTGTGGAAACTACTCTAGGGAGCAATTCAACCAATATCTATCGATTCATTATTTCACAAATAATGACGAATATTTTGCAATATTTTGTATCATCTAAATTTTGGTTCTTAAATAAGCAAAGCAGGGATGGTTTTAGTCATTCATTCATGGTTACATTCACTTGTGTCTATCTTTTTTCATCAGCAGAATTCTGTAATATGAAGCAGATGAAATCAGTAGTTCGCGATCTGAGCAACAATTACCGTGAACTATTCAAATTTCTATCGATTATTCATAACGAAATAGAGCAAACAGATTCTTTTATGGTTTTTTGCATTCATGTGTAATTGAGAATTATAATAATTATATTCATTCTAGTTCCATATATATTAGAGTTCTAGGTTTTTAATTGTCCATAGAGGTTGTAATATAGATTCCTGTCAACAAATACTACTTACAACATTTTTAAAAATTATATGAATGGACGAAACCATCACTGTCTATAACCTTTTACTCGTATCGGGGTTATTTTTATTTATTTATTATTCGTATGTACAACATAACCATACTGAATAAGATGACAAAAAATAAAGGTTTACTGCTCCCATACTGATTACAATACCATATTTGCTGTCCTATGTTTGTGTTATAGATTAGGAACAGTTTCTAGAATTAGATCTTTACATTCACTTTGTGCAGTGTTTTGCATTTCTATGAATGCATTTCTTATGTCGATCGTTATAACTGTGCAACGATTCCCTCTTTGAATATGTTGGGACGACAACCCCACTTGCACACTTGTCTTTCGAGTCTTCCTTTGAAAAGGTAGTAAAGTCGTTGGTAACGGGCCATGTGTCTCTCTGATGTGACGAACCAGCCCTATAGGCTGAAGATCTTTTTAATATAAAACGGGAGCAGGAATCTTCGGCCCTGGGGTAGAAATCTCAGTGGCGATGGGAAACTAACCAACGGTTTTCCAAGCGGAGATCTTTGCTATAATGAAATGTGTTAACGTTTGTCTGAAGAGGAAATATAGATATGCAAAAATTAGTATTTTTACAGACAACCAAGCGGCACTCAAAGCGTTAAGTAATTATAAATGCACATCCAAACTTGTCTGGGAATGCATTCTTTCATTGCGAAAGGTGTGCCAAGAGAACTCGGTAAATTTATTCTGGGTTCCGGGACACTGTGGCATTGAAGGCAGACGAGCTTACTAAACAAGGTTCAAATGCACAGTTTATTGGCCCAGAACCATTCTGCGGTATATCATACTGTGCCATAAAAATGGAATTAAAATCTTGGGAAGTGCAAAGGGTGATGACCAATTGGTTGGTCACCACAAAGTGCGTTCAAGCGAAAAGGTTTATAATTCCAAATGTTACAATTAGTAAAAAGCTTCTGGAGCTCAATAAGAGAGTTCTTTGTATCTATACTGGCCTAGTAACCGGACATTACCCGAGTAAATATCATTTAAAAAACATTGGCCAGGTTCAGAATGATATCTGTCGTTTCTGTAACATGGAACGTGAAACCTCGGAACATCTGCTTTGCAGTTGTGATGCTTTGTACAAGAGCAGACTTAAATTTCTATACAGTGGCTATATGCAACCTACAGACATTTGGACTACAAATCCTGGAAAGGTGGTGGGTTCTATAAACGAGACGCGTCTTGGGCTGGTAACTTGACAAATGATGATCTAGCTTTAAGATGCGAATTAGAATAGTAAACAGGGGTATGCCACAAAAGTTCAACTCAGTGGACGCAGTGGTTCTACGCCCAAAAAAGACCTAGTTCGAGGTTCCACCAGATTCGTGGTCAAGCGGTAATCGAATGACTGTCATGAGGCGAAGGTTGGAATCCCGTTGCAGCCTGTGTAACTTTACGCAAAAACGAAAAATGTCCCTACTCGTCCACTGGGTGTTAGGTTAAATTGTCCATTATTACTTACTCTATTTTATCTTCAGTTCAGTCTTTATAACCTAGAGTTAAGGACGGTGTAAATTACTTGAAAAATAATAATAATACATATAGCCAAAATAACTTCTTCAGGTACGACATTGATAATTTCAACCACTGTGGAATGCTTGTGCTACTGATGTAAAATTCCCGAGCGTTTCTTAAAAATGGCTATGAGCGAACACAGTTTGCGTGACTACCTTTTCATTCTCTCTGCTACTGAGGCTTAATAGAAAATTGTTCCCACATATGAGGTTATGCCTCCAATTGACGGATGGTTTTCCTAATAAAAAAATAATGTGCAAAAGGAAATGAAAATTTTATATTCGTGGAAATGAAAATCACCAGTACCAGTTAATTGAAGCCAACCTTCTTGAAAGCTATGCTTTTCGAGGTGATAGATAAGAAGGTACATACCTGTAGGTATATGTAAGCAATGTATAGAAAATGTTTATCGACTGCACCATAACCCTTGTTTCAGGTGCGGTGCCGCATTAACCTGTAAATCTACAGTGCTTACAGTGTGGTTTCATAAACGAGCAAATGGAAAAAAAATACTGCATGTATAAAACAACGGTCGAGTAAATTGATTGAATCGTTTTAAATATTTATAGAAAAAGGGAGGTGAGGTATTTTCATTTTTGCTGGTATTTTTTAAACAGTGCATATTAAATTGAGTAAGAGCTTCACAGGTAGAGTTCTGATATATTCTGTTGAGATCGCAAACTAAGAAAAAATTGTGTTTTGTTTTCAAATCGCTTAAAAAAATGTTTTGCCTTTTTTCACGAATTAAATCTCTTAGGTCATTAGGAAAAACTCATATGCGATCATATGCTTATTTATTATCGATTTAGCTAGAATACAGGCTCATCATATCTAAAATATCAGTAAACACATATGTGTTTACTGATATCAGTCCCATAAGAATAGGCAAACAAAGCATAGGTTTGCAGACAGTAAACTTCTAGTGCATCTTTATAAACACATTCGTCTTGAGACATCCCTTCACTGAAAATTTCCCCCAAGCAACAAAAAACCATGATTTGATCGCAGCAAACCGTGCTTCGAAACTGATGTGTTTTGTTTTTGCTGCGTCGTTTTCGCGAAAAAAACAGAATCAAACGGTAGTTCGTAATTTAACTTAAACTAACAGTGGAATCATAAAATCTCCGCGTGCTTTCTGTAAGACGTAGTGAATACAATCGATTTCCTCCTGAAATTTGTGAGTGTCGGTAGTATTTCCCCGTTTTTGTTTTTTAACGTAGGACTACGTTTCTCTTTTCTATACCGGGTGTCATTTCAAAATTTTGAAAAATGAGATCGTTACGCAAAGTTAAAGGTTTTTGAGCGCTGATAAATCTCGTTTGACTGAACTTATACACTTCATTTATACACCATTTGATCAGGAAAACTTACAAATATTTTGCATTAAAATTTCAAATAAGTAATATTAGTATAAGTAGTTCAATTTATCACTTAAAGATGACCTACTTTTGCTCCCATACAAATTTACACATGAGCAGGTTGAAATTATAGTTTTCCCTCTCCGGGTCCTCAAAAGCGGGTAACAAATTGTCTTCTTTTAATTTCATTTAGTTTTATTCCATGCTAAATAAAGCACTAGCAACACCCTTCAGCTGTAAAATTAATTTGGTTTGTTGCCAGTGCTTGATTTTATAACTGAAACCTGTCCCCTCTTTTGAATTTTGCTTCGTACCGCATTTTCGTGCCTCTATTCTTTGGAGGCAATGCTATCAACAACAGTATATGAAACCCGATTTGAACCAAAATGATTTCATTGGGATATTCAGGTTCGATTGATCGATGGTTGTGCTTTTCGCTCTCTCGTTACGAGGATTTTTTCTCGGTTTTTCCTTATCTCATCCGTTTTCTTGCGATTGCGCTCTGGCTCCTAAATTATCGCCTGCGCTTCGTCACCTACAAACCAGAAGAAAGCGCTGCAAAGTTTTTCAAGTTTCCCCGCCTGACCTATTGCCGTGGCAATGGGTCGTAAAAATTGACAATCCACCCGGGCGCCATCCGCTTCCGAAGCCTTACCGGAGCCGGGCAACTCCCAGCGCAAAACGATGTTTGTGACAACTAGATTAATGGAATCATCCCGACTATCTTGCCGTCGGCCATTCACAGCGATGAGGAGTTCAATAAACTACTATCCGGATTGAATACAGCACATTATGGTGTCATGCTGGCCAAATAAACCAAAAATAGAAATTAATTTCTTAGGCGTACCATAACCATCGTCCTTTTCGGGACGACCAATTTAATTTTGCACTAAAAGAATTAGCGTTTAAGTGAAATGTTCGTGATTTATCCTGAACAACCAGTGCATATTATCAGTACACCACTAGTACATTTTGTATTGTTTGATGCATTTAGTCGAGAGTGGTGAATTCGGCAGAGATTTTTCATTTAACCCCAACTGAATTTTCATTAAACTGAACCGAATTTCATATGAAGGGACGGGTCAAACAAAATAATAAAAACATTTCAATATGAACCAACTGTATGTGTTATAATATGTATAAATAAGATGATATCATTATTACTATGCACCAACACGGTCTTACGTGATCCTTGCGGTTAAATCCCTGATATAACCCACCTCTAATTTTTTTTTTGTGATTCGCCCCGCACCCGGAAGAAGAGTTACATCAGCTTAGTTTTGTTTACTAATGGTAGTATTGTGACACCCGGACATAAAATACAAAGTTTGAGTGTTTTTCTGCGTAGTCGTGAATTAATCGATGATTATTATCAGTTTTGAAGTTCGATATAGAGTCACCTCAGCGGGCATTTTGATTATCGCCAGAGTGTGGAGTGCAAAATAAGAAGACCAGTGCTATGTAGAAAACGGCCATTTGCTGATCAGAAGCAACAAAAAAAGACAACGCGCATGTGCGCGTGATAGGCTGGGACATAATTTTAAGATGCATTCACCACGTGGTGTACAGAGTTTTGTTATGCAGATTGCATATCTAACGGGCGGCTTAGCAACGTAAATTTTTGCGCTTATTTTGTCGCGAGTGCATGCAATTAATTATGAATCAACGTCGACAATTTTTATTCTTACGAATGAGCAAGATAGTGTCATTAAGGTGGCGGCCATGGGTGAGATGTATCTGATTTCAAGTAGAAAACAATAATCCTATTTTCAAATAATACAAAATACGTGCCTGGTCTGGAAATTTAACATTTCCAAATCCGGAAGTGTGTTGCAGTGCCCTTATCCAAATGATATCGGTAATGTTTACATGCGGGGCTTTTTGTAAGTGAAAGTAACCTCGGAATGGGCGTGATTCTCCAGGCATTCTGAAATGGGTTGCTGGATCTGCAGTAGAGCTATCACTTTCTTGATCCCGGATTAAAGCTGCTTCCAATGGACACTAGAAGGATTGTTTTAAATAGATTTCTTCCTTGATACCATTGCCAGTCAATGGGTGTTAGATTGAACACACACACACACACACACACACACACACACACACACACACACACACACACACACACACACACACACACACACACACACACACACACACACACACACACACACACACACACACACACACACACACACACACACACACACGCACACACACAGGAGGTGGGAGCTAGAGTTTTTTTTAATTTCTTTATTTATGTGGCTTTCAGCCTCCTGGGCTGGTTCGCCACAGGGAGCTAGAGTTCATTTTCCTAGCGCCCAGTTGGCACTTGCACTTGCTCTCCTAACACTCCAGGTGGCGGAAAAGTGACCGAGCACCTGACCCCCTAGGTGGCTCAAAAGAAGCTGTAGCATACGGCACATTAGGATCAAAGCCAGTGAGATCCTAATTATGGCATACTGGTATCGGCATCGAATAATGCATACGGCATGGATCAACGGATTGGACTTAATGCGCAGGGCTGGTAGTCGAGCTATTCTGCTTCCTCAATATGGAAGGGTGACACCTTCCAAAAACGGCAAGTGGGCTAATGGTGTGGCTGCCCCGTCCCGGTAGGCTCAGATATAACATTCCTGACTTACACCGACCCGGCTCTGAACACGGTCCCTATGAAGGATCGACGTCAAAACTGGAAGGCTGGAAGGCTATCGCCGCAGCACTGCACAAAATGCGTGTACCTGGCTACCTGTGCGGAATACTAGGGAGTTACTTCCTAAACAGAGTCCTGGTATACGAAACAGAGTTGAGAGAGATGCATAAACAAAATTTAGCAAGCAAGAGTCCCACGATGGTGACCGTGAAGGAGAGCACGAAATGACGGTCGGCTACTCCACATCGGCACACGTCTCGATGGGAACATGAAATAGCCTCCAGCAAGAGCTGAAGAAATAAGAGAAGTGCATGAGCACAGCCGCCCCCGAAGTAGTCGCTTCACCGAGGTCCCGGGGGGAGAAGGCAAACGGAAAATAAGTATTGTTTTTAGTGGTTAGGCACGAAAGCGAGTCCCATCAAACACAGTACAGGCCAGGCTTTTGAAGCTTTTTAAACCTTATAACAAAAAAAATAATAAAACACTCGCACACACACACAGTATCAAAATTCCAAGTTGCATTAGCATGTGAACATTCAAGCTATATCTATGTTAATGAACTTCAGGCCGTGAAGCTATTTTGATGTTTTGATAATTTTTATTGGACATATTTAATATATATATATATATATATATATATATATATATATATATATATATATATATATATATATATATATATATATATATATATATATATATATATATATATATATATATATATATATATATATATATATATATATATATATATATATATATATATATATATATATATATATATATATATATATATATATATATATATATATATATATATATATATATATATATATATATATATATATATATATATATATATATATATATATATATATATATATATATATATATATATATATATATATATATATATATATATATATATATATATATATATATATATATATATATATATATATATATATATATATATATATATATATATATATATATCAATATTCAAGTTTCTTTGTAAAAAGATATATATTTAGAGGGATATTGTGGGGGGAGAGGAATGATACTTAAGGCAGGGGTGTGAGAAAAATATAGAAAGAAAAATTTAAAGAGAAAATTATAAAAAATGTATTTAATATAAAAAAAAAAAAAAAAATTTATAATAATATAAAAAAAAAAAAAAAAAAAAAAAGAACAAAAAAAAAAAAAAAAAAAAAAAAAAAAAATTTCGCGTGAATGTTGTTTATTTTTTGCACTGTCGCGTTCGCTCAATTGTATGTTTACGGACCGCTGCTAACTGTTTGTATTTGTGGTGTACCGCTGATTAAATACGTTAGTTACCTGTGCAAAGTAAAGTTCACGACGAAAAAACTCTTTATAGTGCATATTTTGTGTTGTGAAATTGGTGAAAAAGCTTCTTTGTTTCGGTCATTTTGTGCCCACTGCGGTGTTATTGTTTGTTGTTGTGATCAGAGGCACTGCTGAATTCAATTGCATCGTTCTACAACGCGCCATCTTCATTCTCGACACTGTATTCTCGATTCTCGCTACAGTACAAAACCGGAAAAAGTCACTCGTGTTCTTGCCAATTTTCCGAAAGTTTGGAGAAACATCTGTGAAGTCGACCAATTACGGACCTAATTATGGCAACTGTTGCTGCTACTGCCTGCGATCATGCTTGTGACCACTGTGGCACTCCGGTTCAAACCGATGACGATCACATAGCGTGCATGGGCTTCTGCGATCAGGTTACCCACATTCGTTGTGCAAAACTGAACGCTCCGTTTGTCAAAAACATCCAGGAGCGCAGCAACCTTTTCTGGATGTGCAGACAGTGCGCTCACCTTATGAATTTAGCTCGGTTTAAGACGGTCATGTCATCAATTGGCAGCGCAATCTGCTCTATCAAGGACAACCACGGGGAGATAATTACTGAACTGAAGCAGGCCATCTCGGACAACGGCAAGCAGATGGAGATGCTTTCCAGGAAGGTAACTGCGTCTACTCCGTCGAGCTCAAGGCTAACAGAAGGTCAACCTGCGCAGAAACGTCGACGCGAAGAACACTCAAAGGACCCTATGCCACTTCTCGGAGGAACTAAGATCCTACCATCAAACTCTGTTTTAACAGTTCCTCCGCCGAAGGAATTGTTCTGGCTTTACCTATCGAGAATCCACCCGAGCGTTAAATCCGAAGCGGTCATGCGTCTAGCTAAAGACTGCTTACAAAGCGAAGATCCAATCAAGGTTGTCCCGTTGGTGAAAAAAAATGCGGATTTGGCTTCCATGAACTTCATCTCGTTCAAAATTGGGATGGACGTAAACTATCGAGATGTAGCTCTAGATCCGGCCTCGTGGCCCAACGGAATCGTGTTCAGAGAATTTGAGGATGTAAACACAAATAAATATTGGGCGCCGACCAAGACTCGCATATCTGGTTCAACACCACGAATCGAATTAACTCCTGCCTCCGGCTCGAATCAGTCAACAAGTTTTTTATCACCAACTTCGGACATGGGTACGCCATCAATGGACTCCTCGTAGATTCATCGCCATCAGTCATCCCAGAACGCGCTGCCTGCCGCACTATGGGAGACCCCAAGCCACTCGGCCCAGTCGCGCTAGCCGTTTCCTGCCATCAAAGTCGTTCTGACCCTGCGGTCGAGTTCGGTGGGCGGGTCTCCCAACCTCTTCGTTCAGGCAAGTATGCATTCGTTTTCGACAAATCTCCGCTCAATCATCCTCCGTGTTCTAGCGCCTGCAATCGACGTCCATTAAGCGAACAACGACTAAGTTTTGCAAACTGGACACCGGGACGCACAATTGCCGCAAGCTCTAAGGAAGCCCCTAGTCCACTCAACGCAGTCGAGCCCCACCTGCCAGCGACCAGCAGCCGTCCCGGTCCTGTGTTTGAGTTGGGAGACGGGGTCTTCCGGACCTCTACTTCAGGCAAGTACACTGCTTCTTCGGAAAACTCGTTCCCTGAATCGATTGTTGTTTCCAGTCCATCCCCTACAAGACAGCCCCGATCTATCTCTACAAACCGGACTTTTAGACGATCGAGACCGAACGTTCCAAACGATAAGAAAGGCCCTGCTGTGGAACGCCGTTGTCAAGGCCTCACAATTTACTACCAAAATATCGGGGGAATGAATTCTGACGTCGACGACTATCGACTGGCAGTATCGGATCACTGCTATGATTTGATTGCACTAACCGAAACTTGGCTCGATTCCCGAACGGCTTCCCCTCAAGCGTTCGGGTGTGAGTATGAGGTCTTTCGCTGCGACCGAAATTCGAGTAACAGCCGAAAGTCTACTGGAGGTGGTGTTCTCGTGGCAGTTCGATCCAACTTGAAGGCAAGAGTCATAGAAAATGAGGAGTGGAACTGTGTGGAACAAGTCTGGGTCGCCGTCAATCTGAGTGATCGCACACTGTACCTATGTGCGGTATATATTGCACCTGACCGAGTTCGTGACAACGATCTAATCGAAACCCATTGCCGGTCCGTTTTCGCGATAATGGAGAATGCAACTCCTGTTGACGAGATGATCGTCCTTGGCGACTTCAATCTAGCTGGTATATCGTGGAAAATGTCTCACAGCGGCTTTCTCTATCCAGACCCAACACGCTCTGTATTTCACACAGGGTCAGTTAGTCTTCTTGATAACTATAGTGCAGCCACGCTATCTCAAATCAACCACGTTGTAAACGAGAACAACCGAAGCTTAGACCTCTGCTTTGTAAGCGCTCAGGACACCGCTCCATTCATCTCTACGGCTCCAACTCCTCTGGTAAAGCTGGCTCCTCACCACCCTCCTTTAATTGTCGCCGTGGAAGGTAACCACGTTCGAGATTTTGACGCAACTTCTGCTACTGTGTCATACGATTTCCGGAAAGCCGATCACCGTAGTATCGTCGGCGTGCTGTCTAACATAGCCTGGGAGAGCATCCTTGATCCCGAAAACGTCGATTCCGCTGCGCAAACTTTTTTACACGTCTTGGCATATGTCATTGACAGGCACGTTCCAAAGAGAGTCCACCAAAAAGAGTCGCACCTTTCTTGGCAAACTAGCGAATTTCGAAAACTGAAATCGACTAAGAGAGCGGCTTTGAGAAAATTCACTAAATATCGTACGCTTGCCCTGAAAAACCACTACGTCAGGCTCAATCATGAGTTCAAGCGAGTCAGCCGTCGATGCTACTCGTCATATTTACGAGGGATTCAGTCCAAACTCAGGTCGCATCCGAAGTCCTTTTGGAAGCATGTAAACGAGCAGCGCAGAGAGTCTGGCCTACCATCCTCAATGGTGCTAAACGGTGAAGTCGCTTCATCCCCCCAGGAGATATGCCGCCTGTTTTCCGAAAAGTTTTCCAGTGTTTTCTCCGGTGAGAGATTGACTGATGAACACGTTACATCAGCAGCTAACAATGTGCCACTATACGGTCAAGCACTGGGGATAATCGATATCAACGTCGACATGATTACAACCGCCGCAAAACAACTCAAGTCGTCCTTCAATCCTGGACCCGATGGTGTTCCGTCAGTATTCCTGAAGAGACACATTACCTGCTTACTGACACCGTTGCTGCGCCTATTCAATATGTCCGTCGTAAGAGGAGTGTTCCCATCCTGCTGGAAATTCGCACATATGTTTCCGGTCCACAAGAAAGGAAGCAAAGGAGACATGAATAATTATCGTGGAATTACTTCGTTGAGCGCGATCTCGAAGCTATTTGAGTTAGTCGTCATGGAGCCTCTACTTTCTCATTGCAAGCAATATCTGAGTTGTGATCAACATGGTTTTACTTCCGGTCGTTCCACCACTACTAATCTACTGTGTCTTACATCGTATATCACGGATAGTATGGCTGAACGAGCTCAAACTGACGTCATATATACCGACTTGTCAGCAGCATTCGACAAGCTAAACCACGCCATTGCGATTGCGAAACTAGAAAAACTTGGGGTTAGCGGCAACTTTCTTCGATGGTTTCGCTCATATCTGACCGATCGACAGCTGATGGTCACTATTGGGAACTGCCAATCTGACATTTATCCAGCCACGTCAGGGATACCTCAAGGAAGTCACCTGGGACCGTTGATCTTCCTACTTTATTTCAACGATGTGAATTTGGTCATCGAAGGCCCACGACTATCGTATGCAGACGATCTTAAAATCTACTTTCGGATTCGTACGACCGATGACTGCATCTTCCTCCAACGTCAATTTGAAGCTTTCGCCAGATGGTGCAACTTAAACAGAATGGTAGTTAACCCTGCGAAGTGTTCGGTAATCACGTTTTGTCGGAAGAAAGAACCGATCATATTTACCTACAGATTCGAAGGATCAACAATAGATCGTGTGAATCAAGTAAAAGATTTGGGAATTATTCTGGACTCTCAACTTTCATACAAGCAACACATCTCGTATGTGGTTCATAAGGCGTCGAGGACATTGGGCTTCATCTTCAGGATAGCAAAAAATTTCTCTGACATCTACTGCCTCAAATCACTGTACTGTTCGCTGGTGCGATCCACATTGGAGTATTGTTCTACAGTTTGGAACCCAAATTACAACAATGGTGCTGAGAGAGTGGAGTCCGTTCAACGACGCTTTCTTCGATTTGCTCTAAGGAACCTGCCGTGGAGGGACCAGTTTCATCTGCCCAGCTATGAAAATCGTTGCCTGCTGATCGATCTGGAGCTTCTCCGTACCAGAAGAGAAACCTCGAGGACGCTTTTTATTGCAGATATATTACAAGGCAGAATAGACTGCTCTGCAATCCTGGAGCAAATAAATGTCAACGTTCAACCTAGAGCGCTTCGAAACAATATGATGCTGAGACTACCTCTCCGCCGTACTAACTACAGCATGAACGGTGCCATCGGTGGATTACAGCGAGTATTCAACCGGGCCTCTCATCTGTTCGACTTTCACCATTCACGCCAGATGTTGCGTCGGCGGTTTACCACGTTTTTCAACGTTGCTTCCGGTGTTGAATAACTATATGACCGTTTTTATGTACACGTATTTTTATTATTTGACCCTACGCTTTAAATTAATTTATTTTCAACATCATTGGGGCCACATTGAGCCTGTTGATGTCAATAACAAGTAAATAAATAAATCAACCCACATGCTTTATGGAGTTATTTTCTCCCCTCTTGTCCTGTGCTGGTTCAGTGCCTTGGTAAGGCCTGATTATTTTTTGATGTTGTTAGTTTTGCATACAACCATATCCAATCAAGCTGTGTATGCGATGTGTGAGTTCCTTGCCCTTTACCCTGTTCGCAGCAATTAATTCAAGCATGCTATATTTCATTTTAATTTTCAAGTACACATGAAAGAGTGTTCGTCTTGAAATAATCTCTCTGACAGCTTCTTTTGATAAAGCATCGCCCTGATTTCACAATAGCTTACAACACGATAAAAACATTTGTATTTTTTTCAAGACTAAAGTAAGCTTAGTTGCAAACGCTTGATCTACAGTTTATTACACATAGTACATAGAAGCCATGTTCTAAGACGGTCTTCTCGCATTAATTTGTGCGTTTTAATAATATTTATGGGTGACGGTGGAAGTTGCAAAAATATTTTAAAAAAAATCTATCTCTGCTAAACGACAGTTTATAATTTACACAGATTAATCTTCGATACACTTCCATGAGCTTCTCGCCGTTCACTCAAACTTTGCACCAGCTAAGAAAACTGCCCTGCCATCTATAACAAGCCATTATCTATCTGTTTGAAATCTGGAGCCTTTAAGTCTGCGACGAAATTGATACTCAAGCTTTTTGCCACTGTCTGGACCGAAACATGTCTAAAAATAAACAAAACGACCAAATTCTGTACTAGTTCACTTTTTGTAGCAATTCTTTGACGGACGGAGAGACGCTTCGTATAGTTTCCGATGAACGACCGCCTTTGTGAGAATAAGCATACTGAATGAATGAAAATATTTTGCTCCATTTCCGTTCTTTCTTGCAGTGGTGCCTTTTTTTGCGGTGCATTCTACTCTTCTAAAGTAAGCCCAGCTGCTGGTGCGGTTCTGTTAGTTTTGTAGTTACTCATTCAACATACAAAAGTGTCAAGAAAATGTTATGAATCAGAAATGTTTTAACCTATGCAGACAGCTTTCTTTAAACGATGGTTCATCGTAATACTTAAAGAATAACCGCGAAGGTTAATAATTACAATTTATTACAATTACAATTTATTATTCATTTTTTTGGTTTTGACTCGTTTTTACAATTGAAAACATAACCTGTTTTTCTTTGAAAAACAAACAAAAAAAAAACAATAAGTTGTTTCACGGCCCTTCTATTAAGGCCTTAAATTTTATGTCTTTAGAATCACCGTATCATTGAATAAGAAAATTTCAAATAAATTTTACATACAAGCATAACAATCTGTTAGAAAACAGAATGATTTCCAAATTACAAACAAAATGCGCCGTATTGTTTGGTAACTCCTAAGCAACCGTTGACCGTTGACAACAATTGATGTTATGATTTACGAATACCCTACATGCATGGTTTAATTTGCATGCCTTGTTGGCTTGCTTCCTAATAAAATGGCACAGATAGTGCCCATAGATACGGAGTTAACGATACTTAAAGTAAAATTATAGTAAATTGTACCACATTTTGATGGTAATAATTGTATAAATTGTATCACATTTTGATGGTAATAATTGTATAAAAGTAAAATTGTGGCGCAAAATACACTGTGCAGTGACTCATTTTAAATGAAATCAGAATGTCTATTTCGAGAAATATTATTTAAAAAAAAACATATTCTCGGTAATAAATACATATTTAACTAAAATTAAGTAAATATTATTGATTGATTAGTTCAAGAAATCGATTAGTTTCTCAAGCTACGCTTAATTAATGACAGAATGCTTTGTTAGCCTACCAGTACATACAATTAATGTGTTTGCAGCATTAAAAAAAATAAAACAGTAAGGTTCAAAAAAGTCTGGTACGATGTGTTATTAGCTAATCCCAGCCTGTACCTCTACGTACAATGTGTATGAGGTACTGTGTGGTATTAACTTGGTAACATGCTTAGTGACTGTCAACTAAAAAATACGTCTCATTGTCTACTTATGCCTGGATCCCCCAGGATCCCACGGAGCAGCGCTTACTACGGGAGAAGGGCAAGCAGTTCTCATTTCTCCACTAGAATGACCGTATTGTATGAGGGAAACCTAGAAAACAGTCTCAGTAGAAGGGCTGTGTTGCCTTATCGTTGATATTTGTACTTCAAATATTCAAAAAGGAATATTTACACGACATCCTAGAGGCCACTTTTAGGGAATGATTCCTATTTTCGAAATAACTTAACTTAATTAGACAAGACAGAATCATCCTGGCAAAAAATGGCAAATGAAAATTTGTAACGATTTTAGACGGACATTTAACATTTTTGAACCAACGAAAGAGCTTTTGAAACCAATTGACGTTAATTTCAACAAACACGTAACTAAATCAAGTTCAAGATCAAAAATACTAAGCTTTGGCTTCAGATCTAGCATCCAGCAGCAGGAAAAATCAGATCAAATCGGTGTTAGGGTCAATAAAGGACCCAATATATCTTAAAAATGTCAGTATCTATAAAGTTTCAGGTTTACATTGGTCGAACTGAAAACTGGATGTAAAGTTAAGAAAGCAAAAAAAAGATAGAGAAACCACTTTGCTCTGACTTCAGATCTATGGTTGCAGCAAATATTTGTTCAGAAGGGGACTATTGATAGAACAGCAATTATACTCTACTAAATGTAACTTCACCGTGGACATATACAACAGAAAGATTATAAAACTTCAAGCATTTGTTTAATGTATCAATAAAATTAAAAATTTAGTGTCTTCCAAAATGCTTCCTTAGACATACCGAACAGAGGAAAAAAATATTTTTTTAAACATTCGTGCATACAATTTTGATAAAAAAAAAATTGCATCCCAGGCGTGAGCGCGATGCGATGCATCATATTTCAACTTTTTTGTTTTGTTTCCGTTTTAATAAGATTCTCCTGTGTTCCCATCGTTTTGCCGATTTTAATCTCACACGCCTTGACGAATGCAACACAGTTGAGCGATCAATTATTGAATGGTTGCGATAATGCAAATATATGCAGATGAAATGCAGTTTTCTTACCAAAGTTTTATGGAATGAAATTCAGTTCGAGTTCGTGTAGGAATTCGCAGTTTGATTTGATTTTTATTTAAATCCCCGATATGAATGTATTGTTTCAGCTCTGAAGTATTGTTCATAGCTTAAGACTGAGGTTGATATCATATCGCAATTTATTTGCTGAATGATAATGTGAACTCTTACAGTACATTTTGAAACAAAATTGTATGGACTGTTTCTATACAGTACATATAAAAACTAGACAATTTCTCTTATAATCATAAATTTGAATAATAATAATCATTTTGTAGCATTTAAAATGCTTTTCCTTTGCGTTCTATGCAATTGTGAGTGGGAATGGCTCCGAAGATGATGAGCACACAGAATCCTAAGGGACCGCATCATCTTCCTAAAAAATAGGATCAGAAATAAAAAAATTATGTCGTAGACGCTGAATTAGACTGTTTGATGCGTCAATGTTTACAGGCAAGTCTCTACAAGTAAGAGTGGTCAAAAGAGGAAACGGATCTTCTAATTTCACACATCATACTCGGAAACCTATAGAGTACGCGTAGTATTTTTTTTCTTCTGTTCGGCTCTTGCTATCTCCCAGTTAACGTGTGGCACTGTTTCGGATTTAGTTTTACGACAGCCATAAATTCTTGGTGCGACGTTTGACTGCCTTGTACAATCTGACTAGGAGTATCTTAGGTGTATTAGTAAGGTAGTAATATGTAGTTATTTAAAAATTGATATCCTTCTAACAACGCCTCGGTTCATCAGTGTTGCTCATTCAAATGTAACACCTGTTATTGGCACGATGCATCGATAAACTATTCATTGTCGTTGTAGTCTAATATACATCATTACGACAACAAAAGTTGCCTGTGATTGCTAAATTGTGAGAGCCTAACAAATCGCTTTTTAATTAGAATAAAGTCACCATTCAGGATCTCATGATGATGGGAAGATATTTCCAATTTCAAAACATTATAAGATACAACATGTTTTCACAAGTATCCTTTATTCTATTCTTGTTACATTTCAAAGATAGCCATTTGATTAAAGAGCTCGGAGCTTCATGTGGATACATAACGTGGGTTAAGTGGGCTAAAACATACAAAGATGCATCAATTCGAAGCTGAAAAATGTCATATAAAATAGCGTATAAGGTATTGTGAAGGGGTGTTAAAATATAATTTGATAATAATAATTCTCTCTGTGATTACATGTCTGAAGATTGTGGTCCTGCTGCAATTGTAGACGGACTTGCGTATCCTGAAACGAATTTCATGGATGATCTGAAATTATATATTGTATGAAGAAAAGTAAATCTATAATTTCGATGTGCTGCTCCGTTTCCTTGCTTCGCAATAATCATTTGTAGTGAATCTCATAGGTGCTAAAGTAATTTTACAGTATTTTGTGATATTAGCACAATGGAATGGACTCTTAGCTTCGGGTCATGACAAAGAATCCCTACTGAGCCCTTGCGGCACGTCAAGCCGGCCAGTTCAGCGCAAGGGATATGAATCAGCAGCTTGATGTTGACATTCTATCGATGAGGTTTGTTCTTTTTATATATGTAACTTCCACGGGCTAGATCTATTTAAAGTTTTGAATCAAGTTTTCAAGTTTTCTCGGTATTTTTTTAACAAGTTTATTTATTTGTTCAGGTTCAATCGAATCAACTTAACAGTGCCAAGTTTACGTTTTATATACATTATTTTTTTATAAATTAAAGAAAAAATATCTAAAGCTATGTTAAAGGAATAGAACCAATAACTCGCGGTCGTCTCGAGGTTAATTGGAATAACAATTTTATGGTTGGAAACATTGAGGTGGGAATATCAGACACAGTTCATTAAACAATAGTTTTCTGATATCTAGAACTACAAGGTAACAAATTGAACGTTTTCAAATATAAAAAGAACACACTCTCATACACGCGCGCGCATACACACTCTGTCCCCAAATATTAAACCTAAACATGTTAGTCAATCAAACTACAGTATAAGATTAGTGTTAGCCAAAAACACACACATATATATATATATATATATATATATATATATATATATATATATATATATATATATATATATATATATATATATATATATATATATATATATATATATATATATATATATATATATATATATATATATATATATATATATATATATATATATATATATATATATATATATATATATATATATATATATATATATATATATATATATATATATATATATATATATATATATATATATATATATATATATATATATATATATATATATATATATATATATATATATATATATATATATATATATATATATATATATATATATATATATATATATATATATATATATATATATATATATATATATATATATATATATATATATATATATATATATATATATATATATATATATATATATATATATATATATATATATATATATATATATATATATATATATATATATATATATATATACAGGGTGTTCGGTTCCCTTAGTGCAAATATTTTAAGGAGCGATAGAAGATCATATTTGAAGAAAAAAAATTGTTCTACGCATATGATCAAATCTCAAAAATCACTGAGTTAATAACTTTTTCTGTTTTGGTCTATGCTTGCCAGAAATTGGCTCTAACTCTAAAACTATTCCATTAAACACAAAACTTACCTTCATCGGATAGTTTGGTAAATTTCCAACTTAATGGCGTCCTTTTTACTTTCAGTAAGTTGCATTTAGACACATTTCAGGGATAAACGAATCTAAAACTTTTGTTTTTCTACGGATTTTCCCTTATTATTTCAAAAAATACGTAATAAAGTTTATTGTTTTGTCTAACCAAAAGATGCCTCTCAAACCGCTCTACAACTCTTTTTTTGACACCAACTTTCTATCTTGTTTAGTTTTGTCGCAAATTTGTACTAAACACATCTGGGTCGTTAATCAACGGTTGCGTAAAACACGAATTCAACCCACCGTGCGTTGCTGTTGACGTCTGTTTGCAGCGCGCATAGCACACTTGATCGCCACGTGGAGTGACGGTATGAAAGAAGAAAAATCTAAACAGAAACTTACAGCTGGCAGAAAACAAACATGTATTCTCCAGAAGAGCTGGCGGATATTCATCTCTGTTACGGTTTTGCCAACTGTGTGGCAACGACAGGCCAACAAGAATATGGACGCAGATTTCCCAACCGTCGACTGCCAAACGCAAGTATGTCAAAATAATACAAGTATGTAAGATGTTTAGTTTGTAAACATTACGTTGAGACAGGAACCTTCACGTTCTACACACCGTCGGTTCCGGAATGGAACGTTATTTTGGACTGCAATTCAAGCCGACCAGCCCCGCCGGTCGCTGACGCCG